>OZ010790.1:449928590-450286090 GCA_963932465.1 Maratus speciosus | reverse complement strand
CTGTTATAACCTTAGGTATAACAAATACATTCATTATGCATTTTATTCTCATTTAAGATAGTATACTATTAGAAATTAGTATGATATTGTCCTGAGTAGGCTAAAATTTAAATGCAAGTTAATCGTTAATTTATTAAATATTAATGAATAATATTAAATATTAATGAAATAAATTTAATATGAATTGATAAATATATAAATATAACTACACCCTATTCATATAAAAGTATCGAACCGACATCCATTATAAAATGTGTATTAGCAACATAGTTATAAATCAAACGCCCCATTTTTTTTTTAAATTGACAATTGCGTATTATCCAGACAACGACACCCTCTTCCGTACTCTAACATCTACCCACCGAACCGTCCTATAATAACTTTTTATTATTATTTTACAATTTTTAATTTTTTATAATTATTTTCTTATTTTATATATTTTTTGTAATTTTATTTACGCATGTGTTAATTTGTTTGCTAAGATCATTTAAGTACTAATTATATATGGGGCATTCTCACAATCTTTTGACTTTCATGTACCTGAATAATAATTTTTATTTTAATACACTTTTTTTTTGTTTTATATATATATATATATATTTCATATACTGGAAAACATCCCATTGCATGATTGCATAACAATATTAACGAGATAAATAAGTTTTGGATGATGTTAGGGGTCCAAATTTCAGGAAAACGCCTATACCGCCCCATGTCCCTGATGCTGATTTTAAAGTTTGGAGCTGCCTGTATAAAATTGTTTCAGTAAAAGTAATTCGATGTAATTTTTTTCCGAAACTGGGACAATTGCTTTATATAAATATGTAGCTAAAAATTAACCTGCACACATTTTTACGGTTGATATTATTTTTTTTTAACTCTTTCCCTCGGTTTTTCATCCTTACCATCCCTCTTGCTAAACTTATAGAGAAAATCACTTCAGATGCAGCCACATAATTTTTTTCAAGTTTTATCTCATGAAAAAGTAAGCTAGAGAAAGAATGTCTAAAATTCTTTGACATGAAATTTACTGCAGAATTTAAATCAGCATTTAAATATCAATTTCAAGATCGTGGCGTTATTTGTAGTCTTACCGTCCCCAAGGTTTATTTCTGCACTTTTACAGGTAAATTAGAAAAAAAAAAATTAATTTAATCCAATGTTAACAACTGTTTCTAAAAATCAATGAACATCGTGGCTATCACTTAATCTTAACATGATTTGCCTAAGTAATTTTCCTTACCGTCCCTTTTTTTCCCATTTTGTCCGTTTTTTCCTATACCGTCCCCTTTTTTACCTTACTGTCTCTTCTTTAATAACCCTTTAAGACAATGTTGTACGAAACTTTTGTACTAAAAATACTACATTGTTATTATTTTTTATTTGAATGTTCTGTGGGTACTATGCATTTTCATTATAAGTAAAAATTTCGAAGAAGATAAAATTGTAAGGAAAATTAAACTCGCAAAGCTTAATTTTCCATAACATAAGGTTAACATAAACCTCAGTTAAAAAAAAAAAAAAAAAAAAAAAAAAAAAAAAAAAAAAAAATTTCGCTGCTGACCATTTTTTCTTTATTTTGAATCATTAAGGTCTATCAGATTAAAATGTTATTTTAGCAAATTTAATTTCGTCAGATTTTTGTTTTCCCAAAAGTCAAAAGATTGTGAGAATGTCCCGTATTAAAGAATATATGAATTTTTTTGAAAACCATGATTTAATGCGTCATAAATTACTTTTTTAATATTATTGTTAATTAGATGAGAAGAACATAAACACTTTATTATATTAGTATAAAGAAAATTATGAAAATCAGAAAGATCTGCAATATAAGTCTACAATAAAGATATTGTTTTAAAATGTGGTAGGTAAGTGAGAAGATTTTAGAAACACATCAAGTTTTGCTTGTTTTAAAAGAGTCGCACTTATGATTAATGCACAAGGGATTAAATTTTGAACTTTATAATAAAGCAGCAATTGAATAAAACAATACTCTAGAACAGTTTGGAATGTTTTCTATTTCTGTGCAAATAAACGAGTATAATAAATTCCATAATTACAGTAATATTTAAGCCCTCTCAGTAAGCACATTTAATTCTTTTACCTTTAAAACTCTAAAATTTCACAAATATCCTTGAAAATTTAAACGCTGGAGAAATGCATCACTCTCATTATTATACTTAAGTAACTTATACAACACCATGCTAATTATATGTAATTTTATTGAAAACGTTATGCCACTTACACAATATATTGGGAGATTAAAGGATTTCATTCAAATTTTATTCAGTTTTGTAAATGAAGAGTTGCAAATACTTGGTTGTTTAACTTCAGTCTAAATACAGATAATATTTTACACGACATAATGATTTTCATATATTAATCAAAATAGACCGAGAACTAATTTAGTCATTAGTATTATGTTTTCTAACATTTAGTCATCCGAAGTTAATGCATGTGTTACTTAAACTAGGCAAATAAGATATCTCAGAATATGTACAGTTCAAAATCTCTAGAGGCTTAAGAATTTAAAGTGTAATTTGATTATTTAATATCTATTTTCCTTTACGTTTTGCGATTTCACTTGCGATTTACTAACCAAAACAGTAGATATTCAGTAAATTGAATTATCTAAAGCGAAAGTTTAACATCGTATTGTCTTTAAGTTGTTCATGATTCCTGCTATGTTGCTCTAATTATCTATCTTATTTGTATTTTCAAACTCTTGAAGTGTGTTATTTAATTAAAACTTATTATTATTATTATTGAAACTGAGAATTAGTTTTGGGGCAGTTTTAGATTAGATCTTAGAAAGATACAAGGGATTATCCTTTTCTGTGTTGAATTTTTATGCTTTAACTTGCATTAAAAATAACTTCGAAGTGTCGAAGGAGATTTTATACAAAGTGTTTTGCAAGGTGAGAAAATTACGAACATTTAATTTATGTGCTAGGTAGATATATAAATTACAATTGACAAATATAGTATTATTTTAAAAAGAAATTCCTGTCAAACAAGTAAAATTACTAAAATATTACATATAAAAGTTCTAACAAACTTAAATAAATATAGATTAAATTGAAAAGACGCGAAGTTGCTAAGGTTTTGTGCGTCCGGAAGAAGTAATTTTGCGCCCCCCTCTCTAAATTAAAATAGCCATATTTTTTCTGAAAAACAGAAAACGAAAAATCCGGGTAAGTAGTTGTTAAGAAGGCCTGCACTCTGAGTCACAGCATAGGCTGCTATGACCTATTGACCGATATTTATTTTGAATCACTGCATTCTTATTGGGATTGTGTTGGATTGAAGAATAAGAAATATTAAACATACTAATTAATATACATGGCTAAAAATAAAATAATAGTAGTATTATTTAGTATTTCAGTACTAGTATGTTAAACTAGGGAATATAAAAGTGGAAAAACATTTAATTCTGATGGAACGAAAAACGAATCTGAACCTAAAATGCCTTTCTGAACTTTATATATATATATATATATATATATTGTTATTTAAAGACATTTTCAATTGTAAATGTTTAATTAATAAAATGTCAGTTATTTAAAGAATAAATTATATAAAGACCATTAACATTATTTACTTCTGATCTTTAACATTTTTTATATAATTCATGTCATAAGTTAATCGGAAATTACGTACACTGAAATTGAAAAATACATGCATAATTACTTCTGGAAATATATAAATTATACAAAAATATATTACTACATACATTTATTTATAAAAATATTAAACACAATCAAAGGTAGACGTTTCGTCTACATTCCGTAATTCTCATCTGTACACGTATATAATCACAAAACATATTAGAACTATAGAGAAGAAGAAGGGGTGTATAGAGCTTTCTTAACCGTAAAGTGGTACCAACATAATAGTCATGTGACTACAATAGTCACGTGATTTGTATCGCCAAGGGCTATACATCAAAGCATATGTTTGCGAAATAACCATACCGATATGTTACCGATATGAACCGATACAACCGAGCATATGTTTGCGAAAGGAAAATAACAAATTACTGTATCGTTAAATTAAAGTGAGGAACTCTTTTCACTATTTTAAAATAGATTTAAAATTGCTTTGTTTTACTTCGTTTATAATTTTGCGCTAGTTTACACCATAGTTTTATTTGATGTATTTTTTATTTATATTGTAAATAAAGGGTGGTCTGAAATTGTTATCCCTAGAGTATACGCCGTTTAAAAATTGAGGCATTGACACAGGAAGAGGAGCAAGTGCCAGAAATGAATTTTTACAGGAAAAGCTACCCTTTCCATGCCGAAAGCATTGGAGTTACAACTTGAGCCATCTTGCGGCCATCATAACAAATAAAATAAACGGGATATCTACTTACATTCTTTCCGATGCTATTGGCATTGGTATTTACTATTTTACCTACGGAAAAATGGATTTTTTGGCACTTACTCCCTTCCCATGTCAACGCCTCAATTAGGAAATCTAAATGATAAACACGTTTTAATATGGTGTCGTCATTTTCTAGAATTATACAAAAAGGGGCTTATTTTACTTGTATATCTTCAACATTGCATCTGTTACAATTAGTGCAGTTATCAACATATATATATTTGCTAATATAACTTGGGAAACTATACTGTGAAAAATGGTTAATTAATTGAATCTAGCAGTTGTTTATTTGATTGAAAATTTAAGTAATGCCCAACACTCGCTGAAAAACAAAATTGTATTTATATAAATACAATTTTGGGTACAGTTCGCATATTTAAATGAGGATCACATTGAACGGAGTATATCTGCATTAGTAAATAACTAAATTTTGTTTTCAAGAAATTATCAGATCATTTTTAGAATTTTTTTTGCACTTCACACGCATAATATGGATATTGGGTATTTATATAATTTATTTGAAGACCGGCAAAAATTTTGAAACTGACAAGATAGCGATAATGCACAAAATGTGGAAACCTTTACGAGAGTAAGACCATAGCGCCTAGAATATATAGTGTGGAAATCGGCTATCCCTGTAATACTTAAAAAAGAGATAAAATATTGTATCCCTAAAATGTGCAACGATGCTGCTGCAATATGAAGATCGCAGCGACATGTGCAGGATATTTTCTACAACTGCGAGACATTGCTAGTCTATACAATGTAATACTGTAATACGAAAATCCCGCTGGTGTCGCTGCGATCGACACTTGGGATTTTAGCAATATCGTCGCACATTTAAGGGATACAAATTTTTAGCACTGTTTGGATATCATATTTCCACACCACACTGTTAAAAATATCGTGAAAAATTACTTCTGTTTTTAAAGGCTATCTGTTGTCTGACCAATGAGAACGATCCATAGGCGTTTTTTTTAGCGTTTTCATTGGTGAAAAAATAGATATCCTTTATAAACACAGGTAATTTTTCACGATATTTTTAACAGTGTAGGTATTCTAGACGCTGTAGTAAGACAGATCATGTTGGTGTCAATTTTTAAGGGAAGGAAAAAATTGAAAAGCGCACTCCATCCCATCTCTTCTCTATGACAAGAACTACAACAGTTAAAACTACAACGTTTAGAATACCTAGTGGAAATATGCTATCCAACCAGTGCTAAAAATTTGTATCCCTTAAATATGCGACGATACTGCTAAAATCCCAGGTCTCGATCGCAGCGACATTGCGGGATTTTCGAATTACATTGTGACTAGCAATATCTTGCAGTTGTAGAAAATATCCTGCAGATGTCACTGCGATCTTCATATTTCAGCAGCATCGTTGCACATTTAAGGGATACAATATTTTAGCGCTTTTTTGAGTATTACAGGGATAGCCGATTTCTACGCTATATATTCTAGGCGCTACAGTTAAAACCACTGTTTAACAAGGATAGCATATTCTGTCAGAACCTGGGTAGCTTCATTAATTGGAGATTCAGGCAAAACAGCCAACCAACCCCCAACGACTAATGAATGCTGCTCAATTTGATTTCACAACTTGCGCATTCTGAAAATCGGGAACAATGTCAACTCAGGTGCGAACTCAGGTGCGTGCTTAACCAATCATGAAGTAAGTTTATTAAAAGAATTTTTATGTTCCTTAAGTGTTTCATTTAGAGAGCGTCCAGATTACAAATGTAGATCGACTCGCAACCTTTACAAGGAATGGAAGATATTCCATCTACGTAATGATCACGTGGTCAAGGCAAAAACTTCTAGCGTAAAGAAGGGAAAGCTCCGTAGACGCAATGTAAAATCTCCGCCAGCGAGTGAAACAGTTCGTGGAGAAAGCAGTAGTAGCTTCCCTTCTTATCAGTTTGAAGTTCTTTGGATAAATTATGGTACCATGGGACTTTTTTCAGCCTCGGACCCAGATTTGGAATATAGTCCATTTTATATACGACATCACTAGGGTCAAATTCGAGGCTAACGAGAAAGACGGGCTACCGCGGTGGGTCAGATTCTTCTTTTTTTACAGACCGCTGGAGTCATGTGATACTCTTTTCGCACACCTTCATTGGTGCATTCGAGCATCACGTGACTCCAGCGGTCTGTAAAAAAAGAAGAATCGGACCCACCGCGGTATCGTGTCTTTTTCGTTAGCCTCGGGTCAAATTTCCGATGTTTTTGTTTAAAGCTACTTTAAAAAAATTACCAATAGGATTCAAAGGAACATAAGCAGTTCTAATATTAACATCTTGGAGAATGGTTGAAATTTTTTCCTAAATATTACTGTAATAAGACAATGATATTTAAGTATTTTTAATAGTGAGTGCTAGTCATGCATTTTTTGCATAATTATGCAGAGTGAATTTGCCTAAATATCCAAAAATGAAGATATAAAAATAGTCATTGCCAACTTAATGCATGTGCCCAAAGTACCAAGACGAATAATAGATTCAATAAAAACAAAATTTTATGAATTTATTTTCCCACTTAATTTCAAGACTAGAGATATTTTTGAAACATGATGGAGGATTGCCCTTAAGATTATGAAAAAAATTAATTCAAGCCGAATGTTTCATCATTCTATTAAAAATGATAAAATAACGCCAAATATTACAATCCCTTGAAAATGCATGTAAAACACTTTCCATTGATAGCTTAGTGCATTTACACACTTTTTACACGAACAACACAGCATATTTGCATATTATTATTATTTTTTTTTTAGATCTGCAAAAGCTTATTTGTGTATATGTAAATAAAAATTAATCGTCATTAAATTCAGACACGTATATTTATAAAATCGATTTACGAAAGAAAAAAGGAAAAAATATTAATAAATTAAAATTGATTAAAAATAATAGTATTCGTTTGATTATAAATTCTTTTTACAACACTAGTTTTTTAATACAAAATCAATTCCATTGATTTTCTTGTAATACATAAAACAACGATTAAAAGAATTAAGCGAATTTTCCATAAAGTTTTAATTAAATAAGCGATAATTTAAAAAAATAGATAGAAAATTAATTATTTGAACTTTTACAACGCATTTACGAAAACCGAGCTCATTAAAATAATTCTTTTATGGGTAAATGAAGCAGAAAATTACCCTTAGAAGAGTTATTTATAATTTGGAAAACGGCAAATGTATTTTTTTTAGTTCCTTTTTGGTATAGTTTTTTTCTCACTGCAGGTTGCCCTTTTATTTAGGTCTATGTCTATTGTTTGATATCATGTAAAATAACCTATAACTTTGAAATTTTAAATAATATATCTTCAATTAAGACGATTTTTATGTTTACTTTCTCCAGTTTTTAATGAAATGAGTATCTATCATAAATTAGTAAAATTTGGTTTCAATAAAATAAGTTTATACTCATAAAATATCATGCATAGGATACTTAAGTAATATATATATTATAAAGCAAGGGCCCTAAAAGCGTTGCCCCGGGTAATTTCAAAAACTACTGGTGGATTTTTTTGCGGATTATATCATTGGGTAGAGAATATTTCCGCCGTGGCTTGTATGTATAACATACCTATATAACCATGGTTTTTGGCAATTAAATTTCATATTTTATTGTTATTTTGGAGAAAAATGTTATAATCGGTCATTTTTTGGCGGCAATTGTCGTTAGTTAAAGAATTGAAATGTGTATATCGGTTAGAAAAGAATACAAACACCTTAAAAAATGAATGAAAAAAAACTGTTACTGATTTAATTTAAAAGAAATAAAACATGTTTTAATAAGAGGTATTATTATAAACTGAAAATATTTAATTTAAAGATGAAATAAATACTTGTAATTCTTATAAAATAATTTAATGTTACGGATTACAATTGATACAATATTTGGCGATTTATCGTTTGCTTCCGGTTAAAAAAAATCATCTAAAAACTTGATTATATGGAATCTGATAACATTCTTTTCTTTTTTTTTTAAATTTAATTTTCATTTTTTTCTGATTTTCTTACTATGTGTCTTACACGATAAACTAGCAGAAGTACTTATAAAAATGGCTTTACTTTTATTACTATAAAAAGAGAAAGTTAAAGTTGAAATTTGAGATATATATATTTAAAATATTTATTTTTAAAAGTCCAGTTTTATTTCGGTTGTACTTTAATTTCTTTTTCATATCATACATAAAATGATGATTAAAAGAATCAGGCGAGTTCGCAAATAGTTCAATTATGTAAGTGATAGTTAAAAAATGTGCAGGAGAATAATCTACGTTATATTTTACTTTTATTAGCATTCATTATTAAATTTGTTAAAGTAATTCTGTTATTGATAATCGATGCAGAAACTGACCCTAGAAAACTTGATTACAAATGGAAAATCTGTAATGAAATATGTTGCCTTTGTCCAGTTAATTTTTGGCTTTTTATTTTGTCATCGAAAATTCCGTATTTCCTCGCTTAACCCTTAAATGCCTGGTGTTGCTTTTCGGCAATACCCAATTTAGGCTCTAAAATACTATTAGAATAATATTGAAGCTATAATGCCTAATGTTGCCAATAAAATACATTCTAAAGATATTATTAAATCGATTTTCAACATGGAGATGGTAACACTTGTGCTGTTTAAGAATAAAGATAGATTTATCTTTTCAATTGTTTCTGCTTGTTCTTTTTGTTTTGTTTGGAAGCTTGCGAAATACACTATTTTGACCTGATGTGAGCGAATAAAATTTATTTCTTATTATAGTTCCTAAAATTCTTGTGTGTTTAATATTATAGAAAGTTATCAAGAGAAATTATTTTTTCAATTAAACACCAGTATTGCCGATTAGTAACAAACTGTTTTTTAACCGTAAACTATACTTAAAACAAAATATGATTTTTTAAAGTATTTTTCCCATGATTTATTTAAAAAATGAAAGCCGAAAAACATTATTACAATGATTTTTGAAAAAACAGGCATTTAAGGGTTAATTTCTTAATATGTCTTACGTATAAAATTTATCATAAAAGCCTTTTTGTGATTTTGCATTTACTTGCTATCTTATCTCCTGAAAATTGTTGATATATTGTTTCTGTCAATCTGTTATATAAATATAGTCTTACGTGGTCTTTTATATGTGTGTAGTTTTGATGAATAAAACGGTAAAGCTATTTTATCAGGTGTAAGTACAAACTGCATTTTTTTGCAATTCGTCAAATGAAATATGCTTTTATAATTTCATGTTTTGTTTTCTGGTTTTAATTTATTCTAAAAATACACAATGAAAGACATATTTTCCATATATAGCGGAATCTTAGATTTATCATATATAGTAACTTTAATTCTTTCAGAGGCAAAGCACTTCCATGGATAAAATGTAGAAGTGGATGAATAGCACCGGAATTAACGAACAAATTCATTTTGGAAAAATAAAAGGTTTTTATTTCACACATATAACGAACGGAAAAAATTTGTACCAAAATTCTGGTGACATTGTGGTATTTGGAAATAAAAATTAAGTGGTTTCATAAGCGTACCACTGCCCTTCAAAGGGTTACTATAAGATCGAGCGAGGGGAGTTCTATAGCGAGCGATGACATACGAAGAAAGTTCATGACTTATAAAACGTCACACGGAGTGTATCATCATTACACGGCAATTGGTACAAAGGGATGCGCGCGCCGCTTTGTACTTAACTTATAACTTAATGATAAAACTACATTTGAGATTTTATATATAGTTGCTTTATTTAACAGTTAGTACTGTTTCTTTGCTTTTTTACATAAACACAAAGTTTTTCACAGTAGTTACTACATAATATTTTAGTTTACGTATATTTTCAATTTTAATGGATAAAATGGTTCATCGAATCTATCTGTGGCTTCTGAATTCCTTTTGCAATTTATCAAACATTGTGAAATTAGAGGTTATATTTTATATCTACTTTTAATACTAAAGCATTTCTATTAAAATAAAAACATATTATCACAGACCAGTTAGCTGATAATATTAGATATAATACCATCACCAAATAAATTCAATCTAATACTAGATGCAGGTGTTCCTCCAGGTTTTTCTGTTATTTCCTGTCTAGTTCTTTTGTCATCCAATAAATTATTGCAAATTTTCTGGTTTCGTCACTCCGTCTTACATGAGGTCCTCTCCTTGGTCGTTTCATTGCTTTGGTATGCGAATGATAGGTGTTGGTACTCATTCTATTTTCTTTGTATTCTTACAATGTATGCAGCCCATTCCATTTTCAGTTGTTTAACTCTCTCTATAATTGTCAAACCTTTTCGTCAGGCTATACATGGTGTCCATAAAAGTATGTCCCAGATTTAAATTTTAATAGTATCGACTGTAACTGTTATAGAGTTGGTTCAAGGCCAGAAAAAAGTGTAACTCAAACCGTTTTACATAACAGCATGCGAGGATACTACTTTATTTACTCACTTTCAGTGCCACATATGCAAAATTACGACTCCTGAGCGTAAAGTGTTATTGCTGGGCCGAAGATTTGAAAGCCATTAGAGCCATGTGATTTTTTTTCCCTTTCGAGACTTATAAAAGTTCGTGTCTGTGTTCCGCCGCTACCTAATGATTTCCCAGAGTTGAGGCACAGAACTGAAGATGCTATTCCTTCCATAAATCCGGACTTGTTAACCGAAATATGGGAAGAATTGGACTTTAAGTTTAATGTGTCCCGTATAACTAAAGGTGCACATGGAACATTTTAAAGAAAAACTAGGTTGGTTTAACTTTAATTTGATGTATGATTTGTTGTAACATAGCTGCCAACCTTCGACTAATCTTCCGTAATATCTGGATTAATTTGACCCAGGTTAACCACGTTTCGAACCAGAAAAACTATTTCATGAATCTTTATTTATTTAATTCCAGATTTCTACGTGGAAAGTATTTAAATTCATTTCTTTTAAAAAATTCTGATTCGAAACGTATTGAACCTAAGTCAAATTAACACACGTATTAAGGGAAGTTCAGTTTGAGGTTGCCACCTATGTTGTAAATAGTCTAAATTAAATTGTTATAATATACGATTGAAACTCGAACATTCTTTTATGGATATCGTGTATTATTCCCGTATATTTAATTACGTCTTACGTAAAACTTTTCATAATTTGCTGCGTTGTTTGCAATCTTCGTACCACCCGTTTACTTCAGCATTCATGGTCCTCTATCTAAATTAGTGTTTAGTAATTTAATACACTGGTGTCTAAAATTAAGGACCGATCACAAAATGCTAATTTTCAAGTACGCGAATACTCAAAAGGAAATAATATAATTCGAATAATTATTATCTCTATAGCACAGCTAGTCCATATAACATCTCATTCATGTCACACATGGTCACAAGTGTCACAGTCACTACGGTGAAGCAAAAAAATAGGAAATTCCATACATCTCATTATGAATCTCAAATGATCCCTATTTGTGACTCCACTGAGACGTCACTGGGACTGCTGCTTTGTGACGAGTCACCAGGTGACTTTACAACGTAGTTACATTGTGACTCTCATGTGACTGTCATCTGCAGACTCAATTTCAAAGTCACCGTGAACGCTGCATTGTGATAAGTTACCAAATAATGTCACATTAAAGTCACATGGTGAATTTCAGGTGACAGGGAGACTACTGTGAAGCCACCATTGTGCTCTTTTGTAAAATGTCACCATGTGACTATAATGTGATATTATTTGGTGACTTATCATAATGCAACGTTCATGATGACTTTGGAATTGAGTCTACAGATGACAGTCACACGAGAGTCACAATGTAACTACATTGTAAAATCACCTGGTAACTCGTCACAAAGCGGCAGTCAAATTGACGTCTCGGCGGAGTCACATATAGTGATCATTTGAGACTCATAATGAGACGTGTGGAATTTCCTAATTTTTTTTTGCTTCACCGTAGTAACTGTGACACTTGTGACTATGTGTGACATGAATGAGATGCTATATGGATTGGCTCTGCTGTAGGGATAGTAATTATTTCAATTATATTATTTCCTTTTGAGTATTCGCTTACTTAAAAATTAGCTTTTTGTGACTGGTCCTTAATTTTAGACACCAGTGTATTTTCAAGCAAAGAGGCATGTTGTTTTTCAGAATATTCTTCTTCCTCTCAAAAGCAATATATCTATTTACTTTTTCCCTTCTGTTGATCTCATTCATGATTTTTTTGACCGACGTTATTTCTTGTTGAATGCATTGGATGTAGTATAAGGAATATGCCACTGGAACTACAACAACAGCAAAACTCTTATCTGTTAATTTATGCTGTTTCCAATAAGGTAAATAATATGTTGTTTATTTCAACCACCTCTTTTAAGGGACTCGACATCCTTTGAAGAACTTTTATTGATGTACATTTAAATATTATATACACATATTAGTAATACTTAGAAAAACTGATTTTCACAAACAAATATTACTTTGAATGTAAAAATTGAGAATTTTAATTTAAAAAAAAGTTTAGATAAATTTTAAGATTGTTGTTTTCTTATACATATTTAAAACGCTAAAACGTCTACAAATATTTGTCAAATTACTCCATTATTTTTTGTATCCTCAATATAGTTATAAAATTAGGGATGCATTTTACAATATAGTGGAAAGTAAAACAGGTAATATAAAAAAAAAATTAAAGCCAGTTCCTACTTAGGTCATCAAAGAAAAATTTAATATAATCCCTTAAGTTAATGTAAGTTTTTGTTGCACTAAAATATCTGAATTTATTGATTCTCTATAAGCAAGTAAACCCTATTGGTTTACAATGGAAGTCTATCGGAATTTGGTGAAATATTAGAGATATCACCAAGTTGGCGTCACTTTTGGCGACTCATTTTTGTCGCCAAATTTGGCAATATATCGCCAAATTGGCAATGAACTTGGCGGTATTTGGCGACAGAACAGGGTCCCTCCTATGGTAACCCCATTTATAAATATGCAGTGCATTAAATGCTGTTCAATAACCAATGGTCGCCATTTTGTCTCCCATATAAAAGTAAAATTAATTAATTAAGTTTAATTATAATTAATTAATATTTGAAAAAACTATTAACATCAAGTGTCATACATTACAAGTTTTAAAAAATTTATTTGAACTTGAGTGGATGAATAATATGTATTTTATTAACGATTAAAAATTTGAACAAGATATATATAGGGAGAGTGTGAACTAATAGTAGGAATCGAATAAATAAAAATCGAAATGTTGAACAAATCATGTTTTTTGCTGCGTTTTTACCTATGTTTGTATTTTTTTTCCTAAACTATTTTTTTCTACATTTTTAAAAAAATTAATTTATTAATTGTAAAATCGATTCTTAATTTTATTAAGTATACTATATTGAGGATAGAAAAAGATGATGGAGTAATTTGACAAATACTTGTAGTTTTAGAGTTTCCCAAACACAGTAACGTATTTAAAAAAAAAACAGCAAACTTTAAAATTCTTTGAATTTAAAATTTGAATTCTTTGAATTTTATTTCATTTTTACACACAAAATGATTTTTTTCTTGTTAAAATCACTTTGCCTAAGTATTACCTAAAATAATACTATGTGTATCTCTCTATTCTTAAATAAGGTAACTAACGCTGTCAACGCCACCGTTAATGGTTTTTTTGTGACCGGGGGTCATTCTGTGTTAATATTAAGTGCTCCATAGAAAAATATAAAAATTTGCTGTATTACAGAGAAATGTCTTTTAAACACGCTGATGCAGACAGTTTTTAAATCGAATTATTATTTTGAGAGATATTTAATATTAAAATTGGTCAAAATCGTTCCATTAAAAAGTTTTATAGGAGCAAAATCTGTACATACGAATTTAATCATTTTTAGATCATTTTATACATTAGAAGTTCTCGACGTGCAGACTGCATTTATTTTTTTAATTGGCTAATTTTTTATAGATTTATTTCCATTTTAAATTCTAATTATCACCATTTCGAGAGATATTTTTTACATATTTAAAAAAGGATATTATTTTAAGTTGCTGCCAATTTTAAATACAACGCAAAGAATACCCTTTTCTTCAAATTAAAATTCCTTTACGCGGGACTATTACAAACAGAAAAAAACTTTCAAATTTGAATTAAATGGTTAAGTGTTAAAAGTAGGGAAATATTGAAAATTACGTCATAAAAACTATATTTATTCTTGAATTTTAAAAGAGAAAGAAAGTTTTAAAATAAAAAATAATTATTATTCGTTAAAAGCCGTAAATGTAGTGAATTACGTCGTATTTAAAATGGCCAAATAATAATGCAAAACAGTTTAAATTAAAAGAATATATTTGCGCGAGACATTTATTTCAAATTTTGAGATAATCTTATAGCACTAGAAATTTAATTTTCATTTATTGATAATCTTTTCAACTTGTTGTGAATCCTAAGACAGCGAAAATAATATAACAACAAAAGTATGTTCACATGAATATTAAAAAGAGAAATAAAACTTTGGGGAAAATTTCGTCAGATTTAAAGCGATACATTTAGAATATCCTATTGAAAAGAACTTTCTTATATCGTTGTTAAAAAATACCAGGAGACAAAAACTCTGTTTAAATAATTTATTTTACATTAGCTTATTTTCAACGTCACACAGGCAATCTGAATATTCAAAATTGCTTTTATTTTCGGTACGTGTAGTAACAAGCATTTTGAACAGACTTAGATAAATAATTTTAGACTAAAACTAAATACTATTACTATTCTATTGCAGCTGTTAAAAACTAAATAATTACTTGACAAATTTTAATTTTTAAGTTATAGTATCCAAAAGTCGCAATTTCCGTAATACTGAATAAAACACATTATAAATAATTTTACAATAAACCATAAGCATACGAACAAAAAGACGATCTGTAATTTGTTTCTTATAAACACTTGGTATTTCTCCTAACAAGCAGATTATCCAGGGCAGTTTATGTTTTACTGTAATAAATAAAAAACTATTTATATATTTGTATTTTAATTTAATTTTGTTATTTTTTTACATTTCAATTTCCATTTTAGCCTGTAAAAAAAGTCATATATATATTTTTTTAACTTCATGATCAAAATTAGAAGATATATGGAACCATTATTATATTTCTCATTAACCTAATGCTCTTAAACTTACTGTTCTGATATTCATTGATTTGAATCATTATAAATATGAAACATGTTTGCGAAATATATATTAAGTTATAAATAAAACCTTATTTTGAAACACGAAGTTATAATAACTGGGCCATAATTATTTGCAAGCAATATCTACGTCCTACAAGAGATTGCAGCATTATAAATTCCTTTAATCAACCTTACAACAGCTTGTTAGAGTGTTAATGAGTAAAGTCTGGGGGTTCAGTAATTGACCAATTCTGCTTTCAGTTTCATTAACTCTTCGGGGTATAATATACTATTCCACGGCTCAAACAAGACCGTACACAAATGCATTTTGGGAACTACGCACGAGCTGTGTATGCATATTTCGCCATTATCATCACCCTTTCTAGGGTCGTTGATGGAAAAGAGCTTTGTACGCAGGTTTTGAAACATTGACTATATACGCTTCATCTTGTATTGTACATTCAATATACTTTTTCATTAGAAGCAAATGTTGATGGAAAAGTTAAAAATACAGCGTGTATTTCATCTAAATATGCGACTATTATATTATGTATATAATTCAGAGATACATGAAGTTTTCTATTGTGATTAAGGGGATAGAACATATTAATTTGGAAACAGTCTGGAAAGAGTAATATCGAAAAATGTTGACTAAGTGTATTTCACAGTGTATTGATAATTTTCATTCCCGTGTCTGCGTTGTATTCAGACTTTGTTATCGTTAAATTCTGTTAAAAATTATAATATAGTAACCCTTAACGGATGATATTTTTAAATATAAGAGTTGACAACCTGCGACTTTTTTAAAATAAGAAAACAGATTTTGAACCAGAAAATTTGTTTAATTGGTCTAAGGATGACTCCTATAAACCATAAAAATAGATCTGGAAAGCCTTGTGTGACCAGAAAATGAGATGATTGCAGGATCCGTAAACTGGCATTAACACAAATGATGAGTGCTAGTCAGATTAAAAATAAATCAGGTTTTACTATTTTTAGAAGTGTTTGGCATTGAATGAGATAGTCGTTTGAAATAGTCGTTTACTTAATTAAATTTTTGTTTGGAAGTATAATTGTTTGATATTTAAAAAGCCGGAGATGGCATGTGTGAATATATGATTCTATTTTTATATTCTATTCAAATCAGTAAATATTTTAGCGAATTCTCTTGCGCATGTTGTCAAGGTACTAGTAAAAGTGTTTCTTAAAAGAAAAATGGTTCCAACCGGATAAATTTTATTAAAGGTTCCCAATCCGGTTGTATGGTGGCATTGGTTCTTTAATGGTCAGACATACAGTGCGCAGCAAAAGTTTAGAAAATGGTCCATTACGCTTCTGTACTGAGAAATACGTACTGAATTATTGTAACATATCTGTCATATATTACTTGTGACTAATCCTTTTACCACAAACAAAAAATATAAATTAAAGAATTTACATAATATACAATGACAAAAAAACAAAATTAACATTGTGGCCAAAATATAGACAATCTATACATTTACAGAAAAATAACCACAAATTAAAATAAATTTGCACACCCATTGTGTGCAGTTAGTGCAAAAATAAGAGGTTCCATCGAATAAACTAAACCTGCATCCCTTGCGATTCTATTTTGTACCAAGCACGTTCCAAGAGCAGCTCGAAGTTCATTAACAGAGAAGTATTGTCGAACATTTGCGTAAACCTTACGAGACATGATGCCCTAAAGACTTTCGATTGGGTTCGAATCACGGCTACACGACGGCCAATCCAGAACAGTAATATTTTGAGAGTTAAACCAATTTTTTGTTTTGTCTGCAACATGGATAGTTGCATTATTTTGCTGAAATACAAACTTTGGACTAGCTAAAAGTTCACCAAATGGCTGTAAAATTTTCTTCAATGTATGTGTGTAGTCCTTGCGCTGTTTAGAAACCATTGAGGAACACCAGAGATACTTGACCATTAAAACAAAATGAGGCCCTAATCATTAAATAGTCGTTACTTTGTTGTGGACTAAAGGAAGTCCGAGGCTCTTTACGCAAATCGTGCTAATACTATGTCCACCCATCTGTGCCATCTAAGGTCCACCTTTTTTTTCGTAACTGAATACCACATACACCGCTGGGTTCCATATGACATATGTTTGCAAGTCTACTATATTCTCGTCTGTTTGTGGTTAGATTTCAAAGCTGGTTATTTTTTTTATTTTCATATAAACTAATTTA
Organism: Maratus speciosus; assembly: GCA_963932465.1. Classification (NCBI taxonomy): domain Eukaryota; kingdom Metazoa; phylum Arthropoda; class Arachnida; order Araneae; family Salticidae; genus Maratus; species Maratus speciosus. Next base: position 450,268,353 of record OZ010790.1, on the reverse strand, counting down.
CCTCTTTCCTTAATTCACCTACGAACCGTATCCGTAGAAATCCTGATTTACTTTTAATCTGACTAACACTCATCATTTGTGTAGATGCCAGTTTATGGAACCTACTATCATCTCGTTTTCTGGTCACACAAAGCTTTCCAAATCTATGTTTTGGTTTATAGGAGTCATCCTTAGACAATACCTGATACACACTCATCTTTGAGCGATTCAAAGTAGGTGAAATTTCTGCAACAGTCTCCCTTTTTAATTTCAGCTTCCATATTTCAATTACTTCACCTGACTGAATCGTTCTAGAAGCTGCATCTTCACTAACCAATGCTATCGCGAGGTGCGCTTAAATACTTAATACATATAATGTCATAAGTTTAGAATTTGCATTTTCCGTGAAGAGTTAATAAATAACATAAGTTAATAATAAATAAAATATATAAGTTAAATTAAAAAAAAAATATCTAAAATTTTGCAATATGCAAATTTCACTTTTTTCAGTTATATTAAATATTTTTTTACATTAAAACCATTATTTCCATTCTAAAGTGTTTAAAATATATTAAAAAATAAGTATAGTTATTTATATAACTCAGGCGTTCATATTTTGTATTTGAATGTTAAATGTCATCAGTGTCTAAAATTTTGTTGAGGACTGTAATTGTAAAATCTATATTAATAAAACAAAATTTCACAAGTGTGTGTGTGTCTGTATGAGATGGCTAGTAAAATGTATGGGACGCACAAGGCTGAAAACGTTTTTAGGGCTAGCCCAAAGTGTTTCCTGACGCACCCGAGTCTTAGAATTTAAAAATTTTAATAATTAGTTGAGTTATTAATTTAAAATCGCAATTTGCTCTCATCAAAAAGTCACCCATTTGATACCCGGTCAAGAAAAGCACGTGGGCATGCGTACAATCTCTTTTTACGTATCAGGAGCTAGGGAATAAACATTTTCGACTGTATTCCTGTTTTTTTTTTTATTATTATTATTATTGCTTTGTTTTAATCCAAATTGACCAAACCTCTCCGTACATTTAAAATTGAAAGACATATTCCGAAACATCGTACTCCTCCGTCTCAAATGGCGCAATCAATTAACCCTCTAGCTCATACTGTTGCCAACTGGCAAGATATTAAATTTTCTCTCCTTATTGTTTATTTGCCGTTGTCTCTTGACATCTTTATGCTTTACGTATTCATGTTGGTCCTATATTTAGGTTTAGTTCATAAAAAGTATCATAGTTAGCAATAGTTGTTTATGAATTACAAATAAAAAGCAACTTTTGATACCTTCCATTTTGTTAACCATAGTTGGATTTCTAACTCAAATAAAAAATATTTAAAATGCAAAATTTCATTTGAAAACAATATTTCTGAAAATATTATACTTTTAAGAGTTATTTTAAATAATTTTTAGTAATGTTTATAAGACCAAAAATTGCATTGAAATGAATATACATTTGTTGCAATTTGACAACACCATGAATTGAGTTCCGCTTTTGTAAACATTTTGAGCATTGTTTTTTTTTTCACAATTAGTTCGCAAGATAGTAATTTTTTTCACTTTTATCCCCATATGTCACCTTAACTCGATAAACCACTCTTATTAAATACAAAATCTTCTCAGTTTACTGTAAAACCAGGGCCTGACTAATGCAGGGGCATGCGGGCAGCTAACGGGAGCCAAATGATAAAAAATGGCCCAAATATTTCTTTTTCAGATTTAAAGGGATTCTATTCTCCTTCCCTTGTGGTGCCGTGTCCATGCCCCCTGAAGGTAGCAGTTTCATCATAAAAAAAACCAATGATTACAATTTTATAGCATCAACTTAGTAGTCCATTGTTTTCAGCTTTATGAAACTTCTAAAGATGTCAGGAAGGATAAAATTGATCACTGGCCACTACACTAAGATAAAAAACAATTATAGGTTACACTAGAGTAAAATTCATTAAGTGTTTGGTACCTGTATGTTTAAACAAAAACAATAAATGTTCTATTGGTTACCATTCGTAACTTTCATAAATATTATTGATATAAAATTCTATAGTATTCTGCTGCATTGCCCGTATATTTATGGAGTATATTTTATTAGCAGATGATTTTTGCATTGTGTTTTGCATGTGATATTACACTTTATAAGCCAATTTTAAAATTTTAGATGATTTCAATTGTTTAAAATACAGGATAAATATGGCTGCTTTTCCGCATTTTATTATGTATTTATTTAATTATATTTTATTATATATGTTTATTTAATATATATATTTACGTGTTCATATATCATGTGTTATATGTATATTTAATTATATATGTTTCTGAATCAGTACAGCATATCTTCTTATTCATTTATAAATTAAAAATGATTCTATTGTAGCATCTAACTTCATATGTTCATTTAACATCATAGAACTATAATTTGTACGATTATTATTTTGTTGATAGATAACAATTAATGTATTATTATTATATGCCGTCTTTATTTAGAATTTTGGTTAATATTGTTACATGACTTGTAAGTTAAATTTTGATTTAAGATTATTAAATATATATATATATATATATAGTATATATATATATATATATATATATATATATATATATATAGTATATGTGTATATATATATATATATACAGTGGTGGTCAGAATTATAAGAAAAATTGAAAATTGCACAAAATTTTTTTTATTTCTGAACTAAATAAAGTGAAATTTATACATAAAAAGCTTTTTTTTGCTAGAAATCATTATAGAATGCAAAACATTGGAAAATACAAAGTATGAATGTTTTGCCATAATTAACAAAATACGTCATTGTAAAAATTGGACAAAATTATAAGGACAATGAATGTTTTTGCCTGAAACACACTAATAATTAATAATCTCCCCCTTCTTCTCAATCACTTTGATCAGTCTTGACGTCATGGAGTTTGACAGTTCCTTAAGAACGTTCTTGGAAATTTTTGACCTGACTTTTTTGATGGAGGACAGGAGTTCTTGCTTGTTTTAATATTGTATACCATTTTTGCATACTTCGTGTGCCAGAATTCCCCACAGATTTTCCATTGGATTCAGATCAGGGCTTCTGGCCGGCCAATTCAGTAGTTTCACAAAATTAACATCAAACCACGATTTTGAAGTTTGGGAAACATGTACTGAGGCATTGTTCTGCTGGAAATAATAGCCTCCACTCGTTATTAACGCTGCTTCCGGTAAAAGAATTTCGACCAATACATCAACATAACTCTCAGAATTCATTCTACCCTGCACGAAAACTATTGGAGTAGTTCCACCAGTTGCGAAACCTTCCCGGAGCATTATTGAGCCACCTCCCAATGCAAGCTTTGAGAAAATTTCTTTTTCTCTACGGAGATCATACCAGAAGTAGCGAAAACCATCAGGTCCATCCAAATTAAACTTTTTCTCATCTGAAAAGGCAACATCATCCCACTTTTTTCCCATAGCAATGCATTTTTTGGCAAACTCCATCCTCAGTCTCTTGTGAACTTTTGTAAGAGGCGGTCGTGACATATGTTTACCATAGCGAACCTTTTTTTCTTTTTGTAAAACACGTCGAACAGTTCGAGCACTGCATTCTAAGTTCAATTCACATTTTATTTCTGTTGACGTTTGTTTTTTGGAGCAAGCTCGCCTTATTATCATTCTTTTCTTCCGTACAGAAACGGAAGATGGCCTACCCGTATGTCTTTGCCGCCCATATTTACCGGGATTTTTAAGATAATTGTAAATAACCGTTCTTGATCTATTAAGCTTTGTCGCAATTTGACGTACAGAATGTCCCGAACTTTTAAATGCATCCACTTTCCCTTTCTCAAACTCTGAAAGATTTGTACCTAGCGGCATGACTGAAAAACAGAATATGACGATCCCAAACGCTTACTACGCCTTTATATCGTCGCTGAGTTCCGTGTGCAGAGCAAAAAACATGCAAATTTTACTTTTTAGAACACACAAATACAGTTGTTCTTATAATTTTGTCCATATCAGATGGCTGTATAAATTCAGAATACATTTTATGAATATGAATTTTCCACATATTTCCATAAAAACTTATAAAAATATTCTTAATTTTTCTTTTAGTTTCCATCCATTAAATTTGCATAAGTTTTCGGCCAAATGTAGCCAAGATTTGACGATTTTTCCCCTGTCCTTATAATTTTGACCACCACTGTATATAATACCAAAACACATACTATACATCCAATCCCAAAACTATGTATGTATGTATATATATGTGTGTATATGTATATAATAATGTATATAATGTGTATATGTACATAAACTATGTATGTATATATATATATATATATATACATACGTATGTGCATACATATATAGGGTGTTCCAGAAGTAATGGGACAAACTTTAAGGGGAGGTAGGGGACATCACAAGGATTCAGATTTGCATAGCAACCCAGGGTCGGAAACGCTTTCCTGGCGCGGTAGTGACGACACAAAACACAAGAAAGACAGGATACGAATAAGAGGAGAAAACATGTTTATTATCCTTAGTACATCAAAAAACTAAGAAAGAACATTAAAGAGACAACGATCGTCATCAAAGTAGGTGTTCGAAATTACGACCCCGGGCCGTGATGCATGGAAGCGCATCTCCGTTGTATGGAAGATCTAATGTTCTCGAAAATACTGGGAGTGCCCCGGACTTCCCCAGCAGCTGCCACGATGCGTGCAACAAGTTCCTCAACACTTTCCAGCATTGTCCCGGCATTTTTGCAGTACTAAGAATAATAAACATGTTTTCTCTCCCTGTTCTTGTCCTTTCTTCCTTGTGTTTTGTGTCGTCACTATTGCGACAAGAAAGCGTTTCCGACCCTGGGTCTCTATGAAAATCTGACTCCTTGTGATGTGCCCTACCTCCCCTTAAAGTTTGCCCCATTGCTTCTGGGATACCCTGTATATATATAATTTTATTTTTCTAAGTGTATGTAAAGTATTATATGCATTTAAAATCTTATAATTTACAAAAAAAAAAAAAATTGCAATAAAACAGCACAGTGTTGCTAGTTGGCAAAGTTCAAAATGTTTTTTGTGTGTTAATGAATGGTGTTTTAAAAAACTTCAAAATACTTAAAAATATAAGAGAGAAAATTTTTTGAATATTTTTCCTGTAATTTACCCCCGTCAATGAAGAAAATGTATTTTTTTTAAGAAAAAAATAAAAAATCATGCACTAGAGGGTTAAAAAGACATGTTGCAATTAACATTTTTTCCAAAAGGATCCTTCTTCCACTTTATTGCAAACGCAATTTTAGAGATACTGACTAACGAAAAATATTCTATTAAAGTTGAATCCTTCTTCTAATCAATGGTGCAATCTATTTATATTTTTGCATCCAATATAAATTGTTGCACGTCAGAATGAAATCACAATTACAAACACACCCACTTCTTAATATTTTATACTGGCCTCCAAAAGTTATGGTACTGGGACAGGATGCTTTCGATTGCACACGTTTTGTCGAATATTTACCAACATTATTCGCGAATTATTCTTGAACTTCTAGGATGTAAAGAGAATGTTTGATTTTATATTTCTCGGTAAAGATTTATCAGGGGGTTCAATTAGGAGGCTAATAATAAATTTAATAATAAAATAATACTTATAATCACCTAACAGAAAAAGATGGAAATGGTTTGAAACTGTGGTAAATGACTATTTGGGTCCTGTTCAATGTTTGTATGTATTTGTGTAAGCATAGCACTCATATTCGTGAAGATGTTAACGTTTTTGTGAAAAATTCAAAAGTTTTTTTGTTTATAGCATACAGAGTTTTCAACCAAATTTAACACAACTTTCCTAAAACATGACAAAGAACAGTAGCAACAGTATACTGCAATTAAAACATGAATATATTGAATATTTGATGAGATATGGGCATTTGTATGAAATAATTTTTAAGTGTGCATGCGTGAAAGATCCTAAAATTTTTATTATATAATTTGGTAGGCAGCTATTTAGGTCAACTTATATAAAAAGTCCAGTCAAATATCGCGAAAATTCACAAAGATAGGGTCGATATAGTAAGTTGCTTTCAAAAAATAGCTTTATTATAAGTGATTTTACACAACTTTTCAATCAGCTCATATCTTTCCAAGTTTTCACAACATTTGGCTGGACTTTTTACTTTTTATTAGTTGCCCCAAAATACTGACTACCAAATTATGAAATAAAAATTTTGAAATCTTCCGCGCATGCGCAGTTAAAAATTATCTCATAAAATGCCCATATCTCAGCAAATATTCAATATATTCATGTTTTAATTGCAGTATACTGTTGCTACTATTCTTTGGCAAGTTTTCAGTAAGTGGTGTTAAATTTGGTTGAAAACTCTGTATGCTATAAACAAAAATCTTTTGAATTTTTCACAAAAACGTTAACATCTTCACGAATATGAGTGCTATGCTTACACAAATGCATACAAACGTTGAACAGGACCCAAATAGTCATTTACCACAGTGACAAACCATTTCGAGCCTTTTCTGTTACATAGGTAATCGCAAGTATTATTTTATTATTAAATTTATTATTAGCCCCCTAATTGTACCCCCCAATAAATCTTCACCGATAAATATAAAATCAAGCATGTTCTTTACATCCTAGGAGTTCAAGACCAATTCGGCAATAATGTTGGTAGACATTCGACAAAACGTGTGCAATCGAAAGCATCCAGTCCCTGTACCTTAACTTTTGGAGGCCAGTGTAACAGAATAGATTATATTTATCAAACAGTTTCATTTGATCCCTAATCGACATGGGCTGCTCGATATCGACACCTTACTTAAAGTAAGATAATTGTTATTTTCAAAGCAGTTATTACTATATCCATGAAAATAATTGTTATTTAAGTACATTGTCCGTTTCGATGGAAAAAGAGAACCGAATTCTAATTTTTGTTTAAGGAAAGCGCTGAAAGCCTTACATTGCTATGCTTTCCTACGGTTTAAAAGTTTCCTTTTTCGCTATATCGTGTTAAAATAATTTTGAAATTACAATTTTTTGATTAAACTCGAATAATTCTCAAATCGCAAAGTGAATAAATCCAAGAACATCGTCATCTTGTTCCTCATAATCCTTGATAAATAAAACTTACAACATAAAATATTACTCTCTTTTTAAACGTTGTTGTCGTAGGAGATCTAATCGCATTTCGTATTATGCCAATGCGGCATAGTCTCATTTTAGAAAGTTAAAAAATTACATAGATGACATTTGTCGTTTTAATCTGTGAGATGGAATGACTTCATGAGAGTGTTTTGAAGGAATTCACCTGTACCTCATTTTCATGCAATAAAACCTTACACAGTTACAACGTTCTTTTACGGCCTATTTGAACACACAAATATTCTACTACGAAAACATGACTTCACAAAACCACCATGGTTTATACAGATTCGTAATGAAATGCGTTCTCAAAACCGTGATTGTCTTCACATTTTTATCACGAAAATAACTGACAGATTAATTACTACTGTCACAATTTTCTCAAATTTGAAATAGTGTGACTTTACAAAGTGGTCACAGTAAGGCAAATCCTAGCTGACTTACTCTGCTATTTAAAATTGCAGGTATTAGAAGAACTATTAGATACAACACTTCTGGCCGCATGGGCAATGATAGCTGATTCGTCTAAGTGGGAAATAAAATGTTTTACAAGTCAGCCTGTATTATAGTAGCCCTAGATTACAGAGTGACGTCGAAAACAAGCTCAAAAACTCCCAAAACGAATTCATATTTACATTACGTATTTTTATAGCGGCGGTTGCAATATCGTAGCGATATCGAGGCTGCATTACAATTCTATGCTTGATTACAAAAATCGTTCTCGTAATGTTTCATAACATATCATAAACTTCCGGCGTCAAAATCTTTCACAAACCTCCCATACATGAAGCTTACAATATTAAATATTACTATGTTTTGAAACCTTATGCTTAGTTTTAGTATGATACTTGTATGCTACTTGGTAAACGACGAATGGAAACAACTTTCTTTTAATCTATTCAAGAAGTATATTTACAGCACTTTTAGACGTTATTGTATATTAGAGTTATACAATTCAAATGTTTAAATATTCTTGAATTATTCAAATTTACTCTATGCGCTACAAAAACTGAATACAAATGGAAAACATAGAAATGTAAATACATTTCTTTTCAACTATTTAAATTAAATATTGAAGAAAAGGGCCATTTCTTCTCATATTAAAACGGAATATTTTATATTGATATTTACACTAAAAGACTGATTTTACAGTATTACATGTATTATCCAGTGAAGCATTCATATTTAAATTTTAAAAGTTGCATTTACTTTATACTCTTTCTAGTAAATTGCTTTTTGAAAATATTTACTATATGTCCGTAAATGTTGCTGATAAATTATCTTTACCAAAAGTTATATTTCAATATAAACAGAATGGAATGCGATATCACGAGCGGAATTAGCGTTAGAAATTTTAAATGAACGTATTAAAGTAGCGAAACAAATAAAATTCGCTTTCAAATGTTTGATATTCTTTTGATAGTGTGATTATTTTTATTTCTCGTTAATGAACGTTTTAAATTGGAAAATTTCTATGTAATTAACTTAAAAGTATGAAGCTATTCAAGAGAGAGTGCTCTCATAGAAATTTATGTCTCTTTTCGTAAGGAGCGTGTTGCTCGTTGGAACATTAAAAATTTTAATTTATTTAATTGTGAAAAATTAGAATTTTGTAATAAATAATACGTTCAGATGCTGAATTTTGTTTCTATGAATTGAACGCTTTCAGTATTGTATGGTTTCTACTTTTAAACTTGGATATGAAAAACAAGCGCTAATATCAAAGTGTTTAAAAGCATTTTAACTCAGCTCATTAAAGTTACTTTAAAATTGTATCTGCAAAATTTTGTTTTATAACGTGACTTTTTAATTTGATCATTCATATATATTGATCATTAATTAAAATAGCATAAGGACAGATGTTTATGATAGTATTATTATGTATAATATATAATTAACAATGCCTAGCCTCAATAACGTCTAACAATATGCAAGGAAAATATGACTTTGTGGACGGATTTATAGTTGAAATTCTTAAATGTACGCATTAAAATCTTGAAGCAAATAAATTCGATCGCATGTGGTGGATATTCTTTTGTTTTAGTGCTTATTTTTATTTCAAGTTAATGAATGTTTTAAATTGGAAAATTCCTGTATAATTAACTTAAAAGTATGAAATTGCTCAAGAGAAAGGTCTCACACAGAACATTTAATTCAGACTTTGCTTCGATCACATATACTTCAGAGCATTAAACAAATTATATTAATTTAATTTAAAATAATATGAGTTTTGCAGTTAAATGTGCTTTCATATGCAAAATTTTGTTTCTATAAATTGAGTGTTTTGTGGATTTTGTGGTTTGCACTTTCAAACTTGCTTATGATAAACATATGTTCATTTTCGAATTCTTTGAATGCACTTTAGCTTACCTCATTAAGTTTAACTTTTATTCTAATGAATTTTTCTAATGCGAACACTCCATATACATCAAATGTAACTTTTAAAAAAATCATATAATCATGGCTGTTTATGTTACAAAGTCCAACAAGTTCTGTTTTAAAAAGTTCAAAGAATATATTAAAAAATGGTAATGGATAGATTTAGTGCTAAAATATGAATCTTAATGACCTGCTATACAGCATTATTTATCTTTTATTCACTAGGAAGTATGTCTGTAAAAAAGACTGGCACAGATGTTATATGGCGCGTTTTTTCTCCGACGTCAATTTGGCGAAAATATCAACAGCATAAACAACAGCATCCGGGTTACCATATCAAGCAAAATAACGACATTTTGGCGCCAGTTAAGTATTCGTTGCATATACGCCATTAGAGTCAGAAGGAAATCGCACCAATATGGGGCGTATATGACATCTGTGCCGTGTATGACATCTGTGCCGTGTATGACATCAGTACGGCACAGATGTCATATACGCCCCATATTGGCGCGATTTTTTCCAACGTCAATTTGGCGGAAATATCAACAGCATAAACAACAACATCCGGGTTACCATATCAAGCAAAATAACGACACTTTGGCACCAGTTAAATACTCGTTGCATATATGCCATTGGCGCCAGAAAGAAATTGCGCCAATATATGTCGTCTGTGCCAAAAAACTATTTCAAAATATGTAACAACTGCTTATAGTATAAATTTACAAGTCTTGTCTGGAGATGATGTAACCACAGACCAGAAAAAACAAAAAAACAAATTGTATACCTCGGCATGATTAAAATCTTAATCACATTCAAACTACGATTCTTCATCTTCTATTCAGTTATACGCATAATTTAGAAAAAAAAAAGTTTTGAAAATCTATAATGATCGTTTTTCTTTGCCATAAGTAGACAAGCCATGTGTAAAAAAGATAAAACCATAGACTCTGAAAGGTGGAAATGTTTAATTGGAAATTTTAAATCTGTATCATTTCCTAAATTGGAATCTTAACTTCCACGTACACTTCTGATTTTACGGTATAATACTAGCAGCTGGGGCGCCAGTTTAAAACCGTAAAATTAGCAAGTAAGTACCTTGAAGCAGTAATATACTGTTTAATTCATTTATACTAGCCGCCCTTGGCGACCAGTTTGGTCTCCCTTAAATGTATGCTAAGCATTTTATCACGTTACTTTTACACATAATTTAATTTACTTGCTCAATCTTTCGCCAAATCCGAAGATTCTGATACAGATCATGAACTCGGAACTTTTATGTTAGCCGGGCGCCAAACATTGCCAAACATTGTTCCCATCGTATTTTCTCGTATTTCATTAATTTCATTTAAAATATAGTACTTTCATCCATTTTATTTAAAATGCATACATTTAATTTAAAACTAAAATATTTAAAATTTATGACTCTCAATTATTGCTTTAAAAAAAGAAAAGAAAAGAAAAGTAATAAATAACATCATAAATCATGACATTTAATTTCAACATCAAAATTTCGTTTTAGTTTACCACGCGAAAAATTATTTATGACAGTCGCATAAAATGGACTATTATAATACTGGTTACATGATGGTGATGGATGATAACATATTTATCACCTGCGCCCGGCTAATATTACATTGCCAAATTGGCCGTTTGACATACAAAAAGCGAAGTCAATCCGGAACTGTTGATGACAGTCACATAACTAGAGCTTTTATTATATAGATGATGATATAATTATTGCTTATTATACGGTATAATACTGGTATCCCAACTGTCAGTATTATACTGTAAAATCAAAAGAATTTTAACCATTTGGAAAAATGGTTATTGTCCTCTGTCAGGGTAGGAAATCAAAAACATATCTGAAGCGTTTTATTGGTTGAATCCGCATTTTATTCGTTTTCTGATTGGTCTATACAGTGATCTGTATTTCTCCTTTACTTTCAACAGAGATGGATACTTCTGTTGCCACTATGACAAAAAAGTAATAAAAACTACAAAAAAAATTTAATAACTCAGAAACAAATTAAGATACATCTTTCAAACAAATTGCATTTAAAAGTACATTTTTTTCTCTATACGACGGTGTAAAAAGTAATATTGTGGGATGTTTAGAAGTTTAAAAATGAAATTTCATTTAAAATTGGTCCAGGAATATTAATGTTTAATCCATGGCGTACGTATGACGCATGGGCACGTATAACCAGCTCCGTAGAAGTTTAAAAATTTACAGTACAGAAAAATGTAATCCATGGCGTACGTAATGTATGATCAACTCCGTGCGATATTTTATGACTTAAATTTTAGTCTTTGAAAAAATCATTTTCGAAATGGTCGTTGTAATTTGTTAAATTGCATTTTTTTTCTTTGCAGTGTATATAGTGCTACGTTTTGAAACATTTGTTACATAGTTGCATATTATGGCAAAAAAAAAACTGTTTTGGTTCTTTACCTTATTCTCGCTCACTTAATATCCGTATCCACTGCTAAATCCATTTTCATTTATAGCTTATATTTCGAGAAATGTCTCAAAATTTAAATAATCTTACGTTTTAATTCTACAGTATAGTTCCATATAGTCCATAAAACTCTTAAGGGGGCTGGTCACTCAGCTTCGGAATTCTTCTCCGTAATGTTAAGTCTGCGGACTTTTGATGCATTCGTATATTTAAAATATCTTCTCGAGAAATTGATTTTTTTAACATCTTTTTTCCTGTGTACTCTTCTTAAAGGATGTCTCTTATTTTCTTAGTTTTCAAAATATTTCTAAAATCTATGCTCAATGTAATATTTTATGTGTTAAAAGTGGGCTAACTGTGAGTAAAATTTTAACACTTTCTATAAAATTAAGTCTATACTTTAGAAATATTTTGAGAACTACGAAAAAAAAGGGACATCTTTTAGGAAGTGTACACAAAAATTAGAAGTTAAAAATATTAATTTCCGGAGGAGAAATTTTAAATATACGAATGCATCAAATGTACGTAGACTTTACATTAGTGAGGGGAAATCGGAAGCTGGGTGACCAACCCTCTTAACGGCGATATGAAAACATTTGAAAAATAAGACTGGAACCATCTTTTGGAATGTTTTGAAGAGCAGAAGTTAATATAACGCTTCACTAAAAAAGTGTTCAACTACAGACCAAGAAATTTATACTATAGTCTGTGTAAATTATATTGTATTTCCCATGAGAATCACTACTGCTTCCCTCCTTGTTCAGCTGGAAAGTAAACTGTAAATGGCAAAATTATATGAGAGTGTCATAAATAGTGCAGTTCCCAGCTTGCGTTCCATTATGTAAAGATGCCTTGTGTGTGGGATTCGGTTGAATGTTGTTCAGTTTCGGATGTATTGTGTAAAATGTGATTAAGTTCTGTGTAGTGAGGTTCTAAAACAGCGATGACAATTGCAATGAATGTTAGCCGTTTGTATAGGTAAACAGTCTTATTTTCAATATGTGTGTTTTTAAATATATAATGTGTATTGCTAATAACATTTATATATGTATTTTTATGTATGTGTATACATGTGTATATATGTGGATTTATATATGTGAATTTCTACGTGTATCACCTGGTTACTTTTAATAACAGATATCTGAACTAATAGAATCAACACAACACCCTAATTACATTTGGAAAGAAAATTAACCCATTGTGGTTTTCTTTATTTAAATTAATTATTTTCCGAAAATGCACTTCCTTACGTATTAATTATGTGTCACACTCGTGATTGATTCATAAGGGATATTCTGCTTGACACAAGTCACTCTCCTAATTGATTCACAAGACAAAGTTTACTGGGGGATTCGCAGAATTCCCAAGTTTTTCAACATTCCTACCACTATTTCAAATTAAAAATCTTCGTGGTAGATTTCTTTAAAAAACAGTGGCTGAACAGTGCAATCAGTTTTACCTTACCGGGTGCAATTTATTTTCAATTTTGAGAACGAAATTACTTTTACATTAATACTGTTAATCCTAGTTCTCCAAATAGATTTACTGAAGTTTAAAGATTATCTCATTGCCTGAAAACTAATGAATAAATTTTTTTGTGTACTAGTCAGTTCATATTTATATGATAATAGATTAAGGAAGAGTTTTTGGAGACGTTTGGAAAATATTGTATTACAACAGGGTTTAACAGATATTACAACTTTCTAATGTTTTTTACGTTTTATTACACCTGATTTGTGGAGAAAGTAACCTTTATTTTAAATTTAAACGGTGAAATATATGTGTAAAGTAAAGGAATCGCTAACGATCCAAAGAGAATTAAGCAAAACTTTTATTATTATTATTATTACTAAATTTCAAAATATAAATGAAGTCATAATACGAAAGAAATAGACATATGCTATCATTACTATATGTAGATAGTAAAAAGTAATCGTTAAGACAAAATAATACTTGATGAAAATACTTAAGGTAGACCGGGTCACCTTTACGCAGATTTTTTCAATGAATTTTCTAATTTTTATGTTTCAACTTAGGACATTTTAGACTTTGTGGTTTTATAAAGCTGTTAATAAATTCAAAATTTGTGTATTCCGTTGTTGCCCTATTTGTGTTTTTAACAGTAAAAAAAAAAAAAAAAAAAAAAAAAAATTCTTAGGTGTGTGGTACGTTTACACATATTATAAGTGATACCAAGGAGGAAATGAAATAAATATTTAATCAAATTGAAATGTTTTATTTATAACTTAAAACACTGTTTAAAAAAATAAAGAGAAATAATTAAAGAACATCTTCGTCATCAGATTCATTCACTATTTTCTTTATTCCAGAGTGTACAAACTTTTTCCCTTTTGCAGTTTTTGGTTTCATACTTTTTCCTTTGCTGTCTTCTTGTTCTGCTTCCATAGAAACTAGTAAAATTTTACGTAATTTCTTCTTTTTGAACGTGCGTAAAGGTGCCCCGATGTCAATGTTCAAACGTGCCGCTCCGCCATGTTTGGATTTATTTTTAACGTGCAACAAACATTAATAGCATTTTTGTTCATACAAATACAATTCTCAAAAAAGGATAAAACTCTGCTAATGTTCATATATTTGTTTATCCTTAACTAAGTGTTATTAGTTCACAATAAATTTCAAAAAGTTCAACACAAAATTTACTCACCTTGACAGAAAACAGATTATCATTTCCTCATGCTAGACCGAAGCTCGACTGATGCTCAAAAACGTGTGAGAATACCCACTAGGGATTCACTAGAATCAATCTATCGTGACTGGTGTCGGGCTAGTTATAACTCATTTAGGAAAAAGTGTACTGCGTAAACGTGCCCTATGCGTAAATGTGCCCCGGTCTACCCTACTAATAATAGCACACCAAAACTGAAAAGATTAAACGGCTTTCAGCTGACTATGTTTTCCGACCAAGCTATCCAAAATTGTCTTACTATAAAATGATTCCTTCTGAAAAGTCTAACTGTAGTTAAAAACTACTAGAAAGACTTAAATGAATTCAAGAAATTAAGACAATGTGGTAGAGTATAAATAAATTATTTAGGCTGATATAAAAATATAAAATTAAGTTGAAAGTAATTTACACTTCTATTATTTCTTTCTAAAATTTTAAAAAGTTAAGTTTATGATTTAAAATAATTCAAGAGAAAAATTATGTGTAGCACTGTTTGAAGCCACGTAAAGAGCAGTCTAAGCGAAAGAAAATGGTAAAATCCACCGAAAAAAAAAAAGTCACTTTTAAAAGCAGTATAAACAATACAACATTTTATTTTTGTAGAACTTAAGGGGGTCCGGGACACAAAAATCTTAAAAGTTTCTTAAAATTTTTTATTACATTAAAAATCTCTCTTTTTTCTGTTTAAAATAAGTTTACATCGTGTTTATATCTTAATTGGAACAGGAAATATTCATTTTTAAGCTTTGGTTTGTTTTCAAAATCTAGCTTCCAAGCAATAGTTGTCATAAAAATGACTTTTTGCGAAAATACGTTTTTTTCATGATGGTTTTTTTTACTATTTCTCGTATATAAATTGTAATAAGTCAAGAACCATTAAAGATAAATGATTTAAACTTGGAACATGCATTTTTGAATTGTTTTCTTTAATTTTGATTCAGCAAATTTGAAAAAAAAAATTACTTTTGAAAATGTGATTTTTTTTTTTTTTTTTAAGTTACGTAATTTTCTTTCAGATTTTTATTTTAACTATTTTTAATTTTTATTTAAATTAATATTTTTTAAATGCTGAATCTAAATTAAAACTTATGTATTTCTGTTTATTTAAATACAAAAAAAAATTGAAATTCTACAAATAATATTTCGAGTTATACGATTTTACACTACCCCGCTTTTTTAATAAAATTTAAATTTTAAACTTTTTAAAAAAATTATGAGAAGTTTTATCATGTGATTTTATTTACAAATGATATGATTAACCAACACAAAAAATTTCGAAATTTTTACTCAATAAATAAAAATTATTTGAAAATGTGTACCGGATCTCCTTAATTATAAATTAATAAAATGAATTTAAGTCTTTTACCATTATCCCACAACAGGTGATAAATCGCGAAAGATTCTGTGTAACTCGTACAATTGTATTCAAATTGAAACAACAATGGATTTAATTATGCGCCAATACACGCACGCCAAACTATGCCAAAGGGCTGTGGCTAAAAATTTAAAAATAAATTAATTATAAATACAAAATAGTTTAATATTAAAAAAATACAGTTTTATCAGTTAATAGTTTAGTATTAATTAATGTACAATTATACGTTGAAAAAACAATTTTGAAATCCTAAAAATATAGTTAAATAACGTTTAATTCCGTCATATATACATATATATATATATATATATATATATATATATATATATATATATATATGTAGGATTTGAATTTAAACATACTTTTGTTTCTTTATGACGTGCATGATGAACAAATTAACTGATGCTCTGGTATTTTTATTATCCATAATTTAAAAGCACGAGTAATGAAAATTCACGATCACGAGATCAAGGTTTGGACATATTCAAAAATTAGAAAAGAATCAGTCTATAAAATAATGTTGTACATGTAGCATCGGCTTATGAGATGCCAAGGAAGGTATTGTTAAGCCTAATAAAATTATTCGTAAGAAATATGTTGTAAGTTTTAAGTGAGAAAGGTGCTGTATTTAGAAAAGTATCAACGAAGTGATGTAAAGTTACCCTTATAGAATTGTATTAAAGTGTATGTGTTGTGATTCAAACGTCTACTTATTCAAATTATCTATATATTAACATTTTACAAACAATAACTTCTACATATATATATAAAACAAATTGAAAGTTATATATATATACAGTGGTAGACAAAATTGTGGACATTTTTTGATATTTTCATGTTTTATAACCTTGTGTGTGGGAAGAATATAATAAATTTCACTTAAATACAAAATTTTTTTTATCCAATTCAAGGAAATTTGTTGTAGAATTTAATTAAAAAAACATAATAAGAATATCTGCATTACAAAAAAAGTTACGCTTACAAAAAATAAGATCTATCTTAGATTTCATTACATTTTAAAGTTACACTTACACATTCAATATTTAGTAGGATAACCCTTGTTTTTTATTACTGCTTCACAGCGTCGTTTCATTGAGAAAACTAGTGTTTGGAGCTCATTCTTTTCATTCACATGATGTCAAGAATCAATTTCAGCTTCAATAAGTTGCGTTTTATAAGATAGAAGCTTTTTTTGTACAAGGATTTTCAAACATCGCCAAAAAATTTCTATAGGATTCAGATCAAGGCTTTTTCCTGGACAGGGTAATAATTGTATGCTTTTATTTTTAAACTATTCTTTGCATATTTTTGCCGTATGGCATGGAGCTGAATCCACCTGAAAGATAAATGGTGCTTTATTGGGGAAGAGACCCTTGATGGAAGATATAAATTTTGGTTCCAGGACAGTGTCGATGTATTTTTTTGCATTCAGAATGCTATCAATCACTTCAATTGGGCCCACACCATCTACAAACAAACAGGTCCTAATCATAACATTTGTTTGGTTCCTTGTAGTTGCTTCAATGCAATCAGGATGCAGCTCTTCCCCTAATCTACGTCTCACGTATTTTCCCCACCACTACCAAATAGTGATATTTTACTCTCATAGTTACAGATTATTTGCTTCCTCTAATTATCTGACCAATTAATGTATTCTTTAGTCCACTTAACTCTTTTCTTGCGTTGCTGAATATTTAAAAACTTTTTTTTTCCCTCTGAATTCTACCTTTCAGTCCAAAACCTGATAATATTCTCCGTATTGTTTTAGAACTAACTGAAATACACATAGCATTCATTTCACATCTAACAGCATCTAATGAAATTTTTCTATCTTTGAGGCATATCCTTTTTATTTTTCTAACGTCAGTAGCATTTTTTTCGGCCTGATCTTGCCTTACTTATCACTGATTTAGTTTCTTCATAAGGAAAGCACAACTTTCGTACGCCAGATAAAGTGACTGATCTACCAACCTGCCTTGCAATTTCAGAATAAGAGTGACAATTTTTTCTCAATATGACAATTCTGCTTCTTTTTGTAGGTGTCAATTCAGTTCTTGTTGTTCACAACATTGTTTTAAATTATTTGCATTAAGAAAAAAATAGTAATATTAAACGTTATATTTAGTTACACTAGTATTCACCCTTCTGCAAAATTCATCCCAGAAAAATACCACTTTTACAAATCAAAATATACCACTGTTTAGTTACTGACATTTGATTGGTTCTCAGAACAGACATTGTGATTGGCTACGAAACTTTTATTACAATGCATTTTAGCATTCATGACTAATTGTGCTCGTATTTTAGACTAAAGTAAGCGTAACTTTTTTGTAATGCAGATATTTTAATTCAGTTTTTTTTTTATTGAATTCTACATTATATTTCCTTGAATTTGATATATAAAATTTTTATTTAAGCAAAAATTAATATTTCTATAAGCAACCAAAGTCATAAAACATGAAAATTTCAAAAAATGTCCAGAATTTTGGCCACCACTATATATTAGTAAATTCACTGGTTTACACGTTTCTCCAAGCGTAAAGAGAAAAGTATTGAATATTTCATAATCCAGTTCAGTAAACACGACAAATTAAAGTAATGTTACAGATTTTTTGAGAGAAGAAACAAGAATTACAGCAAAAAAAAGTTGATATGATTTTCAACTTAAACGTTGAATAGTTTACTATTTTTACTTTTACACTTATTAGGATACGAATGAACAGATTATATCTATTTAGTATAAAGAGAATTATGAAAACCAAACAGATCTGCAGTAGAATCCTACAATAAAGTTATCGCTTTAAAATTGTTGTAGGAAAATGATAAAATTTTAAAAACGCTCCGAGTCTTGTTTAGTTTGCACAAGTCACACTTGTGATTAGTGCAAAAGGGATTAAATTCCGTACTTTATAATGAAGCAGCAATTAAATAAAACAATACTCTAGAACAATTTGGAATATTTTCTATTTCTGTGCAAATAAACGAGTAAATTAAGTTCCATAATTACAGTAATATTTAAGAGCCTTTCCGTAAACATATTTAAACTTATTACATTTCAGACTCAAAAATTTCATATATATATCCTTGAAAATTTAAACACTGGATAAATGCATTACTCTCATTATTATACTTAAATAACTTATACAACACCATGCTAATTATGTGTAATTTTATTGGAATCGTTATGCCACTTAGACAATATATTAGGAGATTAAAGGATTTCATTCGAACTTTATTTAGTCTTGTAAACAAAGAGTTGAAATACTTGGTTGTTTAACTTCAGTCTAAATCCAGATAATAAATATTTTACACGACATAATGATTTTCATATATTAATCAAAATAAACCGAGAACCAATTTAGTCATTAGTATTACGTTTTCTAACATTTAGTCATCTGAATTTAATGCATGTGTTACTTAAGCTAAGCAAATAAGATATCTGAGAATATATATTGTTCAAAATCTCTAGAGGCTTAAGAATTTAAAGTGTAATTTTGATTATCTAATATCTATTTTCCTTTACGTTTGGCGATTTACTAACCAACACAGAAGCTATTCAGTAAATTGAATTATCCAAAACGAAAGTTAAATATCGTATTATCTTTAAGTTGTTTATGATTCTGCCATGTTCCTTTAATTATCTATCTTATTTGTATTTTCAAACTCTTGAAGTGTATTATTTAATTAAAACTTATTATTATCGTTGAGACTGAGAATTATTTTTGGGACAATTTTAGATCAGATCTTAGAAAGATACAAGGAATTACATTTTTCTACATTGGAATTATATGTTTTAACTTGCATTAAAAATAACTTTGATGTATTCAAGAAGATTTTTAACAAAATGTCTTGCAAGGTGAAAAAATTACAAACTTTTAATGTAGTTGGGAGTTAGATATGAGGACGTGAGTTTCAAAACTCGCGTTATCAAAAATCTTTTTTCTTCAATTAATCTATTCTACTGGCAAACGGGCACTGAAAACACAATATAATCCTCAAAAAAATTTGTTTTATCGTGTGTTTCTGAAATTATAAAATCTCGGTTTATAATGAAATCCAAAGGGCGTAGCTAGAGGTTTTTCCCGATCTCTCAAAATTTGATTTTCTGAATAAGACGGCATTCGGAATTCACGCCTTCATATAGAAATTCAAATTGATAAATATAATATATTATAAAAAAATCCATGTCAACCATATGAAATTACTAAAATATTACAGATAAAAATTCTAATGATCTTCAACGGATATAGATTAAATTGAGTTTAAGGAGAACGTGCTAAGGTTTTGAGGTTCATGGGTAAAAAATAATTTTCCCATGCTCTTCCTCTAAATTCGAATAACCGTATTTTTTCTAAAAGAAAAGGACGAGGCGAAAAATCTGGAAAAGTAGTAATTACGAAAGCCTGCACTCTGAGTCAAATCATGAACTACTATGACCCATTAATCAGTATTTATTTTGAATCACTGCATTCTTATTGGAATGTGTTAGACTGAAAAAAAAAATTAAATACAGGCATCCCTCGACTTAAGTAATACTCGACTTATATAAATTTGCACTTACGTAAGAAATTTTGAAAATTATATTTATAAAAATACTAGCGCGTTTGATACACATTTGCATACTTTTGATAATTGTTTTATAAATAAAATATGCAGATAAAAACCACAACAAAAATATAGTTTTAAATATTAGATATAGTTATAATTTTATTGGGATATACAATAAAATCTTTAACAAAAAAACATAAATCTGATTAAAATGAGACAAAAAAAACTGTTTAACCGTTACAATTTTGTTAGCTGAATTCAAACCATAACGAAACCTAATTTTAAAGTTTCGGTGAAGAGGAACGAGTGTATTTTTTCTTCCAGCTTCAGAGCTGTTCGTTTTATGTAGATTCAAAATTGGTATAAATTAATTCATCAATATTAAATTTATAAATCCTATTTTCCACAAGATACTTCTTATTTGAAAAGTGTTCTTTCAATTTGTTTTTATATTTTTGCATACTTTTATAGTTTATATCCAAGTAAATACTGCTGCATGCTGCTTTATTTATAAAACAATGCTGTGAAATAATGTATATATTACCTATATATAATAAATATTGCAGTTTATGAAGAAATTTTACCTAAGGAATTAACAAATTCGACTTACGTAAAATTCAAAGTTTACGGAACGCATTACTTACGTAAGTCGAGGGATGCCTGTGTACGAATTTATATTCATGCCTCAATATACTAGTATATTTAGTTTTTAAATACTAGTATGCCAAACTAGGGAACAGAAAAAATGGTAAAACACGTATTTCTGATGGAATAAAAAAAAAAAAAAGCTGAACCTAAAACGTGCTACTGATTTTTTTTTTTTTTTTTGCTATTTAAACGCATTTTTATTCTTATATTTTAATTAAGTCTTATTGGTTGGTTGTATTTATGACATCCAATTACCAGCACAAGGGATATAGGCCCTAAGGGGGAAGTGCCATCCGTGGGGGTCTTTCTAAGTGTACCTAACCCGTATTTACGCTTGGAAAACCAAGGTTCGCAGAAAACCACGGAAACTCCAAACGATTAGGCCGATGGACGCCTTTGGTTTTGAACCCAGCACCTCCCGTCTACCAGCTTCGAGAGCAGAATCTCTCGACCACCGGTTGGGTATTAATTAAGTCTGGAAATTATATATTACATATATGACTACAGACATTCGTTGATAAGAACACTAAACACAATTAAAAGCAAACATTTCGACGACATTGCGTAGTCCTCATGAATAATCGTACATAGTCACAAAACGCACTAGAGCCACAACAATTGAAAACAGTTAAAACTACGGTTTCACAAGGATAGCATATTCCACCGGAATATGGATAGTTTCATTATCTGGGCCGAGATACAGATTGATTTTTCGCTGTTTAGCGAAACGAGATTGATCAATCAGATGCCAGCATTTTTACAAACAGCGAGAAGTTTGCAAAAATGTATGCTTTTGAATGGTCAATACCGTTTCGCTAAACAGCAAAAAATCCCGGACTTGGAGTTTCAGTCAGGACAGTCAACCAACCATGAAGGAAGTCAAGACTTCAGTATATGGAGCAATTATAAGGAAAGGGCATGTTTACAAACAAACACTTCCGTCAACCAATCTACCACTACATTTTTATCACAGCAATCATTGCAGGAAATCAACTTGGCGACGTAGGCCAATCATATAATAGATCTGTTAAATCAATCTGTTAAAGACCAATCAAATTCCCGGAGTTCATGTGTATAGTAGGAGTCATAATGAATGAACAGGTTTTTCTTGCAAACCAACAGTGACGTCAGCTGCCCTTTCCTTATAGTGCACAACTTGCGTATTCTCAAAGTCGGGAACATGGTCGAACCACGACCAACGACATTAAGGCCAGTTCATGATGTTTAAAACGTCACACGAGTAGATCATCTTTACATGGTGATTGGCACTAAACAATGGGCGCACCGCTTTGTACAGTCGTGGGAAAAAAAGTAAACACCATCTACTAATTCCTCAACAAATTATCGTAGACAAAAGTAACTCGTGCCGAGCGACTGGAAATATAGTATACTTTTAAATGGCGTATATAAAATTTGCTTAGGGGGCCATATACATATTAAAACGAATCCAAACTTTGATTTTTTTTCAATGGCAATACCCAATTATAACGAGATATTTCAAATCTTTGGTTCAAACTATGCCTAGATACGAAATTTCTAGTCGTTTGATTGATGAGTTTTTGAATTATAAACATTTAAAATTTAGTGCTTCTAATGTTAAATTACATTTTCATGTTTTTATTTATAACTTCTGAAATTATGATCCTAATGTTTTAATTTTTTGTATAGCAATAATACTAAGATACCCACACATAAATACGTTGAATTTGCAATTTTTATAATTTTATGCTATGACTTATGAATTATGAAATTAATATTAAAAAAATTATGAATTGCAACCTACAATTTTTTTGATGGATTCAGATTTATTAAGTCCTGCTTTATGGAAATCCAAAATTTGACATTTTTCTTCCGAGTAGTTTTCAAATTATGCTTAAAAAAAGGCAAAATGATGGTTTAAGGGGCCATCTATGATAGAAGTAACTAAATATTTTGAAATTTCTTATGCTATCCTGTAATCTAACAGGCTTAATTGACTGCTTAAGGTGCCTTGATCAAGAAGGGAGCTCTCTTGGTTAACAATCGAGTACCAAACTTCAATTTGGATACAGCCCTTAAAATATGATCGTTTTGAAATAATTAATTTCTCGGACACTTATGGTACGAATTGCATAAAAAAAAAAAATTAGACTAATTGAAGGGTGTACAGTTCATTTATGCTGTCAGAATAGTGTACTGCTATTGGAAAAAACAAAGTTATTGTTCGTTTTAATATGTAGATGGCCCACTAAGCAAATTTTACGTACATGATTTAAAAGTAGACTTTATTTCCAATCGTTCGATATCAGTAAATTTCTTCTACGATAATTTGTTGAGTAGTTAGTAGGCCTTGTATGTCATTGGTCGCTGTCGAATTCAAGTGCATGTGAAACCAATCTTGAATTTAAAGTACCTTAATCAAAAGAATTTTTATGTTCCTTAAGGTCGGGATCCAGATAGATTTTTTGCTGTTACCGAAACGGAATTGACTAATTAGAAGCCTGAATTTTTGCGAACTTTTCGCTGTTTTCAACTTTTCACTGTGTTGGTCAATATCGCTA
The DNA here is from genome assembly GCA_963932465.1 of Maratus speciosus. Taxonomy (NCBI): domain Eukaryota; kingdom Metazoa; phylum Arthropoda; class Arachnida; order Araneae; family Salticidae; genus Maratus; species Maratus speciosus. Next base: position 450,244,588 of record OZ010790.1, on the reverse strand, counting down.
TCGCTATCAACGAAAAATGTATCAGGATCCCGGCCAATGTCTTGCATTTAGAGAGCACCCAGTTTCGTCAATATAAATCAACATGCAACCTTTGCAAGCGATTTTACGTACGACACCACTAAGGTCAAATTTTGGATATTTATGTTCAAAGCTACTGAATAAATTACCAATAGGATTCAAAGAAACACAAGCAGACCTCATATTACATCCTTGAGAATAACTTAAATTTTTTCCGAAATATTTCTGTAATAAGGCAAAGATATTTATGTATTTTTATCAATGAATGCCTGTCGACATATACTTTTTGTATAATTATATACAAAATTGTTATCATACGAATTGAATGTTTCCCACTGAACGAAAAAAATGCCCAGGCTGGGAATCGAACCAGATCCTTGGCTTACAGGGACAATGCTTTACGGTTTAACCTTACTGGGTCGACAACCGGTGAGCATATTTCGCTCAGATAACCTTATTGGTAATAACATCTGGTCCGTTTTCGCTCAGTAAGAAATATTTAATTCGTATGATAACTTAAACCAATCAGTTTGGTTGTGTTAAAAAAAGAGTTTATCTACAATGAAGTTACTTAAATTTCCAAAAAAGAAGGTATAAAAATGATTATTGACAGCTTAACGCAAGTGCCCAAAGTACCAAGACAAATAACGGATTCCATAAAAATAAAATTTTATTTTCTCCGTAATTCCAAGACTAGAGATATTTTTATGTCAGGATGGAGGATTGACCTTGAGATTTTGAAGGAAGTGAATTGAATCCAAATGGTTAACCTTCTGTTAAAAATTGTAAATTAACGTCAAGTATCACAATTCCTTGAAAATTCATGTAAAGCACTTTCAGCTGATAGCATAGCACTTTTACACAGTTTTGTTTTCATGAACAACACAACATGTTTCAATGTTAATATTATTATTTTATTAATAAATCTGCAAAAGATTATTTGTGTCTATCTAAATAAAAGCAAATCATATTTCTTATAAATATATTTTAATGTGATAAAACACATTTTTATGCAGTTAAATTTCTAATTAAACCAATTAGCTTTTACTATAGTAAAATTCATACACGTATATTCAAATATGAAAAAGAAAATAAAACTAAAAAAAAAGATAAAGATAAATTAAACTTCATAAAAAAATTAGTATTCATGTGATTTAATTTTTTTTACAGCAATGGTTTTGTAACAGAAAATCAATTCCGTTGAATTTCTTGTAATACACAAAACAACCATTAAAAGGATTACGCGCGAATTTTCCACAAAGTTTTAATTAAATAAGCGATAATTTAAAAGATAGAAGTAAAATTAATTATTTGATCTTTTACAACACATTTACGAACACCGGGCTCATTAAAATAAGTCTTTTAAGGATAACTGAAGCAGAAAATTACCTTAAAAGAGTTATTTTTAATTTGAAAAACAGTAAATGTATTTTTTTTAGTTATTTTTCGGCTTAAATTTTTGCCACTGAGAAGGTTGTCATTTCCATTTTATTTGAGGGTTCATCTATTGTTTGATATCAGACAAAATTATCTATTACTTTGTAATTAAAAAGTATATAAATTAGATTTTTGACGCAATAATTAGCAGGATTTTTCATTGAAATGAGTATATTTCATACATCAGTTAGTTAGCTGAATTTCGTTTCAACAAAATAAGTTTATACTCCTATAACAACATGCAATTAATTAGCGTAAAAGTGAAAGCTAAAGTTGGAATTTGAGATACATATTTTTAAAAATATATTCAGTTTTTTTCTGGTTTTTAATTATTTTTATTTTCATACCATACATAAAAGGACGAATAAAAGAATCAAGTGAGTTCGTAAATAGTTCAATTAAATAAGTAATAGTTTAAAAATGTGAAGGAGAATTATCTACGTTATATTTTATTTTACTAACACTGGCTTCATTAAAGTAATTCTGTTATGGATAATTGATGCTGAAAATTACCCTAGAAGAATGAGTTAAAATAGAAAATATATAATGAAATATGTTGCCATTTTCCAGTTAATTTTTGGCTTTTTATTTCGTCATCGGAGATTCAGTATTTTCCCGCTTAATGTATAGACTTATCGGGTTTTTTTTTATCAGCCAAAACATATTCCTCCAAACATAGATATTTTCCCTTTATTGTAAAAGCTGAAAAATTGTAAGTCAGGCCTTCGATTTTTTGTTTTTTTTATTAATGTAATATTTTTCATAAGCGATTTAAAAGTAAACTTGTTCTAATGACAAATTATTATTATCGCAATTATGTATTCAATGGAATGGAAACATAAGAAATCTGTCCCCATAACCAAATAAATGAATACAATCTTTGTCATAAAAGCATTTTTTAGATTTTACAAATGCTTGAAATTTATCTGTTGAAAATTGTTGATATTGTTTTTTCTATGAATCTGTTACAATAAGGTATTCTTTATATGGTCGTTGATATGTCTGTAATTTTAATGAATAAAACAGTACGGGCATTTTATCCGATGTAACTGTAAAATGTCAATTCTTTTGCAATTTGCCAAATACAGTCCATAAAGAGATGCTTTTATATTTGCATCTTTTGTTTTCTGATGTTAACTTTTGTTAAAATATCTAGAATGTTCAATAAAAGACAGATTTATCATATACAAGCTGACCCGCCCGGCGTCGGCCCAGCCAGTGATAATAACCAAAAGGTGTCTCAGGACTCTTAAAATTGAAAAACTAGAGAACAGGAATTCTGCTTTTTCAGAATTTAGTGTCGCCCCCGGCATTTCCATTACTTCATTTTCTTCTGATGGAGTGATGGCTTCTATTATTATGAAACAGCCATTATAAATGAAGCGTTAGGTGAAGGTGAAAGAGCAGTCGTAAAAACTTAGACCTCTGATTTTCTGATCAGAATGGGGGGAAAAAATGGCCATAATTTTTTTTGAACGGCTGCTCTTTCATCTTCACCTAACGCTTCATTTATAATGGCTGTTTCATAATAATAGAAAGCATCACTCCATCAGAAGAAAATAACTCGGTTAAGCGGGACTCGGATAATAGGGACTCTACTGCAAAACATATTTCAATTTTAAGACTTAAAGCACACGCTTTTATTTTATGTAAAATGACGACACTTGCATTAATATAGATACTTGAAATTAAATATAGTTTATAATAGCTCCATGTTTTATCATAAATTCTTCATTTATATTTCTCTCAAAATAGCACGTATTTTAATTAATTTTTTTTTTCAATTTTTATGAGAAAATGGCAACAAAATGATTCAATTGCTATTTTTCAACAATTTTTTCTTTACCTTCTACAGAAATGGAATAATTGAGTTGCCAAAATGAAACAAATGTCGCTAATAAACTACAAAATATTAATATTTCAAAAATAAATATAGATGCAGTTTTCAAACAAATTACATTAAAAAGTATTTTTTTTCCCAAATACGGCGGTATAAACATTGCAAATGTGCGATGCTTAGAAGTTTTAAAAAATACTGTAGAGTATTTAATCGCATAATGAATCATCGGCTTTTGTTTTACGGCTAACGTACACAAGGTAACGTTATTTATTGGAGACAAAATAAACTGGGAGAAAGAAATAGCATACTGGGGGCTAAAAAAAGAAAGAAAAAAAGGGACCATTTTCAACATTTAATATCTTAAAGTGTACATGATTTAAAAAAAAACATTTTCATTTGAATAAAATATATAAGTATTCTCTTTCATTTCATATATTTAAAAAATTGAAAGATGCAGAAATAGTATTTATAGGGGGCTCCAAATTGTCAAACAGTTGTCGAGGAGAAAATTGGTAACAGCTTACGCGCAGGATTAAAAAATAAATTTTGCCGCCGAAAAACCACACGTTTTGCCGTTTTCATCGAAAATTTTTCACATTGTACACCGCGTCCCAAAAGTTTAGACAATCAATAAAATTTGCATTAACATAAAAAGTAATACGGTACAAATAAAATTCGTGAGATAGGTAATAAATAAACGCAGTTTTGCTGATATACACATATAAATTATGATCAAAGGTTTGAAATTATAAAAGATACATTAATTTATATAAAAGTGCACTGTCCCAAAAGTATAGACACGTGTAATTTTGTTTGGTTTTACATTTATAACAGTAACTAAAAACTTACTTTTAATATTTAATTGTATTTCCACGACACTTTATAACATCAAATACACGTTATTCCATAGAATTAACTAAGTATTGCATTACAGAAGGAGGTATTTCATACCACGCTTTGTCAGTTGTAATTTTTATGTCATTACACATGTATATTGCTTTCCATTTTCATATATATTACCAGATTAGATCCCCATATGTTTTCCATAGCATTGAAATTTGGTCTAAGTGCTGACCAGTCAAACATTGTGATATTGTTTTGCTTAAACCACGTTTTCGATGATGTGGAGGTATGGAGGGATGCCCCATCTTGTTGGAAAAAACAGTCCGGTCCTGCTGACAAATCCATAATTGGAAGTAAATTGGTATCTAAAATATCATGATAATCCTCTGATTTCATTTTTACGTTTTGGATGATGTGGAGGTATGGAGGGATACCCCTTCTTGTTGGAAAAAACAGTCCGGTCCTGCTGACAAATCCATAATTGACAGTAAATTGGTATCTAAAATATCATGATAATCCTCTGATTTTATTTTTCTGCCCATAAATCGTAGAAATGTTTGGCCGTTGCAAAAAACTCCTCCTCAGGTCAGTACGGATCATCCGCTTTGTTGTTTGCTGGAACAGTTCTCGAGTTCTTTTCTTAAGTCATGGCAGTAAAATTTATGACCATCAGAGCCGTCTAAATTCCTTATCATCACTGAAGAAGACAGAAATCCATTTTTCACCGTATAACATATGCTTTCTAGTCCACTTTAGACGTGAGTCTTTGAGACGTTTCTGCTTTAAGCAAGGTTTTGCTTTCATTCTCCTGTAAACAAATTTGTTGAAGCTTTCATTCTTCTGTGTACAGTACTTTTTGAAATTCTGAAAATTCATGCAATTTTACGCAGAGATAAATTATCAATTGAAGCCATTTTTAACCCGGGAGAACTCGCTGCATGAGATTTTCTCTCACAGCCGTACTTTTTTAAGACTCTTATTTAAATCATTTTTCATTTTAATTAAAATTTCTAAATGTTTTACAATTATTTTACCTATTTTGTGAATAAAAGTACTAAGCCAACCAAGAAAAGTTGATTTTATATGAATATAAAGTAAAAGAAAAGCAATTGGGCATTCTCACTAGCGAGTTCTCCCGGGTTAATAACATTCTATCATCACGTAATTTGGAATTGCTAGCAGGACCGGACTGTGTTTTCCAACAAGGTGTGGCATACATCAATACCTCCACATCATCGAAAACATGGTTTATGTGAAACAATATCACACTCTTAGACTGACCAGCACTTAGTCCAGATTTGAATCCCATGGAAAACATAGGGGGGAGGGGGGATCTTATCTCGTAAAATATATGAAAATGGAAAGCAATATACATATGTAAAGGACTTAAAAATTGCAATTGACAAAGCGTGGTATGAAATACCTCCTCATGTAATGCAATGCTTAGTTAATTTTATGTAACAATGCGTATTTGATGTTATAAAGTGTCGTGGCAATACAATTAAATATTAAAAGTAAGTTTTTAATTACTTTTAAAAATGTAAAACCAAACAAAATTACAATTGTCTATACTTTTGGGACAGCACATTTTTATATAATTTATAATGTATATTTTATAATTTCAAACCTTTGATCATAATTTATATGTGTATATCAGCAAAATTGCTTTTCTTTATTACCTATCTCACGAATTTTAATTGTACTTTACTTTATTACTTTTTATGTTAATGCAAATTTTATTGATTGTCTAAACTTTTGGGACGCGGTGCATTTTATTTTTAATACTTCTCTACTCGTCCGAATATTTAGACATTTTTGTAACTGGTGTAAATCTTGTCTACGGAGATGCTATAAAAGTATTGTGTTCAAATACGAGCATTTAGCTATTTTCATAGTACAAAAAGGAACGTCTCCGGGCGGTGTGAAGCGGCCTGGAGTCGCCAATGTTTTTGAAAGGTTTATTTTTTTTTTCCAAAACCGATTGTACCGTCAAAAGAGATTGCACCGTCATTAAGAGCATATATTTGGTTTGTCAATGCTTTTAAAATCGCGTTGTAAGGATGAGTTCTCGTCAGAAGGAAAACGTCAACTGCGGAAACGTTATTTTTTCCCCCCAAAAGATTAACACAACACAAATACTTTTTAGCCCCCGGTATGCTATTTCCTTCTTCAACCTATTAATGTGTCGTCTCCAAAAAATAACGTTTCGTTGTATAATTCAGCCGTAAAACAAATCAGATGTATCATTTTACAGAATATTCTCTACTAAAATTTTTTAAACTTCTAAGCCTCGCACATTTTCAATTTTTATACCGTCGTATTGGGGAAAAAAGTACTTTTAAATGCAATTTGTTTGAAAACTGCATCTCTATTTATTTTTGCGATATTAAGTTTTTGTAGTTTTTAGTGCCATTTTTTTTAATTTCGGCCACTCAAGTACTCCATTTCTGTAGAAAGGAAAGGTAAATAGTTGCAAAATAGCAATTATATCTTTTTGTTGCCATTTTGTCATAAAAACTGAAAAAAAAAATGTAATTAAAATTCATGCTATATTGAAAAACTATAAATGAATGATTTCTCATAAAGCATGCAGCTATTATAAACTAAATGCAATTTTAAGTATCTATAGTAATATTACAAGCAAATGAAGGCATATGAATCATGAAATAGTAGTTTTTTTTTGTGCAATTTTTTGAATGACGAAATCTCTTTTTTGGATTTGTGTATTATTCAGCGATAGTTACGCATATATATATGCATATTTTACTGTAGATGTTGTTTAAGATTGGATCGTAAATGAGGAATTCTTTAGCGGATGCGGATGACGTCATTTTATATAAAATAAAAGCGCGTGTTTCAAGTCTTAAAAATGAACTATCTACACTTATATACATATATATTTTTTTCCATAGGGGTGACACTAAATTCTGAAAAAGCATAATTCATGTTTTCTAGTTTTTGTTCATTGTATCGTTTAAAATGTAAATGTACATTCTTAAAAATATGTCTTCTGTTTTGCCGTATCCCGAGCGGTTTGACCGGAGGGGATTAAAATAAAAGACCTTAAAACGCCAGCATCCTTGCTACCTTTCCACTCTAAAATCGGGTTTTGGTTTTGCGGCGTATGTCCGCCAATTTCTAACACAAAAAAGGTAGGATTTTTTATGAGTTTGTATCTAATATTTTGGAAAATTATTAAAAAATCAAAAATCTGAGATTTCGGTGCAATAGAACTTGCTTTGACAAGATGTCATCCAAATTTTCAGACTTTAACGTGCGGTGGATTTTTCTAGCTATCGCCGGTAAACAAACAGACACACAGAAAGAGCGAAACGTTTATTTATTATCAGAACATTACGGACAATCAGATGCATTTGAAAGAAAATCTACAAATTTTTCGTTCAGAATGTGAATTCGCTGGTGGCTTTTGCTCATGTTTTTACAGCTCAATATCTATATATTTCACGAAAGTTATATTAAATTTCCTAAAATGATTTTTATAACTCTTAAATTTCAAAGAGTTCGGATTTTAAGAACTTTTTAAAAATTTTAAATTACCTGATGTGATATATGTATATAATATACAGGGTGGTCATAAAAAAAACTTTGCCGATACATGGGGCTCTAGCGGCCGGACTGTTCAACCGATCGAGGTGAGATTTCGGATATAGTTATTCAGAGGTATGAGCTCGGGATTTTGTGAACGGCAACAAAGTGGTGCTCACGATTACGGCTATAGGTACAGAAACTCAAAATTTTCCAATGGCAACGACCATTTTTTTTTCATCGCAAAATGCTGAGAGCATGCGAAAAGCTTAAAGAGCGTTGGAACGGTACGTATATCGCAAGAAACGGACGTGTTACGTACGTACAAATCACAGCTCTGCGAACGGTTAAAAAAAAAAACAAAAAAAAAAACAAAAACGAACGGGCCACACGGTAGAAATTTGCATATGACAGAGAGCCAATACTCCAATCATTGACTACAACACAGATTGGAGAAAAGAAACCTTTTATTTGGATTACACATTTTCCACATGGGTTCCATCACAGGAAATTACTCATTGCATGCGGGCGACTGTGGACAGTGCAGTCGAACGTAACTTTAGCATGCGGGTTGTTTGCAATCTCGTGTTTGATAGATTCTTTCAAATCCGGTAATGTTTGCGGATTGCACATGTACACTTTAGATTTGAGATATTCCCAACCAGAAAACCATAGGAGTGAGTTTGGAGGATCGCGGAGGCAACGGAAATGGAAAATGGCGTGAGATTACACGGTCGCTAAAATGCTATTCCAGGACCCTATACGAACAGACTTTGCTATATGTGGAAGTGCTCCATCTTGCATCCAAATGATATCATTCAGCGCATTTCGCTAGATCAATTCTGGTATGACGTAATTTTGCAGATTGGCTGTATAGCGGGAGCCTGTCACAGAGCAAGTTACAAATCCCGTTCGCGTCGCTTTCTCAAAGAAGTACGGCCCGAGAAACATTGTGCCTGAAATGCAGCACCACACAGTAACTCTGACGTCGTATAAAGGTACTGGTGCCACAGCGTGCAGATTCATGTCTGCCCGGTGCACATAATTTTTGGTGTTGACGTTGCCAGTTAAGATGAAATGTGCTTCATCCGCCCATAATATAAGAAGAGGCCAGTCGTTATCGCCATTATATCGGATAAGAAATTCATTTGCAAAGTCCGTACGTTGTTGATGGTCCCCCACGTCCAACATCTGGACGCGCTGGTATCGGTATGGAAACATGCGGGTTACAGAGCTCAGTAGCTTTAGGACCGTTCATTTCGGTATATCCAATACACGAACTGCACCTCCTGCCGCTTTTATGTGTCTTGAAGTCACTATGTGATGCACTTCCATAACAGTATCCTCAGGAACAGTTGGTCGTTCGGATCGCGGTCTATCACAGGTACAGCCAGTTTCTTCAAATTTCTTTACTAAATCACGAACAGCTTGCAGGCTCCATGAACCACGTATTTGGCAATGGTTTCGACGGTAAACGCGCAAGGTTTCCGCGATAGTCATCCCATTTTGATAATAGAGATTTACCAATTCACCACGAACTTTCGCTGGCAGAATCATATCCTCGGCATGTGCGAGCTCCTGGCTTAAGAACTAACACTCCTACCCTGCTTTTTATCCATTTTCTACACTGAATATCTGATGAACGGCGTTCTGTGATTGGTGCCTTGCCTCTATTATATGGAAATTTCCTCTATGCGCCCCATCGTGTTTTTTATGGCTGTTCGCAGAGCTATTTCTTGTGCGTGCATAACTTGTCCATTTATTGCAATACACGTACCATTCCAACGCTCTTTGGGGTTTTCGCATACGCTGAACATTTTGCGACGAAAAAAAAATGGGCGTTGCCATTCTAAAATTTCGAGTTTCTGTACCTATAGCCATAATCGTGAGCGCCAATTTGTTGCCGTTCACAGAATCTCAAGCTCAAACCTGTGAATAACTATATCTGAAATTCCATCTCAATCGGTTGAACGGACCGGCCGCTACAGCTCAATATATGGGCAAAAAAAGTTATGACCACCCTGTATATATATATATATATATATATATATATATAACCATTAATGGCAATTACAAATTACCATCAAAGATTATGAAAGTATATAAATAATAAAGACTGATCCATTTCAACATTGAAAGTAAAAATACAGTAAAAATAGGATAAAACAAATACAATGGAAAGTTGTAGAACCAAGGCAGATTCATCAGGCCCAAAATGCCTTGATACTACAAATAAAGTATGTGGTTTCATCTTCGTATTAGCTATAAAAAAGCTAAATAATACGAATTTAAGGCTACCACGCACAATAAATCCAGAAATAAAATATTGGAAAACTATTAAGTTAAAAATAAATTTCGATGAAAATGGATTGAAAAAGAAAAACATATTACCACTTTGAGGGTCTTTGTTACCAGCAATGATGCAAAAAAAAAACACAAGGGTAGGATTATTTGTACATGTTACCAAAAAAGTTTTTTAATTAATAATGGACCAACGAGTAATAATGCACAGTGCAGTCAGGTACAAACTGCAATATGTATGGAAACAGCTCCCTCTATAGAACATTTAAAAATGTATTCCACTGAATATATATATATATATATCCGCGCTTTTTAAAATTATGAATCCTCGATTTTTTGTCGAAATACGGAAAAGCATGGAACACCCACTTAAAGGTCGTATATATATTTTTTAAATAACATATTTGGCTATATAAGATAAAAATTCACGATTCGAGGTTCATTTCGAAAGAGTTCGAAAGTTCGAGTTTCAAGGTTCATTTAAAAGTATAAATTTTTACAACATCGGGTTAAAGATATAAAGTCATACGTATTTTAGGTTTATTGAAAAATTTTAGCACGGACCAGGGCAACACTAAGTGGGTCAGATAGTAAAAAATAAATTTGAACTTTTGTATTTTATACTTCAAAATAAACAATAAAAGAAACAATTGTGGTAAATATGATCGAATATCGGACAGAGGGTTTTATTTAATACTCCTTTCAAAACACTTTATCTTTGATCAATAAGAACGTAAAAGGCAGCTCTATTAAATTTAATTTAAAATGATTAGAAGCTATTTTTGAAATCAAATTAAAAATATTCAAGTACTGCTTTTCAGACAATTGTAAAAATAGCAGATGTTTGTAAATCTGAAAAGTATATTCAGTACAGGGGTCCTGAAATTTCACGACGAGGAAATTCTTCGGTACCAGTATTTTCTTATGGAAAAATCTCTCCTTAAATAAGGCGAAATTTCGTGCGTTTAACCTAGATTTATTTTTCTATAAACAAATTGTGATATTTGTCCTGAAAAAATCCCTTGAGAGTACGACCCCTGATTCAGTATCATGATTTAATATTTGCTAAAAAAAGAAGAAACCCTTAAAAATTACAAAAAAATACAAAAGTTCTTTAATTCAATCCATCTCACAATGAAGTGGAGTCCGAGCAAAAAAATCAAAAACATAAACTTTTGGCCTTGAAATAGTAAAACAAATTACAAAAACTCTGTAAAATTGTATCTATTAGATAGTAAAATCTATTCCGGGGTAAAATTTTCAAACTCCTACGCCGAGCTTTGAACCAGGATCCTTTGGAATAGCAGGTAAATGCGCTACCACAGAGCTATTTAGACTACGCGAAAATGATGTTCTGTTGTGAAATCTAAATCGCAGAAATCATCGTATGTCATTAAATTAATTATTTTAATTAAAATATTGTAAGATATTTTCAAAATTTTATGATTTGTCGTGTGGTCGTGAGCCGTAATTACGCAAAATTTCAAGCCTGGTACTTATACAGTTTCTGAGAACAAACCCTGTCACAGACAGAGACGAGTAGGATTTTGTCAGAAAAACGAAACCCTAAAAAAAAAGAACAGTCGGTAGATAATTAAAAATTAAAAATTTTAAATGCAAGTGCGTGCATGTTTTCTTCTTATAGAATATGACGCTGCTTTTAGATGCGAAAACGTTTCATGTGTGCCCTATTTTGATCTAATGACAAAAAAATATACTTTCCAAATTAATAGATTTTTATGGAAATATCTTTGATTAAGAGATCGTTTTAATTTCTGGTATTAAAAGTTAAAAAAGGCCTATTTTAACTACAAAACATCGAGCAATTATCATAAAAATTAATACACATGATTTGGTATTATTAATTTTAGTAATCATTAATTATTGCTTATTTCATTAAATATTTAATTAACAACGTTTCACTTATAAAAATAAATTATTAATGCTCGATATAGTAAAATGAAAAAAAAAATGAAAAAATAGGAAAAGGGGATTTTTAGTTCCTAAAAATAGAAAATAAGTTTACTTATTATTTTTTATGCACACATCGTAATTTAGCGGTACCCGTAATAACCGTCCTAGTAGCTCGTTTATCTAAAAATACTCAATAAAAGATAGATTTATCAGATATCAATTAGCTGTTACTATTTGATATAGTATTAGTAATATTAAACCTTCACTCCAAAAAAAACCTCAATTCTCAATAAAATTGTGCTATTTTTAAGACAGAAAAACATGCTACTTAACTCAGCCGCATATTTTAGTACATATATAAAAACATCACACAAGCAGCCGGAATGTTCCAAACAAGCTTTTTCTCTGTGATAATATTTTTGGGGAGTGTCTGTTTGGAGCTATGGCAGTGAAAAATGACTAGTGAAACTGAATCAGATTACACTGATAAACAAAAATTGACTTTTTAATTTTTTCTTACATTTAAAGCTAATATTCCAATTATATACACTCTTAAGTAAATAAAAAGGATATTAGAAATTTTTACTTGGTTCTTATTTTTTTAAGCGAAAGATAGGTATTTATAGGTTATTATGATATATCACAATTTAGGAGAGCGTACAATAATGCATAATAATAAAACATAAATTTTAAATTTACCATCACTATACTTGTACAGTCGTGGAAAAAAAAAGTAAACACCCCCTACTAACTCCTCAACAAATCATCGTAGAAGAAAGTTACTGGTATCGAACGATTGGAAATAAAGAGTACTTTTAAAGGATGTATATAAAATTTTCTTAGGGGGTCATCTACATAGTAAAACAAATCCAAACTTCATTTTTTTCAATGGCAATACCCAATTTTAACGAGATATTTCAAATCTTCGGTTCAAACTATGCCTAGACACCAAATTTCAATTCATTTGAATGATAAGTTTTTGAATTATAAACATTCAAAATTTAGTGCTTCTAATGTTAAATTACATTTTCATAATTTATTTATATCTCCCGAAAGTATGCTCCTAATGTGCTAATTTTTTTTTTGTAGTAATAATACTAATATACCCAAACATAAATAAGCTGAATTTGCAATTTTTATAATTTTATGATATGAATTATGAATTATGAAATTAATATTCGAAAAAATTACGAATTGCAACCTACAATTTTTTGGATGGATTTAGATTTATTAAGTTCTGCTTTATGGAAATTAAAAAATTTCACATTTTTCTTCCAAGTAGTTTTCAAATTATGCTTAAAAAACACCAAAATGATGGTTTAAGGGGCCGTCTATGATGGAAGTGAGTAGGCATTTTGAAATTTATTCTGCTGTACTGTAATCTAACACGCTTCATTGACTCCTTGAGTGGCGCTTAATGTGCCTTGATCAAGGAAGGGGCTCTCTCGGTTAACAATCGAGTACGGAACTTCAATTTGGATACGGCCCTTAAAATACGCTCGTTTTAAAATAATTAATTTATCGGAAACTTATGGTACGAATTGCATAAAAATTCGTTTTTAGGCTAATTGAAGGGTGTAGAGTTCATTTATGCTGCTAGAATTGGGTACTGCTATTGAAAAAAATAAAGTTATGGGTCGTTTTATTATGTAGCAAATATGTATTTAATATGTAGCCCCTAAGCAAATTTTATATTCATCATTTAAAAGTAGACTTTATTTCCAATCGTTCGGTACCAGTAACTTTCTTCTACGATAATTTGTTGAGGAGTTAGTAGGGGGTATTTACTTTTTTTTTTTCCACGACTGTACACTATTTATACACATTTTACGCATATTTTGCATACATTTAACGCAGCTGAACACAATTTGAGTGTATTTTTTTAGTATATTAGTACCTATTTTTGCGTTTATATCCATGTTCATCATCTTCTCTCTTGATGAACCAACAGTAATCGGAAAGCATTGCTGCATTCCATTCTGTACGATAACGAGACTCAATAGCAGAAATGTGTTGGTAAAATCGTTCACCATGCTCGTCGCTAATTACTGCTCCCATATTATCTAAGAAAAAGTCAGTGGGAGAGTGCAAGGAATGAAGCTTTAATGACGTGTGACAATTTAGCTTTTTAAAATTATTTACCATATTTTGAACTATACACTTGACATTTGTAGCTTTGTTATTCCCTAAGAAATTATGCACAACGTCCTTGAATGAAAGGCATTATACTTCAGATTCAGGTATACCTTGATGAATATATTTCTGATTAATGTTTTCGTGCAAATCGCCAAACAAGTGACACTGCTGTGCTGAATTTTTTATGATTTCTGCAACAGCTCTGTCTCAAGAACAAATGCACAAATTTTCATCAAACTTCAGATTCATGTATACCTTGATAAATATAGGACTGATTATTTTTTCGTGTAAATCGCCAAACAGGTGACGCTGCTATGCTGAATTTTGTATGATTTCCGCAATAGCTCTATCTCAAGAACAAATGCATCTTGATCAAATTTTCATCAAACTTCAGATTCAGTCAGACGTTAACACGAGTTGTTACTAATTAGGTTTTAATGTAAATCACCCAACAGGAGGCGCCGCTATGCTGCATTTTGCAGGAATTACACAATTTTAGCAATAGTCATATCTCAAGAACTAATGCACGGAATTTGATATCTTTAGAATCCGCATGATGGGCATAGATTTCCATTTAATGTTGGCACTCTGATAGTAAATTTTGTAGTATTAACATGAATGAGATAGAAGAAAGTTTTGGGATTGGGACATCCGACTAGTTTTTTTGACTGCTGTATTGGTTATAATTTTAAAATTTTCTAAATTTCTACTGCCACACGCTGAAATCCACGCCTCCCCTTCCCAGCCATTTGAATGTTTAAAACTTGTACTTACAAAAATGAAAACCTTTATTTAAAAATTCATATTACAATTTATTACTTTATTTAATTTGTAGGTCCTTAATTTTTTTTTATTTCGTTCCTTGAAAGTCCTTAAAAGTCCTTGATTTTTATTCAAAGAAATGTGTATGAACCCTGTATTATTCTATCTATATATATATCTATTTCTGCTTTCTCCTTCACTTGTAAAAAGCATATACAAATTGAAAATAGTCCTTCATATGAATTGGTGCTGATTATGTTTTGGTGTAAATCGCCCAACAGGTGGCGTTACTGTGTTGCATTTTTCACATGTACGAAACACATCTTATTGGCACCTACATATATTATAAGTAGCAGATATTTGTTCACTTTCAGGGTCATAAGACCGTAGAAACAATGTACTTTAAATCCAATAAAATAACATAATGAAATATATTTAAACACAGATATCTCTGAAACGGAAACCAACTTCACCTTTTTGTGAATATTTCCTAAATTCCCAAAGATATGGTTACTTAAATCTGTTAAAATTTTCCAAGAAAAAATTTCTTGTTTATCAGTGTTCTTTTTATTACTGCGTTTTTACTCCAAGTTCTAAAAGCAAATTTGTTGCTTGAATTAGGTATATTTTAATGAAAACAAAATGCTCAAAATTGAATTTACGTTTTAGAAAATAAAGAAAGCTATAAAAAATTTTAGAATAATCAGTTGCATTGGGATTTATATACGATGTTTAATTTACATTTCATAAACATTGAAACCGTTTCTCTATCTAGCAGAATATTTAGGGCAATTTTTTGTTTACTGCAATAAATATAAACGATTAAAAGTATCTTATTTTAATTTTGTGAAATTCTGCATTTTAATTTCCATTTTAAACCGTAAATAAAGCTATAAAAGATTATAAATTTAATTAACGGAATTAGAACATATAATGGGAATCGTTATTTCTCATGAGCCTAATGCATTATCCTTACAGCCCTGATTATTCATTAACTCGGATCATTATAAATATGAAACATGTCTCCGAAATAAATATTTAGGTTATAAAACTTATTTTGTAACACGAAGTGATAATAACGGGGCCATAATTATTTGCAAGCAATATCTGCGTTTTGCAAGAGATTGCAGCATTATAAATTCCTTTCATCAACTTTACAACAGCTTGTTAGAGTGTTGATGAGTAAAGTCTTGGGGTTCAGTAATTCAGCAATTGCGCTTTCAGTTTCATTAACTGTTCGGGGTATAATACATTATTGCGCCATTCAAACATGCCTACACACAAATTGGTATTGGGAACTATGCACGAACTGTGTATTTGAAAATGCATATTTCGCAATTATCATCACACTTTCTAGGTCCGTTGTTAGAAAAGCATTTTGCGCGCAGGTGTTTAAACATGAACAATGAACTCTCCTTCTAGTATTGTACATTCAATATACTTCTTCACCCTGAGAAAATGATGATGGGAAAGTTAAATATATAGCATGTATCTCATCTAATAATGCAGCCATTGCTTAATGTATTCAGGTATACTTGAAGTTTTCTATTCTGCTTAGGGGACGGAGGACATTTTTCCATCATAGTGATGTGAAATTTTGTGGAAATATACATTTCACAATAAGTATATAGAACGCTTTAAAAGAAATTTCCAATTTTATTATAATTTTAAGATTAAAAAAATGAAATTTTAAAAATAAATTTTAAAATGCTCCATGCATCATAATTTTTGAAAAGAGACAAATCTGTGCATTGATTTTTTTAATCCCTTGAACAGTTAATTTTATGAAGGATTTCTCTAATTTTCAATAAGATTTTTTTCTGAATTCGATATTGGTTTTCATCAAAATTTTGCTCTTTAATAAGTTACAAATCAAAATTAATTATCTCAATGAAGTCGAATTTTAAAATGCATACATGTTTTCTTTATAAACAATATCAGTATTATAATAAAACACTCATACTACAATACATATTAAAACACACATACACACATAAATAACGCCTGCATTCATCAGTTTAAGGTATATATAAATATTATACAGACATACAAACGATAAATACAATAAACCCAACTGGAGTGAAAAATTAGCCAGAGCCAGGAATCGAAACCGGGACCACAGTATACAAGACTGCTGTTCTAACCACTGAGCTACTCCGGCCGATGCCTGAGTCTGCAATTTCTTACTAATAAACCATGTTTAAACATCGGATTAAACTCCAGTTGGGTTTATTGTATGTATGTCTATAAAATATTTATATATATACCTTTAACTGTTGAATGTAGGCGTTATTTATGTGTGTATGTGTGTTTTAATATATATTGTAGTATGAGTGTTTTATTATAATTATCGTAGATTGATATAATAGTAAAATCTATTCATCGTTGTCCGGTCATCCAAGGCTGTCGTATAGATGGCTGGTGACTTCGCCAACATGGTTTATTAGTGAGAAATTGCAGACTCAGGCATCAGCCGGAGTAGCTCAGTGGTTAGAGAAGCAGTCTTGTATACTATGGTCCCGGGTTCGATTCCTAGCTCTGGCTAATTTTTCACTCCAGTTGGGTTTATTGTATTTATTATTTGTATGTCTGTATAATATTTATATATACCTTTAATATCAGTATTCTTCCTTGTCAATTTCATGAATTTTAATAAACAATTATGACGCATGGAGTAATTCAAAAATCTAAAAAAGGTTAAAAAAATCAGATTTGAGAAACACAGATTTAAAGTATATTAAAGAGCCGAAAAATAACAATCTGGAAAATAGTAATTTGCGCGAAGATATTTTTTTGATTTTGAGATCAATTTTTGCTCAAATAAAGGTCCATGGACCCCTTAAGCTATTAGAAAATAATACTTTGAAAATAAAGGAGAAAAGTGTAATACTCATAAAAAAAAGTTGAATCGTATTTTTTAACAGCATATTGATAATATTTCAGTTACATATCTGTGTTATGCACATTGTTGCACTTTTTTAAACTCTTTAAAGTAAAGGAAAATATTAAAAGTAATTGTAATATATCAAAATCTAAACATGATTAAAAAACTATGGAAAATATTCTAATGACAAACATATTTTTAATAATATTTTAAATACACGTCAGCACATATGTTTTGAAAAAGTGGCTATTATTGATCAGGATATAATTTTTGTATTGCTATACTAGGTAAATATAAAGAATACATATCTATAGTATTTTACGAGATTATATCCTTGTAATATATATACATTAATAATGTGAATTTTTAAAGCTCAAATTATGAAATAAAATTTGCTAAAAGACAAAAAGAACAATAGAATTCAATAGAAAATTATCGTATAATATATTCGAAGAAGTATCTAATAGTTATAGAGATAAATATCTAAGGCAGAATAGGTGTTAACCGAGGGGACGTAGTTTTATATCTCTGAAAAATTAATCCTAGCTACATGCACTCCTTTTTACTGCATGCAACAATCACTTTTCGCTAAAATATATTAGGTGAAATACCATCGTAGAAGAATTTGGAGGAGAACTGCCAAGCTCGTTTTTTGTGCAATGAAAGCACTAAAAATATTACCCTGTTAGCCTGTTCTATAGATGTGCATTTAAATCCGATAACTTCGACATTGAACCATCATAATATACTCATCTTCGATACATCATACTTAAAATACATAAAAATTATTCCCTGTTCAGACTTTTCAGCTTAGGATCTATAATCGCATATTGTATTATATCAATGCGAATTTTTTACTCTCAGGGTTATTGTGTATTAAACTCACAGCTCGTTTATTTTGCAATAATGTATAACCCATTAAAGACGGAATTATTTTTCTTTTTAAAATGCAAAAGTTGCATTTCATACCAGTTTTTCAAAATAACAATTTTTTTCTCAATTTGTCAAAAGGTTTCTGTTATCAAATAAAGCTAATATTTCTCTTCAGAAATCCTGGTATTCAAATAACAAAATAGTTAGGAGCAATACCTTTTGCCTGTATCGTACGGCTAGTCCTAAATGTGTTAAGTCTCCGCTGCACTGAAACTCCCCCATCGCGAAATCCCATGTTTGTCTATGGGAAAACTTTGAAGCGCGATTACTCATTACCTAACATAATTATTAAAACACCGTTTTTGCCATCAGAAAATAGACGTCAGATGCCGATGATGAGCGTTTTTAAAAATTATATCCGTAAATTTTAAGTATAGAAAAATTCCTATAAACTTTCAAATTTCCATTTAAGTTAATTTTATCATCTTCTTAAGAATACTTTAAATTTACGTAGACATTTTTTAAAGACGCGCATCATCGGCATCTGAAGTCTATATTCTGATGGTGAAAATGGTGTTTTAATAATTATATTAGGTAATGCGTCATACCGCTTCAAAATTTTCCCATAGGTTAATATGGGATTTCGCGATCGGAGAGTTTTAGTGCAGCGGCCCCTTAATTAAATTGCCATCACCCGAAAAATCAAGAAAGTCATCTTATTAAAATTTTCGTGCAAAATAACCCCTAAAATAGTTACATAGTAACTTCCTACCCGCAGTTTCCTAAGGTTCCGATGTGTAATTCAGTTATACGTTTAACAGATGTACAGTCGTGGGGAAAAAAAAAGTAAACACCCCCTACTAACTCCTCAACAAATTATCGTAGACGAAAGTTACTGATACCGAATGATTGGAAATAAAGTCTACCTTTAACTGATGTATATAAAATTTTCTTAGGGGGCCATTTACATATTAAAACGAATCCAAACTTCATTTTTTTCAATAGTAGTACCCAATTTTAACGAGTATTTCAAATCTTCGGTTCAAACTATGCCTAGACTCCAAATTTCAAGTCATTTGAATGATAAGTTTTTGAATTATAAACATTCAAAATTTAGTGCTTCTAATGTTAAATTACATTTTCATATTTTTATTTATATCTCCTGAAATTATGTTCCTAATGTGCTATTTTTTTGTGTAGCAATAATACTAATATACCCAAACATAAATACATTGAATATGCAATTTTTATAATTTTATGATATGAATTATGAAATTAATATTCGAAAAATTTATGAATATCAACCTACAATTTTTTTGATGGATTTAGATTTATTAAGTCCTGCTTTATCAAAATAAAAAATTTCACATTTTTCTACCAAGTAGTTTTCAAATGATGCTTAAAAAACGGCAAAAGGATGGTTTAAGGGACCGTCTATGATAGATGTGAGTAGATATTTTGAAATTTATTCTGCTATTTTGTAATCTAACAGGCTTCATTGTCTCCTTGAGTGGCGCTTAAGATGCCTTGATCAAGAAAGGGGCTCTCGCGGTTAACAAGCGAGTACGGAACTTCAATTTGGATACAGCCCTTAAAATACTCTCGTTTTAAAATAATTAATTTCTCGGAAACTTATGGTACGAATTGCATAAAAATTTATTTTTAGGCTAATTGGAGGGTGTAGAGTTCATCTATGCTGTAAGAATTGTGTACTGCTATTGAAAAAAACAAAGTTATGGTTAGTTTTAATATGTAGATGGCCCCCTAAGCAAATTTATATACATCATTTTAAAGTAGACTTTATTTCCAACCGTTCGGTACCAGTCACTTTCTTCTACGATAATTTGTTGAGGAGTTAGTAGGGGGTGTTTACTTTTTTTTCCACGACTGTACGTGTATACGTACAATACGTCGGTATGAAATACGTATATCTTAAACGATACTTTTAAACGTATCCGGATACGTATGAACGTATAATAATTCAAGTATACCTATTTATTTTTAACACCGTTGGACCTCATCATTCTTACGTCTCTGAACGGAGAACAAGCTAAAAGTAATCGGTAGCGCTGCCGTAGCAATTTTCATAGTATATTTCATATGTAGGACCATTTTATTTTTCCTATAAACATTTTAATTAATTTATGATACTTCAAATTGTCTTTAAATTCAGTGATTAAAATGTTACATAAATTTCTGGAATAGTTTAAGGGGTCTCAAAACTCTTAAAATCTGAAAAAAAATGGGAAAAAAGACCATTTTTACATTTAATATCATAAAATGTATTTGATTTTAAAACAAAATTTTTATTGAGATGTGGCAGATATAAGTATGTTCTTTCATTGCATGTATTTAAAAAATTCCAAGATCCAGAATTAGCATTTACAGGGTACTCCAAACTGTCAGACATTTGACGAGCAGAAATTTGGCATAACAGATTACGCGCAGGATTACAAAATAACTTTTGCAACTAGAATTAAAATTTTGGTGCCTACGTATACCTCAGACGGTAATAATTACCCTGAACCTAAATACATTTGTATTTAAAGCATTTTTATATTTTTAATACAAAGCTATATTTAGCTAATGTAAAATTTAGAAAATTTCAACAGTGTAATCACCTAAAAAAATATTCTTTAAAACAGTACAAAGGACATTTTAGGTTCAGTTTATACAGACTAACATAAAACATACGTTTTGAAAAAATCCTGAAAAAATATTCAGAACTTTTTGAGATATCGTGCGAGTTATGATCGAAAACGCCATTTGGAGTAAAATGACTTCAAAGTTTCGGAAACGCCGCTTCAGCTATTGAGCGGTTATAATTCTAAAAGAAATAACTTCTGTTCTAATAGGAATTTCAAGGAAACAATTATATCAAAATGTTCAAAAGAGATAGGAGTTTAACATCTAAAAAAATTAAAATTTCGAGAATTTTAAAGCTTTAAGAGTTCTGAGGTCCTTTACATTATTTTATATTTTTTAAATTTGCATTTATGATTTTTATATACCATTATGAATGCAAGATCCTCGCGCTTGTTTCCCAATATCTCTGATTTCGCAGACTAGCAGGATAGACCGGGAGGTGCCTGCACTGATAATTATCTCATCGAGTCGATGTATAAAATTCCAGAATTAGACAGACCTCGATCGTCATATTAAAATCCAACTGATGTAACAAGTGTGATGTTGTAAAAAGATTTTGGGTTCCGATAATAAATAACTGTTGCAGTAGAAATAAAAATAAGATAAGGATAAACAAGTAAATGTAACGAACTTACTTAATGATAAAAATGACACAAGAGGCTTGTTCAAGGAAGACACATATTGGTATTCAATCCAACTTCATTTTCATCACATGGAGAGGTAAGAAGGTAATAGAATATGTCACCGTACATATTAGAAAAACGTTCCATGTAGAATTATTAAAAACTTGAAGTAATTCCATGACAAAAATGAATGCTGGTTCAAATAATTCTTTAGAGAATGCCTTGAAGATAAAATGTCCAAAATCGAAAATGCATAACTTAAAAAGACCGGAAATCGAAGATAAACTTTTATGTATCGAGAATTGGCTATTGAAGAACATCGTAGTTTTAGAATCGCTCTTTGAATTTAGGCACACGGCCCGAAATCCAAAAGACAATCATATTGTCAAAAAATACATATTAAACTTTCGTCAAAAATCTGTTAAAAAACTTGCTGCATTTTGTATATATACTATGTAAACAGGGTTTACAAAAGTGAATCCAAAAATGATTTAAATCTATTCGTTAAATTAAAATTGCGTATGAATTGTAGAACGAATAACTGCAGGGAGAAAACGAAACTACATTCAAAAGGCAAGCGAAGACACACCTCTAATATGACGCGGTCGACGTCACTTGCAACACGCCCTGGTTCTAAAAATTGATCATAAGAGCGGAAAAAGCTATCTTACTTTCGTAAAAGAAGGAATTAAAAAAAAGCGATTTGAACGATGTTTTGAGCCAAAAAGAAATCATTGAAATCGTGAGATAATAATGCTGTATTACAAATAAAAAAATAAATGTCATTACTACATCACAACAAGTCATATCTTTGTGCAAACCACCTGAAAACCAGATTTTATTCTTTGATCATTCAACTTTCTTGCACCTACAGGTATGAAAACATGAGGACTGGGAGAAGGAAAACGCAATGGTAAACCTACCAGTCAGTGACTAAAATCGGCTTTGTAGGTTTGTTCTACCAAGATATGACTTGGCAAACTAGTTGCATTTTAATATGCTCTTCGAGTTTCTACTAATCCTGGAATTTCAGCCGTCGACTGGTTGAGGTGATGGTTTGACTCCCGGTCTCGGGGATATGCATTTTTTCTCTCGCAATGAACGAAAGCCGTTTATACGTTTAACCACCGCATCGGTGTAAGTTCCGCATATACGTTTTACCTTATACACCGTTTCGTCTATTACGTATAACCTCCTTGGATGTATCATACCTATTCAAAATCTGTACCCTGTATAATACGTATTATACTTATATTGGTATAAACGTTTAATACGGAGCACTACAATGAATGAATGATTCCAGA
This sequence comes from Maratus speciosus, assembly GCA_963932465.1. Classification (NCBI taxonomy): domain Eukaryota; kingdom Metazoa; phylum Arthropoda; class Arachnida; order Araneae; family Salticidae; genus Maratus; species Maratus speciosus. The sequence goes on along the minus strand of OZ010790.1, from coordinate 450,221,461 downwards.
AAACAACACGTATTCGTCGCAGAGTTCGAAAAATCATCACTGTCTTCACAGTATCATGTCGGTGTTAATTGGTACAATCGTCACATATGTCTCATTTTTCACAAAGTGACACCGCAGACAAGCACAGAAATTGCCATTCGCATTCACTTTACATGACCTTACATCGGCGGTCGTAATGTCACAGCAACATCGCCAGTACGTTATAATTCTCTACACGTGTACCCTGCGACGAAACTCAAATTGTAAAAGAAAAATATGTAACGTTACTCCATAAAATTGGTGGCAATATGCTGCCTCCAATTTTATGGAGTAATTCAACTTATATAATGCTGTAATTTAAGCAGATATAACTGGTGTAATATTACACATTAGTGTAACTTAACACCAGTTATATCGGTTAAATTACGCACGGCAGCAAGGCAAAAGAAAATGAAATCATCTACGTTCTTGGGCAAGGCTGGCACCAATTTTATGGAATAACGTTACATGCATTTTTTACAGTTTACTTTCCATATATCAAAAGCTCTTAACATAAAATATTATTTTCTTTTCAATCCGTATACTTACTGTTCGAATGATACCTGTATGCTACTATGTAAATACCGACTGAAACATCTTTTTTTAACCTAATCAAAAAAGTATATTTAAAGCACTTTTACACTTTATTATATTCTAAAATATAGCCAGTCTAATACTAAAATATTCTTGCATTATTTAAATTTACTCTACGCGTTACAAAAACTGAATGTAATTGAAAAACGTATAAATGCACATGCATTTTTTTTCAACTATTTAAATTAAATATTGAAGAAAAAGGGTATTTCTTCCGATATTAAATCGAAATGTTTTATATTGATATTTGCGCTGAAAGATGGATTTTACAGTAAATAAAGTGTCTATGTAGTAAATCATTCATATTTAAATTTTAAGAGCTACGTATAATTTATACTCTTTTAAGTAAATTGCTTTTTGAAAATATTTACCGTTTGTACGTAAATGTTGCAGATGCATTATTTTTACCAAAAGTTATATTTGAATATAAACAGAATGAAATACGATTTCAGCAGCGGAATTAAAGTTGGAAAATTTAAATGAATGCATTAAAACAGGTGAAACAAATAAATTCGCTTTCCAGATGTTTGATATTATTTTGACTTAGCAGTTATTTTTATTTCTAGTTAATGAACGTTTCAAATGTGAAAAATTATATGGAATTAACTTATATGTATGAAACTATTCAAGGGAAAACTTTCTCACAGAACATTCACTCCTGATTTCGTTGGGGTTTCGTGTAATTTGTTGCAGCTTTAAACAAATTATTTTTATTAAATTAAGAAAATATGAATTTTGCTAGTAGTAAGTTTTGATTGAAAATGTTTGCTACTATAGGCTGAGTATCCATTCGAGTAATTTATGGTATGCACTTTTAATCCTGTTTATGAAATAGAAAAGCTAATTTCCAGATTGCTTAAAGGCATTTTAACACAGTTACTTAAAGTGAGTGTTAAGTTTCTGACTTTAATGAGACTGACACCACGTGTTTTTCTCTCGAGGTGGAAGATGAGAGAGAGTATTGGAGACTAGTCTTGGTTGAAGCCTCGTGGATAGAGGCAGGGGTTTGGAGCCATGGATCTGCCAGTCAAAGTGTTCTTGAGAAAAAAATGACTCCTGGGAGGAGAAACGTGTATAAGAAAGGAGATACCTGAGTGGTTCTCCGATAAGCCTTTCTGAGTTTGATAAAGTAAGAAGGGAATAGCGCGTAGAATAATAATGCTACCCAGTACATAGACATTATTTCAAAGTACAACTTAGGGTTGAGCAGGATCTGCTGTATCCGGGCTTATAAGTGTAAATAATATTTTATTTTATGTAAATAATCTGTAAATAAATTATCCTGTAAGTTAAGAGAGTGTTGTAAAATACTCTTGATTGAAGTCTCGTGGATAGAGGCAGGAGGTTGGAGGCGTGGATTTGCCAGTCAATGTGTTCCTGAGATAAGATTGACTCCTGCGAGGAGAAACGTGTATAAGAAAGGGAGATACCTGAGGGGTTCTCCGATAAGCCTTGCTGAGTTTGATAAAGTGATAACGGAATAAAGCGTAGTTTAATAATACTACCGAGTACATAAACAGTATTTCAAAGTACAACTTAGGGTTGAGCAGGATCTGATGTATCCGAGCTTATAATTGTAAATAATACTTTTTATCTAAGTAATCTGTAAATAAATTATCCTTTAATATTAACTGCAAAAGTAAGTACAGGCATCCCCCGAGTTACGTAAGTAATGCGTTCCGTAAAGTTCTACGTAACTTGAATGTTACCTAAGTCGAAATTGTAAGTTGCTTAGGTAGAATTTTGTAAGAAACTGCAAATATATATTATTTTCACCGTATTATTTTATAAATAAAGCATCATGCAGCAGTATTTATACGCATATAAATGACAAAAGTATGAATAAACATAAAAACAAACTTAAAGAACACATTTCAAATATCTTGTGGAATACGGGATTTATAAATTTAACATTGATGATTTATAACAATTTTGAATCTACATCAAACGACTATCAAAATAAGAAATAATTATATAGGACTAATTTAACTTATTCTTCATAAATTTCTGATGACAAGACAAATGAATAGCACTCACAAAATAAAATATTCCTTGTTAATCGCGAACTCTATTTATTATGAATTAGATGACTACTATGAAAACTAGCAATAAAAATTAAGCTGTTTTGTTATTTGTTATTTGATTTGATTGTATATACCAATAAACATATAACTCTATCTAATATAGAAACTATATTACCGTTGTGGTTTATATCTATATATTTTCTTTATAAAATAAATATCAAAATTTTGCAACTGCATATCAAATGCGCTAGTATGTTCGCAAATGTAATTTTCGAGATTTATTACTTAACTGTAAATTTACGTAAGTCGGGGGATAGTTGTACTTAATTTTTATCCTTCTCATATTGTGCCCAATATTACGCATATATCGGTGGTGGCAGCCTATCAACAAAACAACAGATATTCTAAGTCCCTTACGAATGGTTTACTGGAGTTTTCGTGATAATTACCATCATATTGACAACGAAAAAGTGCAACACTTCGAAAACTCTTCGAAATTTTATTTCCAAAATTTTGTTTTCTGGTGTGCCATTTTTATGAGATCATTCCAGATACATTAAAGATGAAATTTAGTAAAACTTAGAGGTAAATGGGGGGTCAATAACCATGGGGTTCAATAGCCATGGAGTTTTTCTTTATTTTTTTAGATTCCACGATTTCTGTATATATATGCAGTTTAAACTTAGGGAACATTTTAAGTACAAAATTAATTTATAGGGGAGAGTAGCCATATTTGGACAGCTGCAATTATGTTGTTAATTACATAAAGAGACGCCGTCTACCGCTGAAATCCTACTCATCAGAATGACGTCATTTATGATTAGAAAAAGCACCCGCCATTCACGAGCTGTTTTCGACAATTTTTAAAAACCTAAAATTAGCTGTTTTGATATAATTATTTCCAACTAAACGTAAAATAATACTTTAAAACTAAAGTAAGCTGTTATGTTATCATATACATATCTAAAGTCATGTGTTTATTACGCGTATTTTTCACGCGGATTTGTTTGCTTTCATTTTAATTCTTAGTCTTGAGATAATCTGTTTAAAAAAATGACACAGTTGACATAGATGGACCAATTTGAGATGCTTAAATTGGACCAGATATATAGGTGAGACAAGGGAGGGTTGACCATACGGGAGGCTTGACCCACCAATAAGTTTTCATATTTAAAAGAATTTCAGAGTTTTATCAATAGGTGTCAACCAAAGCTACTGAAAGGCTCAAACAACAGCCTTTGTTTCATAGAGATTATCGAAATAGGTGCGGAAAAAATCAATTGTGAGGCGTTTTCAACCTAAAAGTTGTGATTTTTAGAAATATTTTGTAAGCTTTTTCCAGATAAAATATATCATAGAAATTTAAGTAAGTAGGTTTTAAGTAATGCCGAAATATCAAGCTTTCATTCCAGGCAAAAAGATTGTACAGTAAGTTAAGCTTAACATAACAATGTGCTTTTCTTTAGAAAAGGGATATGTGGGGAGGCTTGACCCAGTCAATGTGAGGGAGGGTTGACCAGATGAAATCATTTTATTATACACTATGCATGATGAAAGGTTAATGGTTATATATAAAAATGAATGTAAATTTATTCTGTAAAGTCACAGTAAAATAGGGTGATGGAAAAGAAAATATTTAGATTAAAGAAAGATGTGAAAAATTGCTATAGTATTCACTGCAAGAAAACATTTAATGAAATATAAATTGGTAAGTTGATAGGAACTTCCATTTAAATATTACTACAATAGGTAAATAGAAGCAGTGTAAAAGACTAGAAAGTACTAGAAAATATGAAAGCAGCAGTCTTAACACTTTCAGGGGAAGCTTCATGCTTATGAAACCACTTAATTTTAATTCCCATAAGCCACACTGACACCATAATTTTGCTAAAATCTTTTCCATTTAATATGTATGGGAAATATACTCTTTTTCTTATTTCCAAAAAAATTTGTTCGTAAATTCCGGTGCCAGTCATTTATTTCAACATTTTAGAACTGAAAGTACTTTGCCACTGAAAGGGATAAAGAAGATAATGATCAGTTAAGTGCACATGTGGCTGCAAAAGAAAATAGCATTGATCGAAAAACTTTTGGAAGGTATGTAGACAAATTTCACCAGCTTGAATACAGTGAGATGAAGCCAAACTATGTGACAATTAGAGTTGTCAGGTCGAGTGTCACAAAAATAGGAAAAGGAGACAAAAAAGGGGGGGGGGGGCAGTGGCCATAAATTCCGGGCATAATAGTGAAACCCTATGAAAACGGAACCTGTCTCTAACAGAATACTGTCTTAAATATTAAAATTTCATTTTCCTAGCTGTACAATTATAACTGCTCAGTCAAAATTCTGTAACAAAAATTTTCTCTTCTGACTTGCGATTGCGTCTAAACAGGTTTGTTTAAGCATCATATTTAAAAAATATTATTTTATAATAATTAAAACATGTAGCATAAAGTTACATTGCCTTTTTTAAACAGATTTAATTTATCTTCACAAATATTTCAATATAAAACGAAGTGGGTCAAGCCTCCCATACAGTGGGTCAACCCTCCCATATGTGGGGAGCCTTGACCCATTATTTTCTCATGGTTAAAATCGATCATTTTTCAAATTTCTTATATATTACACTTATGTAGCAATTTTATTTTGATAACTGATTGTATATCGAATAAAATGATATATAAAACTTTATTCTACGGTCAAAATTAAAAAAATTAAAAATCATTTTGTAAAAAGTGGGTCAACCCTCCCTAGTCTCCCCTAATCATAAATTTGAATTTCGAGAACGCTGCAGCTACAAAACCACAAAAAAGCCAAAGAATCATTAGAAATGTTATTTCCCTTGCCAAAATCAGTTATGGCTGCTAATCACTCAGTTTCCGAATTACCCTTGGTAATGTTAAGTCTATGGACGTTTTATGCATTCTTATATATAAAATATCTCCTTTTGAAATAAAAAATTTTAACTTCTTTTTTCTACGTTCCATACTTAAAGGATGTCACTTTTTTCTTAGTTGTCAAAATATTTCTAAAATGTATGCTTAATTTAATATTTTACGAGTTAAAAGCTAACGAACTGAGAATGAAATTTTAACACATCATGTAAAATCAAGTACAGATTTTAGAAATATTTTGGCAACTAAGAAAAACAGACACCCTTTAAGAAGAGAATTCAGGAAAAAGAAGTTTAAAATGTTATTCTTTTAGGCGATATTTTAAATATAAAAATGCAAAAAACGCCCATAGACTTTACATTACCGGGGGGAATTCGGAAACTGAGTGACTAGCAGCCTTATGGCAAAGTACAGAGAGAGTCAAAAACGAATCGAATTAATAATTTAATATAAAACCTGAAGAATACTAGTAAATTTTTATGTATATTTAATCATGTTGTAATAAAAAGTTTACCAAACGTCTTCATAAGTTCTTCCCCCGACTATTGTCATATGAAAAGTACGCGAATAAATACATTCGTTAGGTTTCAGTAAATAATATATTCGTTAAGGGGGCATTTGCTTTTTTCGGTTGAAAAAATCAATTTTTCTTCTTTTAAATTTTTCTATTCCTTAGTCTGTAGATATTTGTGCACAACTATTTGGCTTAATTCGAAGTCCTTCCGTAGTTATTAAGTGCTTTAGTGCAACGCGTCCGTAGGCGTACATTGTTTTGGAGGACTATAAAGGCATTTTACGCAAAATGAATTTTTTCAAACTGGGCGGGATCACAGTGCAAAACTATTAAACCGATCTTGGTATTTAAAAAAAAATAAAGTCCATATAAATTATTAGTGCTTGGACCACTTTCAGCCATTTTTATAAAAAATAAATATTTTAGAAGAACGCCAAAGTGCAAAAACCGGGTCAGAAAATGACCTCTTTTTTCATATCGCTGTGATTTTGTTAATTTTCAACTTTTTGTTTTCAAAGTGGTTGAAGCTCCAGACAATTATATCTGCTTTCATACACCTTAACGGAAATTGATTGCAAACAACTCTGGCAATCGATCGGATCCCGCGCGATTGAAAGTGCACGGCGCGCATGCTAGAGCATCCACCCACGCAATTCGGGGCACATCATCAGTTTCTTATTAAAAAAAAAAAAACATTTGAAATGTTCTACAACTGATAAGAAATAACATGCAAAAAATCCGCAGCTAAAATCTGCATTAGTATTAAAGAAAAAATTGCTAAAAAAAACCTACAGAGGCTTAAAAATCTTATACAGGCACCCCCCGCCCCCCTTAACTTTCAGCAAGCATTAACTTCTGTTATTTGGATAGATATTTTTAATTTTCTTAGCCTAAAAGTATTTCCCCCTAAAATAGAGAGAAAATTCAGGTTCGAAAGGGTTAAATTCAGAAAAAAAATTAACATTTTGCCAGAAATATTGGACCAAATCGAATGATTTTATCGTAACCAGATGCTTTCGTCCCACTTGAAAAACGCAGGCAAAGAGTTACTACAGGTCACTATTTCATTATTATTTTTTGCAAATTCCTCTTAACGAAATTGTATTATTATTACCGTGGGGAAAAGGATACCCCCTCCTACTAATTCAGTTGCAAATCATCTTATAAAAATATGGCTGGTACTAATCGATTAATAATAAAATCTGCTAGTTAACCCGTTCGCGACCATGGGTGCATATATGCACCCTCAAAAAAAGCATACAAAATTTGTTTTAGTCACCAGTGAAAAAGAAAATTAATATTTAGTTTCTTTAATCAGAGCATTTTCGTCATAGTTTAAGTAAAGATAACTTTTGTAAAAAAAGTAGTACCAACCGAATAAAATTCGTGTAAAAGCCGCCAGTCCCGAAGGGGTTAATGAAATAAGGGTTGCCCAAATGAAAGTGGCATAACTGTAATAACTCCGCCACTTAAAGAGAAAGATGACTGCGCATAGTCCTATAGAGGGCGCAGAGTGCATGGAATGCATGCGATATCTTCAGATCCCGCCAGATGCGTGTGTGATAGCATGGGAGCACGTTAAAAGGCATTGTTCGGGTCATGGATGCCTGTAAACGGTGTCAACGTCCGATTGTGAAATTTTTAACAGCAGAAAATGTGAGTGCAAGTGAAATCTATCGTCAAATGCAAAATGTGTATGGCACGAAACGTATGGCACAGATATCGGTATTACCATGGTGTAGAGATTTTCGTAGTTGAAGAAGACCACATGCGCTTGACTAGGCCGTGACCTTCTGTCAGTACTGCGTCTTCCACTACGAAAATCCCCACACCATCGGAATACCGATCTGCGTGACATTCACTCCATGCCATACACATTTTGCATTCGACGATAGATTTCGCTAGAACTCACATTTTTCGCGGTTAAAAATTACAGGACCGCGCGTTGACACCGTTTGGCGGCATCCATGACGCAACGATGCCTTTTAACGTGCTTCCACGCTATCGCACACGCATCTGGCGGGATCTGACGATATTCCATGTATTCCCAGCACCCTGCGCCCTCTATAACAGCATGGGAAGTCATCTTTCTCTTCAAAAAGCTGAGTTATTACAGCACTGCCACTTTCACTTGGGAGACCCATGTATATCTAAATTTTCCTAAGAGGTTATTTAGATATAATATTTTTAACAAATTTTAAAACCTCCAATACTAACACCCAATTGCGACATTATTTTTCATAAATTTTCAGTAAACTGTACCTTCTTACACTAAACTAAATCATCCAGTTAAATATTTTAGAAATCATGCTTTTTAAAGTTTGAAACTCCTAAAGCTAAATTAATTTGTATTCGTTCCAAACAGAAATGTGGGTAGATTTTTAAAAGTAACTCAAAAATTACTTACGGAATGAGTTATAATTTTCGATTAACATATTACAACTTTCTAGAAATCGATTTCTTTGAAAAAAAGAACTCTTAGGTTAGAATTTATGTTTGTCTCGAAAATTAAGTTAAAAATAATTTAATTAATTTTCAGAAAAAACTAAAAATTCAATTTTAATCCATATTATTATTATTATTATTATTATTATTACTGAAATCATATTTTTTTAGCTACAAACTTAGAAATCCAAATTTAGAGGTCATACTACCAAGTAGTCTTTGAGTTATGCTTAAAAAAACTATCTGGATTACAAAGATTAAAAGTGAATTTAACATTATGCGTTTCAAACATTAAAATGTGCTTAATTCCTTCAGCACCTTTTCAAATGACTTCCTTTTTTTATCCAATCGTAAAATGTATCGAAGAATCTTGACAAAATTCTCTGTTAGTATTAAATATTTTAAAGTTAGTTACAATTTCTATATGTAGACGATCCTAAGTAAAATTTAATTACTAAACAATTAATTACGAAACATTATTATATAGAATGGTATTAGTCACATTTTTGTACGATAATTTGCGGCAGAGTTAGTAAGGAGTTATTTTTTTTTCCCCAATTGTCCATTTCAAATAGAACTCTATTAGAAGATGCTTGCTTAACTGGGAAGAGTTAAAATAAAACAATGTTTCAATGCCTAATTCGAAGTTATTTTTATTCTATTGGTTGAAATATGAAACTACCTTGAATAAAATTTATTTTTTCAATATCTTACGGAAAGCATTTCTTAACCCTGTTACTCGCATATTTTTTTTTTTACTTTCTACAACCAATATATATATTTTTATACATGTTTCAATACAGGATTTAATACAAGTTTTAATACATATTTCATTTTACTATGCATTTGAAATATTTTATTTATTATCATTGCATATATTATTATTTGCATTTCTAGTGTCCGAGTGTGAAATTTTTTAAACAAAATCATTTAAAATCTGTGATTTCGGCTGAATGTTGCTACATATGTGCCATTTGTGACAATCGCTCGATAAGCAGAATGGTTAAAAGACATTATAAAAAAGATGCTGATTTGAAATCACAAAATATTGGAGGTGTTCACATCATTTTTAAAACTCGGATAACTTGAAAAGCTATCGGTAAGAAGTTCCCTTGATAGATATTAGCAGAAGCGATAGAAAATTTTACTCATGAAAATTGGCAGGTACTGTTAAAGGTTAAAGAATCATTCATTTTATCATTTTTGGAACGCTTATACTTTTTAGTGTGTTTATGTGTGTTTTAAAGAAATATTTCTTCAGTCTTTATTATTTCTTATCAAAAGATACCTATATTGTTTCACCGTTAATGTTGTTTTTAATATTTACGTTGGGAAATGGCTCAACCTTATCTCAACGGATTAAGGGATGTGCTACATAAGAGATTCAAATGCATTCAAAAATATCAGTAATCTTCTTTTTATCTTAATATCAAGAAATTTATTTGTTGGCATGAAAATATAATTACCACCTCCATTACCTTTGAAGCGTCGTCGTACCTGTTGATTGCACAGATAAAATATTAAAATTTTCATGTTTAAAATTGAAATTTTTTTCCAATGTTTAAACAAAACTTTGCATAAAATCAACAACACTCATTCTGAAAAAAAAATTGTAAATCAAGATTTTTATTATAATGTGAAAGTCAAATTGATAAAAATGATTTTTCATGGCCTTTCAAACCATATGAAACAACTAATCAATAAAACAGTACAGTACTCTACGACACCTTGGGAGGTTTTCTGATTCTGTGTAAATAAACAGAAAAATAAATATGGTAATTTCAATAATTAGTAACTGCTTACACCAAATAATATTTAAAAAAATTCTCATTAAGACTCTAAAGTTTTCCAATTAACATTCAAAAATTAAACGCTGAAGGAATTACTTTTTCTCATTATTACAGTTAAGTACTAACTTACCCAACACCATGCGGATTATATGTAATTTTATTAGAATTGTTTGCCACTTACACCGCATATTTTGAGATAAGAGAATTTCTTTCAAATTTTATTTAATTTTCTAAACAAATAATATGATTGTTCAATTTCTGTCTAAAGGAACATAATTAATATTTTACCAGTTGTTATGACATACATGGCGTGAATACATTCATATATTAATTAAATTTCGCCGGGAAGCCAATTTAGTCATTAATATTATGAGATTTCTAGTATTTAGTCAACTGAAGTTAATGCCAGTGCAACATAAGCTAAGCAAACAAGATATTTGAGATTGTGTATTGCTCAATATCTCTAGAGGCTATAAATTAAAGTAGAATTTGATTATCTAATAGCTGTTTTCCTTATAATTTTCTGGTTTTAGTCCCTGGATGACATAGTAATAAAAATAGCAGATATGATTCATGCAGCGTTGCTGTAATTTTGTATATTTCTGCATTTCCAAATTCTTGAAGTATATTATTTAATTAAACTTAATAGTATTGTCAAATTGAGCACGGATGAAACTTAAAATTAGATCGTTATGTTAATCCACACAGGATTAGATTTTCCTAAGTTTCAATTTTATGTTTCAACGTACGTTAAGAATAATTTCTAAGTGTTGAAGAAGAAAAAATTTGATTTCTGAAATTCTCTTTAGAATTTCGATTTTGTATTTACTCCCTGACTGGCTCATTTTTGTTTCACGTTTGCTTAAATGTGTTATACAAGATGTTCAGAAACATTGGTAGGTTTAGGAAATTTCAATGTATTTCAATTAAATTAATTAGATTTTTAACACTTTCCAACATAGTTTGAAAGTGTATTCGGTAGATTTCGTATAAAATACTACCTATTTGGATACCTCCTATGTTGGATTTTCGGAAATTTTGTTTGCAAATCTACACCGATCATGGCCCCTAGAACGCAAAACAACCCGCTTTAAAAAACTTTATATGTATCTATGCATGATTGTATATATATATAATGTATATCCATATAACATATGCATACGGTAACTTCCATAATTCTGCACAAATCTTTTCCAAACTGATACATAAAATCAAGGGGCATAAAATCTCGGTCAAGTTCGTTAATGGGCAAAATCGGACAAAAGGGGTGGCAATAGGGAGGGGTTTTGTGAAAAACAGAAAAACCCCATGACTTCTTAATTATAATACATATCGTCTCAGTTTAAAGTTATTATTACTTTTAAAAAATGGGCCAAAAATTTATGTATGACAGATTTTTGATGAAACTAAAAATGGGCTCAAGGGGCGAAAAAAAATAAGGTTTTGGGGAGAAAAAATTCACGACTTCGTCAATTCTCAAAATATCAAATTTTAAATCCAATTAAATTCATTATAAATCCTCTTAAAATTACCTACAACTTTTATATTGACAACTTTTTGATAGAATCAATTCTTACCGCAAAAAAATAAAATAAAAACGAAAACAAAAAGCGGGGGGGGGGGGGGGGTAGGGTTGAAGAAGAAAAAAATCCATAACTTCGACAATTCGCAAGATATAAAACCCGAATGAATTTATTGTATATCTTCTCAATATTATCTATAACTTTTATATTGACAACTTTTACATAGGACCATTTCTTACTGCAAAAACAAATTAAAAATATATAGAGGTTGAAGAAATAAAATATCGTATTAAGAATATACTCAAATTCAAACTGCTTATTTTCTGACTCATTTTTAATTTCATTTTTGCTTTTAAACTCATCCAATTGGTAGGTTCTCTTACTCAGAAACTATACAATGTGCCGTAATGGTCGATTTTTTGATAGAGGCAGAATATATTTATAAAAAAAAATTATATCGAAGTAGGCATTTTAAACCGAATTCATTGAAGCGATTGTGTTGCAAACGAAAAATATGGTTAACTGAGAATATAGTTATTTATGAATCAAGTTCTAATTAATTGAACGAAAAATAAGAACATAGGTTGCCTAAAAATAATCTTTAAAAAAAAAATCTGAAAATGTGTCAGAAAATTTTAAGTTGTTGAGCATGGAAAAATATTTTTTGAATACCCGTCTTAACATGATTTGATAAAACCAGCTCTTATATAAGAATAAAATTAAAAACTCGTCAAAAGCGGCCAGATAAAACTGTTAAAGTGGGTTTATCTCTAATCATGATTTAGATTATGTTGGTGAAATTAGTATTTAACTTCGAAATCTACCTGCGTCCGTAGGCAGAGACGGCAGGGATTGCATGAATTCGTTTTACATTTCTGTCTGTCCATCTGTCTGCCAACTCTCCAAGCTCTAACTCGCGTAAATATAGTCAGATTGCCGTGAAATTTATACATGATATTCAGATTTATTATGCCATGTTTGGCATTAAAAATGGGGTGTGTACCATTTCTAGTGTGTTTCCAGGAACACTTAAAAGAATTCCGTTATATTACAGTCTCTGGTGAAAAATATTTTTTTGTGTATTTTAACCCTTAAATGCATTGGTGTTGCTTTTCGGCAACATACCCAATTTAGGCTCTAAAATACCATTAGAATAATATTGAAGCTATAATGCCTAATGTTGCCAATATAATACATTCGGAAGATATTATTAAATTGATTTTCAACATGTAGATGGCAACACTTGTACTGTTTAAGAATAAAGATAAATTTATTTTTTCAATTGTTGCTACTTGTTGTTTTTGTTTTGTTTGGAAGCTTGCGAAATATCCTATTTTGACCTGCAGTGAGCAAGTAAAATTTACTTCTTATAATAGCTCCTAACATTCTTGTGTGTTTAATATTATAGAATTTTATGAAGGGAAATTATTTTTTCAATTAAACACCAGTATTGCCGATTAGTAACAAACTGTTTTTTTAGCCGTAAACTATACTTACAAATAAATATCATTTTTTAAAGTATTTTTCCCATGATTTATTTAAAAAATGAAAGCCGAAAAACATTATTACAATGATTTTTGAAAAATCAGGCATTTAAGGGTTAAAGATATTACACTATTTTAAACATATAGAAATTTATATATATCACTGAAGTGTACTACAAAGTGCTTACTGTAGAATATGGTATGCATAGCATTTATCGTTCATTTACAGGGGCACACAAACCATTTTGGCTACAGAAGAAAATGAACAATAATTGAACTTTTGAAGCCTATGAACAATAATTGCTGGAAGTGCGTTTTCAGTAGTGGTACGCGTTTTAAAATTTAGCTTTGATTTAATTACTTAGTGTGAATAAATTATATAAATCATAAATAGGGCTACACAAAATTTCTCAAGTACATATTTGTTTATTGACGGAAGTTGCTTAATGGAAATTTTCAACTGAGCTTTGCGTTAACTGAACTAACTTTTAGCATACTACTTACAAGGAAGGTCTCCATACTTGGCATACTCAGAATATTTTGAAAAAAATACCAATTAAACTACTTATGTATGTAATAAAGGATCAATCAAATTTAGCGGCGGAATTACAGTAGAAAGTATGTAAAAAAATAAAATACTTTCGAGTATTTGGCGCGAAAAGACGAAAACGCCATGCGATTTGGCGAGCAGTACTTTTCCTCGCCAAAAGCAAACGATTTTAATGCATCTGAAAATTGTTTGTTAATTGATTTTTAGAATGCGTGTAAAAAGTATTTAATGAATTTAAACATAAACAATGAGAGAGTTTAATAAATACATTTTTTCGTATTACATATTTATGTTGCTTGTTACTTAATTTTATTACTTTAAAAACAATTTCATCTATAAAAAATACTTTCATATATTTAAGCGTATTCCAAAATAAAGGCAAGATTCATTTAGCAGTTATTCATTTCAAACCAAGGAATTCGTCGTTTCCATAGCAACAAAATTGAACCGACAGCGCTCCATTGGACTTAATTTTGAGATATTGAAACAATTTTAATTTTGTTTTAATTCATAAAATTTGATATTTAACTTTCATTGTAAATACATATATGAGAAAACTATAGCTAAATCAAACTAAAACTGGCAAAACTACAGTTATTTAAGTTAAATTTATTTAAACAAGTTCAATATGAAATAAGTTAACTTAAAGAGTATTCGGCATGAAAAAGTATTTTTCGAAATTTCATTTCATCGCCAACCGATGATGAATCGCCAAATAAACGAAAATTTCATTATTTTTTTACGAACATTCTATCGGGGTTCCGCCAAAAAAAATTTTATAAACATATATATCCATATGAGACGAACAATCTGTAATTTTTTCAGATTTTTCTGAATATGCCCGTATGGAGACCTTCCTTGTTAGTATATATTTAAATCTGTAGATCATATAAAGGGCTGCAAAAAAATTTTTCGAATATTTTTTTGACTTTTGATGGCAACAGCAGAAATTGGGTTTTCAAATGCGTTATGCGTTTTCCAAATTGTTTATCTTTCACCATAATAAAGTTTAATAAATTCACCTTAATAAATATTGTTCACCTTTATTGTTAAAGTATTCTGAATGTGTTGGAAAGTGTTTCATAATCTACACTAGATGAATGACTTTTATCTTGTTTTATATGAAGCGCTGATAACACAATCGTAGTTTTTAGATCTAATATATAAAAATGAAAATTTGCCTGCCTGTGTGTCTGTAATGTTATACAAATCTACAATTTTGAAGCCAGAATTATGAAATGTTACGTACGTGTATTAAAACACGGACGGGGTAACTGAAGTAATCCAGAATCGAAATAATTTATAGTTAATTTTTTATTGATAGAAAACCACCAATTTAACAGCAATTTCCTATCAAATTGAATCATTTTTCATTATAGTACTTACCAAGAAATAAAAATTCACAATAAAATTCTTACCACAGCAAATACTTTTTTCTATTGCAAGATTTCCACGTGAAAAATGAAAATGAAATAAATAGTTTGAAGAATTTAAATAAAAAAGGAATATTACGTCATGTTGGAAATATAATGGACGTCAGCAGGTAACGTCATATGAATTTGAAAAAACGTATTGAAACCTGCTAATAACCCAATTATTGAAATAGTGACATATTTTAACATGAATCCGAATTTTTTTTCTGTTCTCTGAATTTCTTTTCGCCATTTTTAAATCTTTTCCATATATATACGTGTGCATATACATGTATATTAGAATTTACACATCCCTAGAGCCCATTCTTTGTGAAGAACTGCAATAAAGATGGCTTTATTGCGTTCTTTTATTCTTTATTTTATACTGTATGTTTAAAAGTTTTCAAAACAAACATTCTTAAAATTCCAGGAAACTTAGCTGGTATATTAATATGAGAAAGATAAAATAATATAAAAACTGAGATGTGTTATAATGCTTCATGTATAATGCTTCATGTATAATGCTTCATGTATGTTATAATGCTTCATGCTTAAAAATAAGCAATGATTGAGACAATCAAAATAACTTAGAAAAAAGAAAAGAAATACCCTATCGGAGAGGAAAGGAATGGATGGGGGAAATACAAAATCAACACCTTATCTACCTAACCCCTTTCAGACTTTTCGTTAAAGGGCCGCTGCACTGAAACTCCCAGAACTCGAAATCCCATGTTAACCTATGGGGAAACTTTCAAGCACGGTTACTCATTACCTAATATAATTATTAAAATACCGTTTACACCATCAGAAAGTAGACGTCAGATACAGATGATGTGCGTTTTTAAAAATTGCTTACGTAAATTTTAAGTATTTTTAAGAAGATGAAAAATATTAATAAAATGGAAATTTCACAGTTTATAGGGATTTTTTATGTACTTAAAATTTACGGAGATAGTTTTTAAAAACGCGCATCATCGGCATCTCACGTCTACTTTCAGATGGCGAAAACGGTATTTTAATAATTATATTAGATAATGAGTAATCGCGATTGAAAGTTTTCCCATATACTAACATGGGATTTCGCGATCGGGAAGTTTCAGTGCAGCGGAGCCTCAAGTGCTTGAGGCAAATAAAAAAATGACATATCACAAACACTTTTTTAAAAACGAAGTGCCTATCAAATAAAATGATTACATTAAAATGTTACATTTAACAGTTCTAGTGAACTTAAATTAGTATACATCGTAAAAAAGACAAATGTTTATTAATCTACGAAAATCTAATCTGACCGCGAATGAAACTATATAACATAAACTGTTCCGAGTTACTAGCGATTTCAAAAAGCGTTCTTTTATCTTTAGAAATTCAGAAACCAACATTTTTTCGAGATTTATAAAAGCAATTTATAATAACAAAATTTCTTTTTATGAATCGTAATTTTCAATAAAGTTTCCGAGTAGATTTCACAGTATATTAATCAGAAATACAGGTTTTTGGATGCTTTCAATGCGCAAGTAAATATTTTTATTTTCAAAAGACCTGTTTAACAAACTTAAGGGGATAGTTCCCCCCGTTCAAAAATGCTAGAAAACTGATTCAATTTCCATGCTTTTTCAAAAACTAATTAATCAAGCAAGTTTGATCAATTTTTTGGATTGTTAAGGGTGTATTCCAATCCAAACTGCTTACTTTCTGATTTATTTTTAAATTCATTTTTGCTCTCAAACGCATATAACTGGCAAATTCTTTTATTTAGAAACTACATAATGTACCGTGCTTGTCGATTTTTTGATAAATGTAAAAAATATTGCAAAAAATTTTGTCAAAGTTGGCGTTTTTTTTTTTTTTTTTTTTTTTTTTTTTGTTTTTTTTCGAATTTTCCGAAGCGAGAGATCTGGGAATAAAAATAATGGTCATACTGAGAAAATAATTGTTTAAAAATCAAATTCTAATTAATTGAGCGGAAAATGAAATCACACGGCTTCTTATACATGTCTTCAAAAATCACCTCATCAAGTTTCATGTTTTTACTTTTAAAAATGAGTCTGAAAATGCCTCAGAAAATTTCGAGATGTTGAGGGTTGAAAAATATTTTTTTCGAATATACCCTTAAGCATAGCATTACTTGTTATAATAAACAAAACAGTTTGATGAAGAATATTTAAATTAATCAGAAAAACTTAATTAAGTAACCTACTGTTTTTTTATTTTCACAATTACTATATATTAATGCACGCATGATTTCTCAAAAACTATTAAAGATAATGAATTGAAATTTATCGCATTTGAATTAATGGGTTTGATTTTATTTTGCGAGTGCATTAATATTACATTTTTGCATAAAATGAACTAAAATCTTAGAGTTTTCATAAATAATAAAAAATTTATTTTAAAAAAAGTGCAAGAAATTTTACAGATTTTCTTTTTCTAATTTTTATTATTAATAAAAAATATTAATTTATTAAATTATTAAAGATTATTAATAAAGATAGTTAAAGATTATACTTCATTATATTAAGCCAAGTGATATCTTTAAATTAAAGTCTATTTAAAGTTAATAAATAAAAACGAACACGATATATCATGCGCGCGGTGAAATGTAGTAATTACGAAAAAAAAAACCAGTAGGTTACTTAAGAGTTTCTAATTAATTTAAATATATTTTTCTATCACTCTGCTTTGTTTATTGAAACAAGTAATGCTATACTTAACAATTCAAAAAATTTTATTTAATTTGCTTTATTAGTTAGTATGACAAAAGATATCGAAAAAGAATCAGTTTCCTAGCATTTTTGACCAGTTGAAAGGGAACGGTCCCCTTAAAAGCTAAATTAACAGCATTAACATTAAAAATAAATTAATATTATTTTCATACTCTTCCATACACGAATTCAGTTACGTAGTTGAAATATTTACTTAAGAAATAATAGGATCCGAAAATTCTATATTTTAGTTCGACTAAATTGATTAAACTAGTGTAAAATCTACTCGGGAATGCTTCTGAAAATTACGGGCAGCTAAAGAAACATTGTTTTTATATATAATTCTTTATATCTCGAAAAACTATTCGTCTCAGAGGTTTCTAAAGATAAAGGATCTTTACAATTTATATAAAGCACAAATAAAATGAACTACAATTGCTAGTATAATATATGGTGCATACATATAATATAAAATTATTTAAAACACATTTAAACATATTAAAAATCTATTAAAATCCCGAAACGTTTTCAGCCAAGTTTTCCCGGACATTTTCAGTGGTTATTTAAATGTTATTATTTCTTTTATTATTTAAATGTTAGTATTAGCCCCCGGTACAGTATGCTATTTCTTTCTCCCAGCTTTTTTTGTGTAGTCTCCGAAAAATAACGTTACTTTACAGAAACCTGCCGTAAAACAAAGCAGTACGATTAAATACTCTATAGCAATTTTTTAAACTTTTAAGCATCGCACATTTTCAATTTTTATACCGTCGTATTGGAAAAAAAAATACTTTTAAAGGCAATTTGTTTGAAAACTGCATCTCCATTTATTTTTGAAATATTAATTTTTTTGTAGTTTTTGGAGCCATTTTCTTAATATTGGCAACGGAAGTACTCCATTTCTGTAGAAAATAAAGTAAAAATAGTTGTAAAATATTAATTATATATTTTTGTTGCCATCTTTTCATAACAACCGAAAGAAAATGCAATAGACGCTTTCAGTGTGATGTCAGTCATGACGATTTGGTTGGAAACTGACTCCAAACAAACGATTGCTATGCGTCATTTATATTTAAATATAAATCGTAGAAAATATTACCACTACATATCAAGTATTAAAACACTTACATGTGAGATATAGATATAAGATACAGCTATAATATATGAACAAAATAGAAAATACAACATAGCAACCGTTTGTTTGGAGTCAGTTTCCAACCAAAATGGCATGAGTGACGTCACGACTGAAATCGTCCGTTAAAATACGTGCTATTTTGAAAAAATATAAACGAATGATTTCTGTTACAACATGGAGCTATTATAAACTATATTTAATTTTAAGTATCTATATTAATGTTACAAACAAATGAAGGCCTATGAATCATTAGACAGCCTTTTTTTTCGAGTTTCTTTAATGAGGGCATCTTTTTGCTGCATTTGTGTATTATTTCGTGATAGTGACGTCCTATACCTACTTACTGTAGATGTTTAAGAGTGGGCCGTAAAATTGGAATTCTTAAGCGGATGCGAATGACGTCATTTTACATAAAAAGTGTTTACTGTAAGTCTTAAAATTTGAATATTTTTTGCACTAATAATATATACATACATTTTTTTTTTTCATCGGGGCGACACTAAATTCAGAAAAAGCAGAATTCCTGTTTTCTAGTTATATTCTTTTACAAATATCTTGATAAGGTAACTATTTCAGTTTATCTGTCCATTTTTTCTCGTATTTCTCTCTTAAATGTTGTTATTTCTGTTATTCGTCAAGGAGAGACCATGGTAATTTAAGGGTGGTATGGAAGATAATTTGAGAATTTTAAGTTGAGAATAAGTCAAATTTTAATAAAACAAGCCTTCTTCTACTATGTAGCAATTCTTTCCAAACTCCATGTATGCCATATGAATTGCTACATAGTAGAAGAAGGCTTGTTTTGTTAAAAAATTGAATACCTTTTCTTGTCAACGTGCCTTCCATACCACACTTAAATTAGAATAGTCTCTCCTTGACGAATAAGTGCAAACAGAAATAACAACATTTAAGGGGTCTCAGGACTCTTAAAATTGGAAAAAATGAAAAAAAAAAAGATTATTTTCAACATTTAATATCTTAAAATGTATTTGATTTTAAGATGCAATTTTAATTGGAATAAAATATATAAGTATGTTCTTTCATTTCATGCATTTAAAAAATTATAAGATACAGATTTAGCATTTACAGGGGGCTCCAAACTGTTAGACATTTGGCGAGCAAAAAATCGGCATAACAGCTTACGCGCATGATTACAAAATAAATATTGCAACTAGAATAACAATATTGGTGCCTACTTATACTTCAGATTGTAATAATTACCCTGAATCTATATAAATTTGTATTTAAAGCTTTTTTTTTAATATTTTTAATATAAAGTTGTATTTAGCTAATGTAAAATTAAGAAAATTTCAACTGTATAATAACCTAAAAAAATATTGTTTTGAACAATAAAAAAGAAATTTTAGGTTCAGTTTATACAGACTAACATGAAACATATGTTTTGAAAATTTCATGAAAAAATATTCATAAGTTTTTGAGATATCATGCGCGTTATGCACAAAAAAGTCATTTGGAGAAAAATGGCTTCAAAGTTTCCGAAACGACGCCTCAGCTATTGAACGTGTATAAATGTAAATCCATAACTTCAGTTCTAATAGGAATTTCATGGAAACAATTATATCAAAATGTTCCGAAAAGATAGGAGTTCAACATGTAAAAAAATTTAAATTTCGACAATTTTAAAACTTTAAGAGTCCTGAGACCCCTTAAATAACCACTGAAGAAGGCATTGTGAATTGGGCTGAAAACATTTTGGGATTTAATGGATTTTTAATGGATTTTTGAGGTATTTTAATATATTTTAAATATTTTTATATTATATGTAGGCACCTACAAGCAAATTTAGTACATTTTATTTGTGCTTTATATGAATTTTAATTACTTACTCAAGGCGAATTTAGCACTAGAATTTTAACATTCCTTTATTAAAGGATCTTTTAAAAAAATAGTGTAAAACTCAGAAGATGTCATATTATGTATTTGTTCGGGATTATATAATATTTTCGTAGATTAAAAATGATTCGTTTTTTACGGTGCAAAATAAAACAGTGTTTCTTACCCTTTCTTCATTCACGAAACACTCGAATGCAGCATTTAACTTCCATGCAATCTAAATTTATAACGAATAAAAATCTACGAAAAGAATGTATTCTTTTAAAATTTATTTAGTACCAGAAATAAAATTCTTCATCATAGATAAACAAAGTAAAATATTTTGTTGCAGTTTGAAACAGAAAGATTTAAATGTCTTCTCTACAAGATAGGATTTTCGGATAGTAATAATTGCAAATCTTCTTTCAAGGATATCGCCGAAATATATTTTTGTTTTGAACACCTTTTCCTTCACATTTTTAGAATTATTACTACTCCCATAAATGCAATAGTCAAAACCCTAAAGATTAAAGTCCGTTCTTTTTATTTAAGATTTTAAGGGAAGAACATGTTATGGTACATTTTATCAAAAATCGTTTTATTTTATGGATGGAAGTGTCATGAGGTATTATATAATGGGGTAAAACTTAAATACTAAAATTCTATTTAGTAATGGAGATATGAGACAGTATTTTTTAATATTTAATATTTTTATATTTAATAATTTAAAATGTGAAAATAATTTCTAATATTTAATAATTAAATATTAATAGTCTTTTCTAGGACAGTTTAGTGTCAATTATTAAAATTCAAACATATGCAACTAAGAAGGAATTAAATAACAAAATTAGAACGAAAAACTTTCACTTCAATGTTCTCGAATTCTAATTTTTATTACATAACATCTCCTTTCAATCAGGTCTTCAATTATTATCATTGCAATTCTCTGTGATTTCTTATTAAGAATATTTAAACACTAATGTGAAAGTAAATTCAATTTATTATGACATTAAAACACATTATATAGTAATTTACAGAATTTAGAAATTAGGATTTTAAAGTATTTTTATTAGTTCATAAGATTTTGTTATAAATTTTATGAAAATTTTCGCGGCACACCTGAGGTCCTCTCACGGTGCATCGGTGTGTCACAGGACACCGGTTGAAGACCACTGGATTAGGGTATAGTAAAAATCGCAAAAGCAGTAGTGTTGTAATATTTTGATCAACAGCGTTCAATTGTATGTTGTTTGTAAAAATGAATAAATCAATTAACTACATTGCAAAGTAAATGTTTCTTTTTTTCCTTTTTAAATACTTGTATTTATTCAGTTACAACTGTCTGTTTTTACTTATATGATCATTTAAAATAATTTAAATTTAAGCGTAGATTGTGCTTTATAAAATGCGCACATACATTATAAATGCATTACAAAGTGTAATTATTCATATTCTCATTTAAATCAATCTGTATTTATGTATAGATTTGAATTCGTAAAATTTATATGTCTACATTATAAAGAAAAATCTTGTCCGTGAGTAATGCCGACTTCATATTGACTTCGGCAACACCTGACAATAAATTTCGCTTTTACTATTTTTTTTTTTCTGGATGTTGCACAATTTGAAGTTTTAAACCGTCGAATGGGATAAAAAACTTTCTTTCAAACGATATTTGTTTGAAAATTGTATCTCAATTTACTAATTTTTTGTGTTTTCAAAAATAATTTTCAAACGTGATTAAAAAGAAAAAAATATATTGTCTTTATCGTGCGCAACTCGATTATGAAAGATTAATCTGTATTTAGTTAAAAAATATAAATAGTTCAACATTTGTTTCCATAGCGAAATTAAAATTTCATTAATAAATGAACCGTATAAATAAAACACAAATTTCACATATTTATAACTTAACCCCTTAATTCTCGCTCCTGTGATATACACGGCTGTCTTTTATTCAGATTGTTTGATTCCTACCATTTTTATAAAATAGTGTATTTGGCGATATTGTGGTATCATTTTATCTGTCATTAAATAAGGTGAATATTTCTTTTTCAAAAGAGTGGTACCAATAAGCAATTTTAATTTTTAAAACGTAATTTAATGCTACTGTTAATAGGTTAAGTATGCGGCTAAACCACTGAAATTATCAGAATCGAAAAGACTGTATGTAGAAAAATCTGTAGGGAATCCCTAGGCTTTTAACTCCTGGCAGGCGGTTGATACGAAAGAATTACTTTTAAAATATTTCTGAACATATTTAAATACATTATTTATATTTTTCTTATAAAAAGGCTTTTTAGTAGTGTTAGTGAGAAATCTAAAAAAAAAGTAATAATAAATGTAAAAAATCAATTAGTTTTGAATAAGAAAAATCGTTTTTATCGACAACGGCAATGTACGGGATATCGTAACACGGGAAGCCTGTGTTGGATTTCCTAGTATATTATAAAAACACTACATTGTGTAATTGTACAGCGACATTTGGTTCTTCCAGTTCCAGAATTACGCAGCGGAGACGCAAATCTCTATACATGTGGAGAAAAATACAAGTAAAAATTACGTCTGATCAAGTTTTAAAATGTTTCTTTAGTATTATAATAGAATGTAAGCTTATGGTATTATTTTTACTCATGGAAGCATTTCGCCTATGTGAAATCAGGGTCTTAGGTCTTCAAACAATTCAATTTTCTAAAATGTTGTAGTTTACAATTTTTTTTGGTTGAACAGATTTTGAGACCCTATTCTCAAAAATCGAAACTCTGCTACCCGCGGTAATATCATGTTTACAGAAAACACCCATCCATAAAACTGAAACAGACAAAGCAAGGGAAACAATATATATACATTGTTGGACAAAACTTAAGGACAACTGATATTTTCAACGGTTACAGTTAGAAATAACAGTAAGAACAGTAAGAAATCCGCAGCAGCATGTGTAAATTTTCATGAATGTGGGATGCACTCATGTGTGAAACTTATGCAAATTTTGTACTTCCGCTTTTGTCGATCACGTGATAGCAGATATAAGAAATTTTAGGCAATCAGCGGGTGCTGTGAGTTGTCATTAGATGTAAAAATTGAAGGAGATGGTGCGAAGCTTGTACATTGAAATTTTGAACATGTCTTCGAGGCATCATTTAGATTATATTACTCGTGGTAGCATAATCGGAAAGTTGGAAGAAGGACGCAAAATGAGAGATATTGCCCATGAATTTAACATCGCGCACAGTATTGTTTCTAGGCTATGAGTGGCATTCCAAAAGAGTGGAATATGTATTAGGCGCACGGGAGGAGGTTGGCCTAGCAGTAGGACGTCCCAAGAAGATCGCTATATTGTTATTTCGGCAAAAAGGAACCGACGTAGTACAGCTGGTCAATAAGCAAATCAACTTTGTACTGCCACAGGAACTAAAATATCACTAAAAACTGTTGCAAGACGTTTGAAAATGGGTGGACTATACGCCCGAAGATCTGTTGTGTGTGTCCCACTCTCGAGACATCAACATAGCGCCCGTTTACCGTGGTGCCGTATGAATGCAAGTGGACTGATGACAGCTGGTCTACAGTGCTCTTCTCAGATGAGAGTAGATTCAGTCAATCGTCTGATTGTAGACGTAAACTGATATTGTGCGAGGTTGATAGTACTTACTGTCCCGAAAATATTCTAGAAAGAGATCGATATGCGATTTCGAGTATCATGGTGTGTGCAGGCATCATGTTCAATGGCCGCACAGATCTCTATGTGCTTGGCCAAGGGCCCGTGGCCAGTAGACGGTACATTGAAGACGTCCTGCTTCTACATGTTCGACTTTTTCGAGGTGCTGTCGGCGAAAAGTTTCATTTTATGGACGATAACGCACCTTGTCATCGCTCATATTCTGTACAAGATTATCTTGAGACCGAAGATATCCCTCGCATAGACTAGCCAGCACGCTCCACTGACCTGAATCCCATTGAAAATGTATGGGATGCCTTTTTGAGACATATTGCTGATCGACAATTTCCACCCACAAACAAGGATACCTTCATCCGTGCAGTGAAGGAGGGATGGGGCAACTTGCCTCAACAGTTACTGAACCATGTTGTTCTGAGTATGTCACGTTGTGTTGAAAGTTGTGTCGTTTTACACGGTGGCCACACCCCTTGTTGATATGGCACAGACGATTGTTAATTGTGAGTATTTTGCTTTCTTTGTACAGTCATGTTTTAGGACAATCTTCACGTTTTAGAAAAAGAACCTCTGCTAATACCCTGTATTTATCCTTTCAACAAAATTTTTATATTAAATCTTGTGTAACATTCTGTTAATACTATTGTTTGCTTCTTGACCCACAATCGCACATAGATTCTCATTTATGCGTACATTTCTTCTTGGTCCTTAAAATTATCCACCTCTCTTTCTCTCTCTCTCTCTCTATATATATATATCACATGGCGACTTTCTGAAATATTCATGAATTTATCTTTATTCGTAAATGCATAAATTTCACGGTAGGAAATAAGAACGTTATTATGTTTATTTTTGTGTAAGTCTTATTTTCGGGGTAGATGTTCTATTACAAGTATTCTGTAAAATCATGCTAGTTTTTTGGGGGGATGAACAGATGTTTGATTTTAGGGGTAGGTCTTATGAGTATCCTGTAAAATCCAGATAGAACTTATTTTTAGGATAGGTCTTATATTATAAATATCCTGTAAAATCATGCTATCTCTTATTTTGTGGATGGGTCTTTTTTTCGGGGTACTTCTTATATTACCAGTATCCTGATTCCTGTGAAAGGATTTATTTTCGCGGCAGGTCTTATATTATGAATATCCTTTGCAAACATTTTGTAAAATCATGCTACACCTTATTTTTAGTATAGATCTTAATTTCGGGGTAGGGCGTATATTATCATAACAGTTCTTATTTTCTAGAAAAACCCGTCGTGTAACTTCTCATTACGTATCAAACTAGAATTGCATACTGTCACTAACATTGTTTAATTTGAAATTTAAAAAAAAAAGACCTATCACAAACATATACTATTCGTTAAAATACGCCAAGTGGTGTTCAATAAAAAAGAAATAGGTATAAAATTAACACTATTGCTTAATTTTAAGCAAGGGATGGATTAAGAAAGAATCCGTTAAAGACCTTCTTTTTCTTTAAGTTACATGTTTTGAAAATGTTTCCATAAACTTCGGAATCATGGTGTTTTCTAGGAGACGCGTGTTTAGTTTTTCCTAAAATTTTAAATTAGGTAGATTTCGTGTGAAATACTACCTATTGGCGTCGTTCCTATGTTGGAATTTCTGAAAAATTTTTGCAGATCTACACCGATCATGACCCCTAGAACCCAAAAGCACCCTCAGTAAAAAACTTTATATGTATCTATCTATCTATCTATGTATCTATCTATATATATCACTTTTTTCTGGACAAGATAACTTCCACAATTCTGCGCAAATCTCTTCCAAACTGATACATAAAATCAAGGGGCATAAAATCTCGTTCAAGTTCGTTAATGGGCAAAATCGGGCCAAGGGGCTAGAAATAGGGAGGGGTTTTGTGAAAATAGAAAAAACCCCATAACTTCTTAAATTTTGTGCATATCAAATCAGTTTAAAGTTTTTATTACTCCTAAAAATAGGGCTAAAAATTTATGTATGACATATTTTTGATAAAATTAAAAATGGGCTCAAGGGACGCAAAAAATAGGGTTTTGGGGAGAAAAAAATTCATAACTTCGTCAATTTTCAAGATATCAAATTCAATTAATTTTATTATACATCTCCTGAATATTATCTACAACTTTTATATTCACAAGTTTTGGATAGGACCAATTCGTACCGCAAAAAATTTAAAAACTACAACAAAAAAGGGGGGTGAAGAAGAAAAATTTCCATAACTCCGTCAATTCACAAGATATAAAATCCCCATGAATTTAACATATCTTCTTAATATTGTCTTCAACATTTATATAGATGAGTTTTTGATAGGACCAATTCTTACAGCAAAAACAAATTAAAATTACATAGCGGCTGAAGAAAAAAATCATGTTATTAAGGGTGTATTCAAATCCAAACTGCTTATTTACTGACTCATTTTTAAATTCATTTTTGCTCTCAAACGCATCCAATTGATAGATTCTCTTCTTCAGAAACTATATAATGTACCGTAATGATCGATTTTTTCATAGAGGCAGAATATATTTCAAAAAATGATGTCAAAGTGGGCATTTTGAACAGAAATTCCCGAAGCGATTGTGTTAGAAAGAAAAATATTGCCCTACTGAGAAAATAATTGTTTATTAATCAAGTTTCAATTAATTGAAAGAAAAACAAGAACACAGGTCTTTTATAAATCTTTTCAAAAATCACGTCAGCAAGTTTCGTATTTTTTTCTATTAAAAATGAATCTGAAAATGTGCCAGAAAATTTCGAGTTGTTGAGCATGGAAAAGTATTTTTTTTAATACCGCCTTAACATGATTCAGATAAAACCAGCTATTATATAAAAATGAAATAAAAACTCGTCAAAAGCGGCCAGATAAAACTGTTAAAGTGGATTTATATCTAATCATGATTTAGTTTTTGTTGGAGCAATTAATATACTTAACTTCGAAATCTACCTCCGCCTGTAGGCCGGGCCGGCAGGCATTTTTTTAAACAGTATTTTTGAAAATTAAAAAGGAATGAAAATTCATTATTTTCATAATTGAGCCAAACATTTAACATACCATTACATCAGTTTATATAGTTTATTCAAATCGATGGTGTTTTTTTTTGTTTAAAATTTTAACTTTTTAAACGGTATTTTTGAAAATTAAAAGAAAATGGAAATTCATTATTTTCATAATTTAGCCGAATATTTAACATATCATTACATTAAAATAATAAAACTTTGTAAAAAATCACCATAAAATTAAAACAAAACACAGGACGCGTTTCGAGCTAAAAACATAACAGCTCGTCATCAGCTGATGACGAGCTGTTATGTTATGTTTTTAGCTCGAAACGCGTCCTGTGTTTTGTTTTAATTTTATGGTGATTTTTTACAAAGTTTTATTATTTTAATTGCTTCATATCGCCAGTTTTCGGTGCTTTTTCGCTATCATTACATTAGTTTATATATCTTATTCAAATCGGTGGGGGTTAATTTTTCTTTAAAATTTTAACTTCTGAAACTGAATTCTTGAAAATTAAAAGGGAATGGAAATTCATTACTTTTATAATTTAACCAAATAGTTTACATACCATTACGTTAATTTATATAGTTTGTTCAAATCGGTGTCTACTGAGGCCGGATATTGTAAATATTTGAATAAAAATATCATGACCTTTATTAATTTTATAAAATATAAAACTGAAATAGAGTAGGTTGGGGCAAAGATACGCACTTTCCATACATTTTCATTTTTAACACACACATTGGTCTAAACTTATGTAATGAGTGATTAAAATGTTAGATTAGAACTTTAGACAAGTACTATCATCAACCGACATTCTGTCAAATTATAATTCTGTGAGAAATTGCAAATTTTAAAAAACATTGCTCTGCGTATCTTTGCCCCATCGGTTGGGGTAAAAGTACGCAGTGGTGGGGAAAAGATACGCAGTGCGAATTTTTGCCCCATTTCCAACAAAACGAATGAGTTATGTAAAGGCATTAGTAAATTTCACTAATATTTATAGTTAAACTGAAAATTGTAAGTTAAACCATGAAAAAAAAAGAAAAAACAGGTGGTCTGTGAGATCGCAAATAGCAGTTAACCTCAAACTACTGTGACAAAAAATGTTGCATAAATACTGTGAGCAGTCTTAGAAACCCCTTGATCGTAGAATGAATAAAAGGGTTGACTGACTCATAAGATACTGTTTTTGTGCTAAACTTTATGTAGAAGCTTATTATAATAAAAGTTCTCCTCATTTAGAAGTCTTTAGCGATACTATTAATATTCCAAACGAATCAAAATTAAACTAACATCAATAGTTAAATTGAAAATTACAAGTTAAGCTATGAAAAATGAATATAGAAGCAGTCTGTGAGACCGTTAACAGGAGTTCAGGGTTAAGACTTTAAAACAAAATCGTTTTATGAAACAAGAATATTGATTTTTAAAAGTAGGTAGGTAGATACCAACGTTCTATATTTAAAAAAAAACTTAACTAGAAAAAGGAAAATATAGTTAACTAGCTTATAGTAGTTAAGTAGCTATTATATTTTATACTATATAAAAAATAAAACTCACCACAACGTAATTCAGGGAAGCTTTGCATCTAGCTAAAACGATAAGGCAAAGCCCCGAATCTTAAACTTGTGCGTATCTTTGCCCCCAGATGGATGCGAACTTTTACCCATTCTGCACTATTTTACTTAACTGGCTACCTACAAGTTTAAATAAATGCGATCGAGATAAACTATACGGCATTTAGAAGCTATAGAGCTTCCGTTCTCCACTGAATTTTTGGATTTGTAAAAATTCGAAGTATTGTTAGCTAAACAATAAAGTGAAATTTTAAAAATATTAGATCAAAATTCGAAAATTTAAACTTACCTCCTTTTCTTTGCACAGAGTGCTACTTTTTTCATAAGGTTAAAACACACAACTACTACACATGAGACCAAACTACTACCTAGCAGTCATGATTGTAGAATTGTTTCTTCATATTAAATCAGGCAGTGCGTATCTTTGCCCCGTGTGTATTTTTCCCCCACCTACTCTATACGATGTTTTATTTCCAGTGTCAAAATGAATATCTATTACTTTCCATGACATAAATACATTCGTATATTATTGAAATTTGACTGGAAAGCCATTTTAAACAACTGTATTATACGATTTCTTATATTTAGTGATTTGAGATTAATGTATTAGTTAATTAAGCTAAGCAAACAAGATATCAAAGGTTGTATATTGTTTAATATCCCCAGAGTCTTAAGACATATAAGCGTAATTAGATTATCTTATTATTTTCCTGTCACTTCCTATATATAACATTACTATCCAAAAGAGTAGATATCCAATATATTGAAACATGAAGTATTATGTCTTTAGAAATGTATATATTAGATCTGCATTTAATAATCTTAATGTTGCTTAAAATTCATACCGTACGGCTGTAATTTGGTATCTTATTTTTATGTCCAATTACTTGAAGCGTATCTTTAGTTAATATTGTTCCAGATATTAACGGTCATTACTAATGTTGATAATAAGAATTGGCCCACTTTTAATCACGTCTTAAAATTCATACCATACTGTTCTAATTTGGTATCTTATTTTTATGTCCAATTATTTGAAGCGTAACTTTAATTATTAATGTTCTAGATATTAACGGTCATTACTAATGTTTATAATAAGAATTGGTCCAATTTTAAATAAAATTTTAAAATTCATACCATACTGTTGTAATTTCGTATCTTATTTGTATATCCAATTACTTGAAGCGTATCTCCAATTATTATTGTTCTAGATATTAACCGTTATTACTAATGTTGATAATATAAATTGATTCACTTTTAAATTACATCTTAATGCTAAAACCACTAGGCGAAGATATTTTGTAGATTTAAATTTTATCCTTTAATTTGTGTTGAGCTGATAATGGATTTTGAAACGGACAAAATATAAATTATGCTTTTTGAATCATTAAAATTTTCAAATTTTCAATATATTGCCATACAGTTAGTAGAAAGTGAATTCGCATAGGGGAGACCGGGAGAATGCCGCCAACCCGGGTTATGCCGCCACCCCACCTAGTTTAAAAACTAAGGGCAGTTTGAGATAGTGAATGTACCTGCACTATAGCGGCCAACAATATAAACAGTGCCTAAAGTGAGAGTGACTTTGCTGTACGTCGTTCGTTTGTTCTAGTGAAAAATGTAGTTTTCATCTAGTTGCTTATTATTTTGGAGCTTCAAATGAGTTGAGATAACCACCTTTTATTGTAACATTAGGTATTTAAGATAATATGACCCGTGATATACATGTATTCGCCGACATTTTGATGCAATGTGTTGAACAAGTTCGGGTCTTCTTTCGCTTGGGGATTTCCGCCATATTGTCCTCTCGGGGCAATGCCGCCGCATGCAAATCGGGTGAGAAATGGTCTTATTTTAATGTAGTGGAACCGATTCACCAGAGTGACTTTTGCAATATGAAGTAAATTGTAAGCTTAACCATTATTCTGCTCAATTACATTGCTTTCTAACTATTTTCAGTAGGTTGTGTGTTTCCTAGTATCCATTTTATGCATGTACTAGGTCATTAAAGAGTGGCGGCATTACCTCGGTACAGTGGCGGAATTACCCCAGTGTCCTGGGTAATCCCGCCATTGTGCAGAGGTTTAAAATATATTTTTTTTATGTATGCTTACTTTACAGTTATGATTACGGTTAAATTTATACAGATACTAAAGATCATGATTCAGCTTTTGAATATTTACTATTAAAAAATAAACATTTTTTTCGAGGTGAAAAAATTTAAATTCCCTTAAGGTGTCGCCATTCCCCCGGTCTCCCCTACTTCTTAACCCGGGAAAACTCGCTAGTGAGAATGCCCAATTGCTTTTCTTTTACTTTACATTCATATAATATCAATTTTTTTTGGTTGGCTTAGTACTTTTATTCACAAAATACGTAAAATAATTCAAAAACATTTTGAAATTTTAATTAAAATGAAAAATGATTTAAATAAGAGTCTTAAAAAAGTATGACTGTGAGAGAAAATCTCATGCAGCGAGTTCTCTCGGGTTAAAAAAAATGACAATAACATGCCATACTGTGATAAACATAGACAATATGAATTAACGCTTTCGTATAATTTTAAATAAATCGTTGATTAAGACCGGATATTGTGAAAAATAAAAGAACGAATGTAACTCTTATTAAATTTTCGTTAATAAGTACAAAGTAGTAAAGTTAATAAGTACTAACTGTACTTTCATGAAAATATTTTTAGTTAAAGTTATCTTATTTTTAAAATACATGAGTTACCTTTTTTGTTAAACAAAAGTCATTTTAGAGAATTTTTTTTTCACAACATACCCTTCTTTATTCCTTTAAAATCACAGCAATATTTTGTATGCGTCATTGTAATTTACAGTCTAACAACAACTTTTAATGCAATGTAAATTAACAGTATAAAAGTAATAAATATCAAATTGATAAAACCAAAAGATAAATTAATTAGAATTAACTTAGACTAAACTTAGACTTAACTTGAAAAAAATACAGTAGAATAAATTACACAAATTTATTTTTTATTTAATACAACATGTAGTAATTGTATAAAAGTATTAAAAATCAAATTTATTTCAAAAAACTAACTTGAACAAAAAATAAAGTAAAATAAATTACACAAATTCACTATTAAAAACTCATTGTGCTTGTTAGAACCAAATTTTGATGCTGCAGTAGCTTTAGCCATAAGATGGTGAAATCTTGTTCCAAGTGTTGGAGCTACGGTTCAAAAGGAGATCCAAATGTTAAAAACGAGGTTTCACCATCTTATGGTTGCAGCTACTGAATCACTAAAAGTTGAGTAAAACCAGCTCAAAATTTTTAACAGTGAACTCCGGCGAAATAATCCGTACAACAGTGGTGATTTACTATTTAAAAAAAAAAAAATAAAGTGAACAGAAAATTTTTGGAACTTCAACATTAAATATTGGTTGAACCCTGACGGGTCTTTGGGACTGGTCCGTGTGAAGAGAAAATTGCGGCAGGGACAAAGTTAATCCCCCCCCCCCCCTCAAGGCTTCTCTTTGTGAAAGGCGTCACAAAATTCACAAAGTGCAGAAACAGAAATAAATTCTATTAAATACATATTTCGCGTTTATTTTGGAAGTTTAAAAGCTTTAATTTTAATTCAGAAATTCTAAGCAACTAAATAACATAAGAGAAAATTGCACTTATATCTTGGCAAAGAGGATCTGGGAAATGAGTGCGGAAAAATGTATCTGTGTGTGGGCCATCCACAAATGATGTCACGCTTGAAGGGGCGAGGGAAGTTCGTGAAATTGTGACAGTTTGTGACAAGCGGGAGGGAGAGGGTAAGAAGAAATGTGACATCACACGTTTTGGTTAAAAAATAAGCATTAAAAATCAGTAGATTAAATTTTAAAGTTATTTTGAAATTAAAGTTTTTTTTTTTTTTTTTTTTTTTTGATAAAGTAAAGATAAGATTTAAAGCCAAATATGTTAAATTCCATTTCAAATTCCAAAATACTACTGTTTTCAATTGCTCATTCATATTAAAATTTTATTACTATTGTATATTAATCATGTTTTTTGTTGTAAACCTAAGTCTTATTTCATACAAAATAAGTGCACGAATCATTTTTATCGTTATGTTCACAAATGTCATTAAAACACATAGTTAAAGTTAAAAAAAGAAATTTGAGATATAATCTACAACGTAGTACTTTGTTTCTGAGTTGTAAGTATATGTTTATGTAATATAGCGTGACATGTGACAAGGGGGGGGGGAGAGGGGGTATGGTGAAGTGTGAGACTGTGACAAAGGGGGAGAGGATGGTAAAAAATATTGAAAAAAGTGTGACCTCATTTATGGACCACCCATAACAGTACAGTATAACAGTTTGCAACTCTTTTGGATCAGAAGAAAAAAAACACACGCTATTTTGAGAGGGTATGTTTTCATCACAAGCATAGAAAGAAAATTCGGAGACTCAGGAAAGAGAAGATTAACAAAAGAGACTAAGGGAAAGACCTAAAACAAGTTTTAAAAAGGAAGAAGACCTTAGTCAGAAAATCGTTTTTGTGTGTGGGTTAAGGGACAATGTAGTAACTTTGAAACGAAAAATGTACGTTTTTTTTAGGAAAAAATATACTGATATGTTTGGTAAAAAAAATTCTCGATATGTAGGGGAGACCGGGGCAAGATGATTATGTTAACAATTTTTGTTGTTTATTAATTTATTTTTAAGTATAGTAAAATTCATTTTACATGAACTGTTAGAGTATTCCTTTATAGTATTAAATATATTACCATTTAATTTTTCAAATACAAAAAATAAAGGATAATTTTATTTTTTCATAACATTACCAACTCGTCATCTTGCCCCAGTACCGGGGCAAGATGACTTTGACCTTGGGGCAAGATGACAACACTGAAAATGTTGAACAATTTTATCTTTTGAATATGTTACATGGTTTAACAAATGATAATTGTGCTTTTACATCTTACGAAGTATCAAACTAAGCATAATACATTATAACGTAATGTTGAAGTGTTTAGTTGGGCAGCTAACAATAGTCACAAATAAAAATGCCATTATCATAATTGGAACATTCGTCATGCCACCACTCATGGCACTGACAGCACTGATCCATTCTTCTGTTGGTGGGTCACAATATTCCTCGACACAAGCGGGACATCTGAAAACACCATCCTTTGAAGTTGATGCAACTGGACTGTTTGGCCTGGATGTAATAAACTTGGGCCTACAGGAACTTAGTATGAGTTCTTTTACTCCCTTTTTAGCTTCACGAGCTTCTTTTCTCTGTTTTTTAAATGTTCTTGTTCTTTCGTCTGCTTTTCCCTTTGTTCTAACATTTCTTTGATGTGTGTGCTTGTAAGAATGCTTGAGCTCTGTGTTTTGCTTTTGCTTTTTTTCTCACATTGTGTTGCTTTAGGCAATGGTCTGAAATCGAAAACACTAACAGGCTTCTTTGGTGCATTATAATCAGCATTTTCCATAAGTTCTGGTTCTTCTGGAGGGTTGTCATCTCGCCCCGGACTGCCTGTTTAAAAATATTCGTTTTCATCGCCAGGAAGGAAGGCGATTATTTGACATTTATTCATGGTAATAGGTAATATTTAAACTAAGCTACTCATAAATATTAAAGAGAAACGATATATCTTACCTGTATCTGTAGCAGAGCTTACTTACACATGCATAAAAGTTATAATGTGGCAGCGGTAAACAATCAAAGCTTCACAACTAACACAAAAATGGCGATTTAAGAGTCCCTATACTATCGTTTAACGAACGGCCGATAGGAGAGCCCGTAGTGTCCGGTTGATGCTGCCACCTAGTGGAAAACGGAAAAATTAAGACATTCGTCATCTTGCCCCGCTCTTCATCTTACAACTGTCTCCCTTATATGTGTCTTTTTTTATAAAACAAAAGAAAAACTATTTGGCAGTATAAATTTGGCGCCCCCTCAATTTTCTCGCTCAAGTGGCTTTCTCCTTCGACCCACTGCGTCGAACGAGCCTACTTTGCGAAGAAAATAAATTATGTACATATGTTGATCACATTATCTTCGAATTTGCTGCTGTATTTTCATCGAGTTTCACACTCAGTATGCGGTCCAATTTTAAAGTTGAAGATGCTCCCAATAGTATGCCTTTCTGCATATGCGAATAATGTACTCCGAGCAATTTGAGTTTAACAGTAAATCGATTAACAACAAACTGAAATTCTATTCACGCTTATTTCTTCCTTTCTAGAACTCTAGCTAATTTTTCCAAAATATTCTAGAAAATTTAAAAAGATTTATTTTATTATTCTAATTATTATGTGCAAATAACTTACGTAATACCAGATTAATTATGTATAATGTATTCAAAGCGATTGTCCCATTAATGCTGCACACCGAAAAAATTAAAAGATTTCATGCAATTCTCATTTAGTTTTCAAAGCATAGAACAGAAATATACGCAGATTTTTTTTTAATGGATTCAAAAAATCTTTTCCTTGGTGTAATGATTTTCATATAATATTCAAAATTAATTGAGAGAGATATCATTATGCTATTGTGATATTTCCAATATTTATCCCACCTTATTTAATACACATGTTATTTAAGCTAAGCAAAAAGATATTTAAGATGTCTGAGACACAATATATACTCGGTATAATATTTTTGTATAATATTCAAATTAATTGCAATGGATTACATTACTATTATGATATCTCTAATATTTATTCCATCTTATTTAATATGTGTGTTACTTAAATTAAACAAATACCAAATTTGAGAATTCTGAAACACGGTATCAACTCGATATAACATTTTGATATAATATTCAAAATTAATTTAGTAGTAGATGCCATTGTTATTACGAAATTTCTAATATTTAGCCCGCTTCATTTGATATATATGTTATTAAGTTAAACATACAAGGTTGATGGATGTATGTTCTGCTTGATAACTCTCGAAGCCAAAACTTTTAAAGTATAATTCGATTACTTTATATTTTACTTCACATCTAATATTTTACTTCCCATATAACATTACTAATTAAAACAGTAAATTAAAGGAAACAGTTATGCATTATTATATCCGAAAATAAACAGAAATTAACTCTCGCATTATAAAGTTTTATTTTTAATTTCTACAATATTCTTATAAGTTCATATTTTATTTATATTTTTAAACATTTTGATGAGTATCTACTATTAAAAAAATAGAACTGTTTAAATAACGAAATAAATTTTAAACCCATACGTTTATCATTATATTCTTTTATATTTTAATTTTCCAAAACAAATGAGTTAAAAGCTTTACAGACGGTCATAACAAGAGTTTTTTTTTTTTTTTCAAAGTATTTTCACAGGAAATTCGATAGCATGTTCACATTTTTTTCTAACATATATTTTTTAGAATAGCAAATTATTAATTAAAACATTCATGATGTTTTTTTTTTTTTAATTTCCTTATTTCTATCTCGAAAAGCAAATTTAAAGCAAATTTTTAATGTTCAAACACCTCAAAAAATACTGAGTGATAGACACAAAGCTTTTAGGTCTCCAAGATTCAAAAAAATTCCTTAGGAAACATCATGTTCAACAACGTTTTACATCCTCACATCATCCACAGACCAATGGGAAGGTAGAGCGCGTTAATCAGACAATAGTTACCAGACTTAAATGTAAAGTCAATTCCACTTCTTCTAAAATACCTTGGACAAGATTATTAGACCAAGTCATCCAAGAATACAATAATACACCACATTCCATAACTAAATTCCCACCTGCCTACTTATTTTATGGTCAATTACCCTATCAATCTCCTTTAAAACAAAATTATTACCCACCAGTCAGTAAAGCACTCAAAATTGCAAAAGCGCGAACTCAAGAATTTCATCTTAAAAGTAAAAGACTATATGATAGAAATTTTGTTGAATCCCCATTAAAAATACAAGATTCTGTAATTTATGAAGAATTTAAGTATCCTAACACTCGAAAATTAGAACCTACTTTCTCAGGACCATATAAAATTATAAATAAACTTTCTGAAGTAACTTATGAAATAGATAAATTTAATTATGAGACAGTACTAAATTCAGTTATTGTACACGTTTCTAAATTAAAACCCTATTTTTCACCAAATGATTTCAGAATGTTTCATGAGCAACCCATAAAACAAACAAAACCACAACAAACATCACCACCACAATTGCCATCACAAACTCAAACTAAAGTGAAAACCATAGATTAAATTTTAATTCTTTAAATGTCTTTATTACATAGTTTTCAACATTACCAGGTGTGACCTTGGGGCGCCACGAGGATATTACTTCTTTTTGGGAGTTTTTGGGATTTGGTAGACAATCTATGCAGGCGTAGGATGTGTATTTGATTTTGGGAATTTTCAGATTGATGTTGAAAAATAAAAATAAATATTTTAAATTCTATATCCAGTTTATATCAAAATAAACTATATTTATTTTATTCCATTTTTTACCACTTGTTTACAAAAATAGTAAGAATTGATAATATTATTATAATTGTATAAACATAGAAAATTGATGATTGTGATAAGATTTTGTAGTGATGGTGTAGCAATAGAAAATTTAGTACATAAACAAATTATCTTTTATTCCTATTTATTTTCTTTATTTTACCATTCTAAGTTTATCAAATGCAGGTCTATTCATCAAGAGTATCAGAGAGATAAATTATTGTAAAGAAATACTGGTTGAGAGTCCACTTTCTAAATATTTAGAGTTAAATTTATTTGGACTTTGGAATTATTATTATTATTTTTTTTTTAATGTTTCGGCTGGCAAAAATACTTTCTTATATAAGTAAGAAATAAGAAAATAATTTAATTGCTATGTATTATTTTTATCCTCAACCAT
The DNA here is from genome assembly GCA_963932465.1 of Maratus speciosus. Taxonomy (NCBI): domain Eukaryota; kingdom Metazoa; phylum Arthropoda; class Arachnida; order Araneae; family Salticidae; genus Maratus; species Maratus speciosus. The sequence goes on along the minus strand of OZ010790.1, from coordinate 450,183,438 downwards.
TATTTTCCATGTCAATAAGTAAAAAATCTGTGATATTTTTTTAGAATATAATATTGTTATTAAGTATTATTATTGCTATTATTCAAGCATACTGTTGAGAATTTTATTATTATGATTGTGAATTGAAAGTATTATATTATTTATTGAACGATTCATTATTTATTAAAGAAAAAGAGAACATAACTTATAAGTGAAAAGTTATGATATTTACTAAAACAAGTGAGAAGTTTTAAAAGATGGTGAGTCCCAATTAAAATGGGAAAATGAGCTCAAAAAAGTAGTTGATAAACAAACGTTAAAAGGTAGTTGAATAACTACTAGGAATTTGTTTATTAAAATAAAACTACTATTGTGATGACAAATAGTATTTAAACATAATGTAAAGAGTTTAACAGGCAGAGTAGTCAAACAAATTTAGTAAAAAATATTTATTGCAGCTGAACTTTTTACTTAAGGAGTGTATCACTATTTTTGCTAAAGGACTTTTATGACCTACGAACTGATTAAGCCAATGGGACTTAAAATTCTACTTGAAGTAAATAAAGTGTTAACCATTACTTGATTGGAAATATGTTTGTGATAAGAGAAATGGAAATACACTAAATTTTCATAAGATAAAAGAATTTGTTGTTATTTATTACTATAGTTTTATTATTTCTTATTATTTATTTCTTATTGTATTTATACTTATTCTTTATTTATTATTGTGTTTATATTTTCCTATGCACTTACAAATGGTAAGTGATGTTGTAACCATTATTTGTATTCTTTTACAGGGGAAATGCTCTCAGCTAAATTCAAATGCTCTTAGTATTTTTTTTTTCTCTTGCATTGCTAAATTTTACTTTTCCATCTCTTCGCTGACGTCTCTAAAATTTTCAATATTCAAAAATCAACTTCCAAAGTTATTACAAGTCTGTTGTCTGAAATTGTAGTTAATTAACCACAAATTTCATATAAAGTCTTTGGGGAGGGTGGATAATATTACAAAATTTAAATTTTTGCGCCAGGTTTAAAGTATTTTATGTAAATTTTCCTTTTTCAGTAATATTCCGTATATTATACCGGCTTATTAAATTAAAACCCTAGTCTATTAATCTCTAAGATCTTAATTCATATTTATTCCAAATTGCGTAAATCTAAAAATGGCTCAATTATTTATATTTCTTTAATAAAACTTTTATTATTTAAATTCCTATTAAATTCCGCTATTAAATCCCGGTATATCATATTCCCCTTAAATCTTTATTTAACTGCTAAAATATTATTCTGTCTTAAAGAAAAAACCTACTTATTTCAATTTATTCTTTTATTTAAAATATCCAGGTGTAATTAAAATATTTAAAGATTAAAACTTCGCAGACATAAATTCATATCTTTTATCGTCTGAAGAGGGAAAAAAGGGTTATTTTTGCATAATCTCGACTACACATTTTAACATTTGTAGATAGATAGCTGGTGATACTTTAGATAGCTGGGGCGAGGATATAAGAATTTTCTAGAACAATCTTTTCAGCAGAGTATAAATACGGATGGCGGGAACCAGAGAGAGCATATAGGAGTAGATGGGCTGTGAGCTTAGAAGTTTTTTCAGTTTTTAGCATGTAGAGGTGAACGTAGTGGATTGCAGTCGTAGCAGACTGGATATTCAATGTGATTGCTCGATGGAGGTAGTAAAATGTTGGATGAATACTGTTTATTATGTGTGTAGAATGAGGAAGCAACGGTATAGTAATGGGTGATAGAAGTTAGATGTTAACGGATTAAAGAATAGAACGCAGTCAAGAGATGGAGTGTTTTTAAACTAATTGTGACAGGAAGAATAGACTTTATTCTTTTTACCATGGAAGGAGTGAGCATCTTCCCTAGATTCAATCGTGAGTGTGGAAATAAAGTGAATAATGTTTCAAGCGACTGCCTTATGTTAATTCTTCATTTTTCTTTATTATTTTAAACCCAGTCTGCTGCCACCTGTGTTGTGTAGGAATGGAAACCCTCATTATTTTTCGACAATACCAACTATTTGCCGTCAAAATGTCACACATATATGTATATATTAGTACTGATATAGATAGTCTGATATATAAGTTAATGTAATATAAAGTTTAAAGAGACCTAGAAAAAAAATCAGTCACCCGATCTTTCGATAACTTAAACCGTCTCTAATTTAATATTCTTTTCTTTTGTTCATTTATTATTACATGAATTTATTTCTCTCATCGCTTAAATCCTTTTATCTCTTGTTTCCAGTATTTAATAAAAAATATATAGATAATAAAATAAACTTTTCAAAAAAAACATTAACCGACTTAAGAAAAGCACTAAAAAGAATTAAATAATTCTTTAAAATTCTCTAATGACGAAGCGTTATCCAATAACCACACATCGGATATCATGTATCGACATAAAAACGTTAAATTTAATACGTAGAATTTAATATCCACCAAACATAGATTTTCTAGAAAATATTTTTTACAAGAGATTAATTTATATATTTATGATTTAATTTACGAATATATACATATAAAAAGTAATCAATTACTTTTTGAAGTTGGTGCCAAACTATCTTAAATATAGTAAAATCGTGAATATATTGTACCTTTACCATGAATAAAGTGATGATTGAAAATATGATAGAAAGTCATAAAAAGGCTTTATTTCTTCAGTAAATTATTTGTTTAATCATTATCGATTGTGAAAGTTTACTAAAAGTCATTTTGAAAACCGAATCTGGATCTAAAAGCAGGGATCGGTATACAGATATATTTTCACTGTTAACGAAACGAGATTGACCAATCAGTAGCCTGCATATTTGCAAACAGTCAATCTCGTTTCGGTAACAGCATAAAATCTATCTCTACCACAGCCATTGTCTCTACACATGGTAGTGCACTTCACTGTGCTCTTACATATGGAGGCACTTTTTGTCTCCGGCACAATAGGCTCCTTCGTACACAGGCACTAATGCTCTGATATATGAAGGTATTTTACTGGTACATTTTCAGCTTTTCGACACCTACTTCCGATGTCGGTGGTATCGATGTGGGGCTTCCAGTTTGGTAGATGCGAGAACTTGTGCAGTAAAGATCATGCACTTTGGAAAGTTACCACATCCAGCAAACCTTGAAGTCCGCATCCATACACTGTTCAAAATCTGTAGCTTTTGTTTTATAGTCACTGCACCGCTTTTATAGAAAACGATTACTTGACGATATTATGGAGCATTTTCATTGGTCAGAATCAGAATAGACATATTCTATAAAAGCGGTGGAGTGACAGTGGAGCAAAAGTTGCAGAATTTTAACAATGTACCTTCGGACAATTGGTTGTTGAGAAGTTGAAAATCCATCACTAAAGTGCCTTTATACATCAGAGCGCGGCTAAGTTCTTCCATGTCTCAGTGCATAGCAAAGATACTCCATATGTCAGTGCACAATACTTTCTTTTGTGTAGTCAAAAGTACTCCCCTTCAGTAAAAAAAAAAAAAAAAGAAAAAGAAAAATGCTATCAAAAACCGCACCATGCTTCAGTAAATAAACTGCAGCCATCTAGTAACTATAAAAGTACTAATGACATCGGAAATGAGTGATGATGTTTGGATGTTGAGTCCGAATTTGGAAACCTGAACCTGACTGCCTCTGTATGAGAGTGGCATTACATTCGATGCTCAGATTGTGCTTTGATAGATGTGTTTGTTCAAACCATGGAGGAAAGAGATAGATGGAGATGCAGTATGCCGTAAAAACGGTTTGCAATGTAATGCACGTTATCGCTCGTTTGTTTGTTTGATTGTTTTATTGAACACATACATCAGATTTGTGTGCTTGACACCAGGGCCCGCTTATAAGTCATCGTCGATATACAGGGACGAGATAGTACAAGGAAATTTACAACACCAGAGAATTACATCCTGGGGGCTCCACAAAGTGTGTGCAACGGAACCGGCGGGATTCGAACCCACACACCAACTACGCTCTCAAGCGATTAGCGGCGTGGTGTCTTATCCACTCACGTTATCGCTCTAATTTAAATGCTCTCACTAGGTCCAAACAAAACAAGCACCTGGAACAGGGGCCGAATTCTTTGACATCACTCGGGCATTTTTTTCGATAATTGAAAGTGATCTGCTTATTTTTAAGCATTCTAAAACAGTATTCCATTGTATTATGATCTAAAAACTGTATTACTAAAAGTTTTCTTGTTTTTTTCGTGAAAGAACGTGCTTGTGCTCGGGCCTACTGTAGTGGACTTTAGGGTTATTTTTTTTGGCGTCACCCCCAGCCATCTTACTGCATCTCTATCTATCTCTTTTGTCCATTGTCCAAACTATAGAAATCCTGGACATTTTTTTATTCCAGAACATGATGATGGTTGCCTAAACGAGTTCCGTCATACGAATGAGGAAATTTAACAAGCTTGACGGTAATGGCAGGCTCACTAAGATGCTTCGTTGTGACAAAACGGAGTTTGATGACGGAAAAATGAAATGAAAAATGCTTCATGATGAGGAAAAAAACAAAAATTAAAAATCGCATTTTTCTAGATTCATCTCAACCAATCAAATATTTCTGTATGACGCCACTTTCCTATCGAGGAATCCCACTGAAGAAAATCTGAAATCATTCTGATATCTTATTCAATAACCGAATCTGAATCTAAAGACAGTGTCGCTACACATAACTACAGCGCCTAGAAGATACAGTGTGAAAAACGACTATTCCTATAATGCTTTAAAAAGTGCTAAAAACTTGTATCTCATAAATCTCCAACAATTCTCAGCGGCAATATGCTGATACGAGCGCCATCTCGTAACTCTTTTCAATATAAACATCGTGTTTTCAAAAATTATAGAATGTTAAATATCGGAAACTATAAATATAAGATATTTTGGTCTGTTATAAGCTAATTTAGTTAAGGAATGACGTGAAATAGGTTAAAGAGTCTCTTTTAGAATGACAATCGTTTTTAAATCACTACGATGGCGCTACGATCGACATCTTGTTATTCAGCATCGTTGTACATTTATGAGATTCAATTTTTGCAGCACTATTTTGTAGCCGTTTTCCACACTGTATCTTCTAGTCGCTGTAACATAGCCATGCACTCTACTGTGTATTGACATATGAAGGTACTTTGTAACTTTAAGGCGCGCCACACACCAAGGAGACATACGACTCTGGCGCACGTCGCATGTCTCATGAAACATCGAGTAACCACAGGAGGCAAGCTGCATTTTTACTTTTTTCATCCACACACCAAAGCGACATGAGACATATTCATGGCGCATGCACGTAGCTTGCTTTTAATTTTTTGACAGAACAGAGCAGTAGATTCATGGCGTCTGAAAACGAAGCGATTGGAAATATGGATATTTCCTCCGAAGATGATCATTTATTTTTAGTTATTCTACTAAAAAATAAAAGGAATCTTGAATCCCCCATCTTGAAACAAATAAACGAAAATTGTAGCAATATATAACATAACTGCAGCACGAGACGAAAGCGCGAATTTAAGCATAAGACACGTGCAACATAGGTACTTCGTCGCATGAGTCTTCAGTGTGTGGGCACAGTGAAGAAACAGGTACGCTACAACCGTAAATTTGTCGCACAAGTCAAGAGAGATGTGTCTCCTTGGTGTGTGGCGCGCCTAACACAACAGGCACACTCACTCAAACATTTGAGCTACAGCGTCTAGAATACATGGTGTGGAAATCTGCTATCCAAACAGCGCTAAAAAGTTGTATCCCTTAAATGTGCAATAATGCTGAACTCCAGGGAACCCATCGCAGCGACATCTGCGATATATTTTTAAATTTCAAAGTAAGCATCGTATTATTATAGCATCTAGACCAAATCGTTTAGGTGTTTTAGAAAATATCCTTCAGATGTCGCTGTGATTGAGTCATTGAATTGCAGCATCATTTGACAAAAGGGATCCAATATTTTAGCACTACTGTTTTAAGTACTACTCGAATTGTCGATTTCCACACTATATATTCTAGACGCTGGAATTGTGCTCTGATACATGAGGAAACTTGTTGATTTTCAACTTACCAACACCTACTTCCGATATCAATTAGTATCTATGTGGGCCTTCCGGTTTGGTGGATGAGAGAACTTGGACCGAGATCCAGAAAGATTTTTCGCTCTGAGCGAAACGAGATCGACCAATCAGAAGCCTGCATTTTTGCAAACAGCGAAAAGTTCGCAAAAATATAGGTTTCTGATTGGTCAATCTCGTTTCACTCATAGCGAAAAATCTATCTGCATCTCGGCCCTTGTCCAACTATGTTTTCGCACTTTGAAAAGATCTCGTATCTCTATAAGAATAACAGCATGAAAGATGAACGCTTTTTGATGTGACTGCTTCAAAAAGGGTTTCAATTTTTTATTTAAAAAATTGTTATAACCATCAGATTTTGATGAAATTGGAATGGGACAACACGGGTGACTTAAATTTCAAACAAAAAAATAAGAATTATCAAAATCGGTTCATATTTGCGGAAGTTATGCGTGAACAAGACCAAAACATACATACAGGTCGAATTGATAACCACCTTTTTTTTGAAGTCGGTTAAAAAACGATTCCCTTCTGACTCTTCATTTTTTTACTGAAAATATATTATGCTCTTTTTTTACAAAATTATATATGTACCTTAAATTGTTTTCAGCGTTTAAAATCCTTTTGCGGGTTTCTTCGATATTATCGAAAATCTCTTTTTTGCTGGGAATCTATAAAATATTCTTTCATTTCAAAACGAAATACCATTTTCACTTATTTTCCTTCTTTGTTTGGAAAACAATGTTCCAAATACTAAATCTCAACTTTATTATTTCCTGTGTCTATATCCTTTTACAGAGTAACGTTTTCAGACAGGTGGAATTAAGATATTTGAGGATAAAGTTATCCTGCTTCTTTTAAATGCACTGCCGAAAACGAAATATTTAGAAAAATATTTGTGCCAAAAAACATCATGTTATATTCATATACAAATATTTCAAAAAAATCGTTAATAAAATATTTTATGATATGTACTTTTGATTATAATTTTTTGTAGTTTTAATTACTTTTATTTAAGATAATTGCATATGAAAGTGCGTTTTGTCCTATTCGACGGTGTTAAAATTTAAAAAGTGCGATGTTTAGAGATTTAAAAAATTGATGTAAAAGTTTAATGTTTGTAAAAGTTTAACGTTGGTGTAAAAGTTTAACGTTGCCTAAGTCAAAATGACGTCACGGTTACGGACAGGCACGTTGGTCGTTTATTATATAGATATGTATATTTCTATTTCTTCGTATTATGGGCTCCAGAAAAAATGCGAAAGAAGCATATTTTCTAAACTAATTTTTAAATAAATGTATTAAATTTAAAAAAAACCAAAAAACCCAACAGCGTAAAAAGCGAACTAATTAATTATTTCTTCATCAATGTGAAGCTATTTTTTATATTACTTACCTATTTCTTTTTATTTACTTGTATTGATGACTTTTAAGTTGTGCTTAATTGTTAGTTCCTATCTATGAACACTGTTTTGATGAGGTTTATAGATGTCTATGATGGTTAAAATTGCAGTAAAGCTAGAGATCCTACCTGCACAATTCCCAGGTTGTGTAATATTTAAATAGAGCTTCTGAATGTAAAATAGTCAATGAAACATCGTCTTCATTTTGAAAGATCTATCCAATGATATACCACTCAATAAGGGGCGTAAAAAAATATTGCGTCTCTACCGCCATTTTGTATTTTACGGCCGCCATTTTGAATTTATAAAAACAAAACCTAGCCTATAACCATTGGACGGTTAAGACAAATCGATAGAGACCCCATTCATTAAAATCCATCCAGCCGTTGGGACGTTTTGAGGGTATAAAGAAATCCACATACCCAGATACGCGTGAAACACATAACCCTTCTTGGCAGTTGGGTAAAAAATCTAAATTAATTTGATTCATAATTTTAAATTTTTTATTTACTTTTTATGCTATATATAGATATATGTATTTGATCTGCTATTTTTTTTACATTTGAAGTCCATCGATGTGGAGAATGCTTTGGGGCCTATAGCTACAATGGCTGTCGCCTCGAATGATTCTTATTATGGATAGAAACAACAACAAATCACAACAATTTTTATTTTCCATTACATATATTACATAACTACAATGAGACATTCACAATTACATCCATGTCTTACCCAGGGACTGGAACCCGGGCCCTCGGTGTGACAGCAGCCTCCGCTTACTGACCACCCCACCGTGCGACATTGATCTGCTATCCTTTTCGACAAATACATGAACATTAATTCTTTCTGCTTTAATTTGCTACTTTTGTCATATATACTTTCCGAATAAAGGGGGCACGGTACTCTCTGGAAAATTTTGAAGATTTTTTTTTTTTTTACTGATTTACATTTACTTATTATATACACATATAATATAGGTAATACTTAGAAAACTGATTTTGTCAAATCGTTTGAAAAATCGAAAAGTTGAAGAAATCACTTTTTTGATAAGTTTTTATCTATGTTTGTATATTTTTTTCTAATAAACTTATTCATTAATTGTAAAACCTATCCCTAATTTTATTAAGTACACAATATTGAGGATACAAAAAAAAAAAAAAAAAAAAAAAAAAGAGTCATTTGACAAATATTTGTAGAAGTTTTTGTATTTTAAATACAGTAATGTATCAAAAAAGCAAACTTTAAAAAGCTTTAAATTTAAAAAAAAGTAAAATTCTCAATATTTACGCACAAAATGATTTATTTTCTTGCCAAAATAATTTTTTCTGAGTATTATCTATAATAATATGTGTATATAATATGTAAATGTACATCAGTGAAAAAAAATCTTCAGAGTTCTTCAAAGGGTACCGAGCCCCTTTAAGTTATTGCGTATAATGATATGTGTCTATAATAAGTAAATGTACGTCAGTAAAAAAAAATCTTCAGAGTTCTTCAGAGGGTACTGAGCCCTTTAAGTTATTACCTATAATGATATGTGTATATAATAAGTAAATGTACGTCAGTAAAAGAAATTTTCAGAGTTCTTCAAAGGGTACCAAGCCTCTTTAAGTTACTACCTATAATAATATGTGTATATAATAAGTAAATGTAGATCAGTAAAAAATCTTTAGCGTTCTTCAAAGATTACCGAGCCCCTTTAAGTTAGATAAACAATGGAAAACAAAGTGTGCCACGTTTAAGGGGCTACTTCAGTCACCTGGAAAAACTCGCTCACTAATGCTAATTCTAAGGAAGACATTTTTAAAGATATCTCGTTTGCATTTTAATATTTTTAAATGTTTTTTTTTGCACTGGATTTCTGATATTGACCTCTACATCTGCCCTTTTTTAATTTTTCAATTTTATTTGCAGATTGTTTTCAAGAGGGTGCTTTTCTTTGGAAACCGGTTCCAAAAATGAAAGTGTCCTAATTAAAAATATCTGTAAACAAAATCTAAAAATTAAAACACGCGTTTGTACACATTGATTTCATCTAACCAATGCAAAAAGATTTGTTTAAAAATACTGAAATGCAAATGAGATATCTTTAAAAATTTCTTCCGTAGGATTAGCATTAGTGAGCGGGTCATTTCAGTTGACTGAAGTAGCCTCTCAAAACACAGTATTGGATTGGAGATTCAGAATCCACTATGCTGAATATTCCGATTTGTCTATTTTTCATTAGCAAAAAATGACGCCTTATAAATTGCAAAAATACAACGAGTTTTCTAAAAATCGAAATGCTATTCGCAAATATATAGCATTATTTTTTCTATAACCTTAATTTTTTACACTATTATGTTAAATATTTTCTCTTTCCTTCTAAATCTTATTGTTGTTGTTGTTCTTGTAATCCTTTAATAAAAAAAAATATATAGATAAGAACAAAATCCATTCTGACTCTTCTTTTTGTTACTTAAAATTTATTATGTCTTTTTTCTGATTTTATATCCAACTTAAATTGTCTTTAGCTTTTAAAACGATTTCGCTGGTTTCTTCGTACTGAAAAATCTTTTTTCGAAAATCACTCTGTTGCTGAGAATCTATAAAATATTCTTTCATTTCAAAAGGAAATACCATTTATACTTATTTTAAGGCTTTGTTACGAAAACAAAAATGTTCCGAACAGTAAATTTCAATCTTTGTTATTTCCTGAATGGGGGTTTTTTTAGGGACTAACGTTTTCAGACAGTTGGAATTAAAATATTTCAGGATAAATTTACACTTGCTACTTTTAAGCGCATTGTAAGAAATGGGATCTTTAAAAGATATCGCTGACCAAAAATAAATAAATAAAATAAACAAAAGGAATTTTGCTTTTTCAGAATTTATTGCCACCCCCAACAGAAAAAGAAAAATATATGTAGATATAGACAGTACAAAACATATTTCAGTTTTAAGACTTAAAATGCACGCTTTCATCTTTATAAAATAACGTCATCTGAATCCGCTGAAGAATTCCACATTTACGATCCGGTCTTAGACAACATCTATAGAAAAGTATGCGAATGACGTCGCTATCGCGGAATAATACACAATTCCAGCAAAAAGCGATGTCGTCATTCAAGAAACTCGGCAAAAAAAATCGGGTATCTAGTGATTCATATGACTTCATTTTTTGTAAGATTAATACGGATATTTAAAATTAAATATAGTTTATAAAAGATCCATGTTTTATCCAAAATCATTCATTTATATTTTATCAAAATAGCGCGTAATTTAATTATTTTTTCAGTTGTTATGAGAAAATGGCAACAAAAAGATATAGCAATCTAATATTTTCAATTATTAGTCTTTTACTTTCTGCAGAAATACAGTAGTTCAGTTGCCACCGTTACAGAAATGGCATTGAAACTTCCAAAGAACAATATCTCAAAAATAAATTGAGTAGCGGTTTTCAAACAAATTGCAGTTAAAGTACTTTTTTCTTATATACGAAGGCTTAAAAAGTGAAAATGTGCGATGCTTAAGAGTTAAAAATAATTGCAGTAGAGATTATCAGTATTTAATCGCACTATGATGCATTTGCTTCGTTTTACGTAACGTATTCGTCTTATGTAACGTAACGTTACTTTTCAGGGGCGACGCTTTAATTGTTGTCTGAAAGAAATGGCATATTGGGGGCTAATAAATAAATATAAATAATAATTATTATTATATTACGATATATTCGTAGTTAAAAATAGTAAAAAAATAATCAATAAATTTCTTAAAGTTTATTTTCATGTTAAAGTTGTGAAAGTTCTCAAAAGAATTTATCAGATCTACGGTCTTTAGGCCAATTGCATACACTGCAAAAAACATTTTTTTCTTAATATAGAAAAACATAAAATAGCCACAAACGAAAATCGACAATAACCTCTTCCGGTAACCGACGATTTCAAAAACAGTCTTTTGCCTTTAAAAACCTCAGAAACGTATTAGTCCAGGCAATAGAGACCGTATAGGGGCTCTACCTAGCAAAATTCATGGTAGTTCTGGGAAAAGGCTTACTATATATTTTTTGGGTCGCTGAATCCGAATTTTTAACTTGCAACCAAAATTTCCCCCGGCAACGCCCCCAAAGTTTGGTAAAATGCCCCGCAAACAAGGTTTTTATTAAAATATTTTTTTTTATTGTTTTAGGGGAAAAGTATCTAGAAATTCAGAAAGTAGACAAAATTTGCAACAAATAAGATATATGACATTATGACTTAGGATGAAGGGGAAGGGGGGACTGCCTCGGAACATGCGCGTGGTGCTGCGTGAACTAAGTTGCGCAGTTCCACTTAACCACTCACACGTTTACATTCGCCCTTCCATCTCCCCTCCGAACTTTCTATATAAGGTTTACTTTAAGTTTTTAGGGTCGCTGAATCCGAATTTTTAACTTCCCCCCAAACTTCCCCCCCCTTCCCCCCGAAATTCCCCCCCAAATAGTTGTTTTTAACTTAAATTTCTTATTGTTTTAGGGGAAAAGCATTACAAAATTCAGAAACTAGACAAAATTTGCAACAAATAGGATACATGACATTATGACGTAGGATGAACGGGGAGGGGGTGGCTGCCTCTGAACATGCACTGCGGCGCTACGTGCACTAAGTTACAAGTCCAGGCAATAGGGGATTTTACCTGGAAAAATTAATACTAGTTCTGGACTTCGACTCACTTTATGTTTTTTGGGTCGCTGAATCCGAATTTGTAACTTCCCACCAAAATTTCACCCGGCAACCCCCCCCCCCCAAAAAAAAATGGATTTTTTGAAAAAATTTGGTTTTTGAGAAAAACGCGCGGGAAATATTCCGAGGCAGCCCCCTCTCTCCCCGTTTATCCTACGTCATAATGTCATACATCCTATTTGTTTCAAATTTTGCCTAGTTTCTGAATTTCGTAATGCTTTTCCCCTAAAACAATAAGAAATTTAAGTTAAACAACTATTTGTGGGGGTTCGGGGGGGGGGGAATTTTGGGGGTAAGTTGAAAATTCGGAATCAGTGACCCAAAAAACTTAAAGTAAAACTTATAAGGAAAGTTCAGAGGGGAGATGGGAGGGCGAATGTAAACGTGTGAGTGGTTAAGTGGAATTGCGCAACTTAGTCCACGCAGCACCGCGAGCATGTTCCAAGGCAGTTCCCCCTTCCCCTTCATCCTAAGTCATAATGTCATCTATCTAATTTGTGGCAAATTTTGTCACCTAAAACAATAAAAAATTGATTTTTTTAATAAAAACCTTTTTTGGGGGCTTCTTACCAAAATGTGGGTGGGTTGCCGGGAAAAATTTTGGTGGGAAGTTTCAAATTCGGATTCAGCGACCCAAAAAACATAAAGTAAGCCGATTTCCAGAACTACCATTAATTTTGCTAGGTAAAATTCCCTATTGCCTGGACTATATATATTTTTGTGAAAAATTAATAGTAAGTACAAAGTTTCTTTTCCTGCCACATAGTTTCGGAAACGTGTCCTAATAGTTTTTATTGTGTATTAATAAGTTTTCTAAACCCAGAATATATGTATTTTGCTTGCTATCAATTCTTAAGAAAACTTTTTTTTTTTTTTTTTTTTTTTTTTTTTTTTAACCATTTGGAAAAATGGTTATTGTTCTCGTCAGGATGGGAAATGAAATGCATATCTGAAGGTTTTCATTGGTTTAATCCGCAATTTATTCGTTTTCTGATTGGTCTATACAGTAATCTGTGTTTCCCTTTAATTTCAACAACGATGGATCCTTTCTGTTGCCACTATGACAAAAAAGTAATAAAAACTACAAAAAAAATTAATAACTCAGAAACAAATTGAGATACAGCTTTCAAACAAATTGCATTTAAAAGTACATTTTTTTCTCTATCCGACGGTGTAAAAAGTAATATTGTCGGATGTTTAGAAGTTTAAGAATGAAATTTCATTTAAAATTGGCCGTCAGATTTCTTGGAAATCTGACAATGGAAAAGCCTTTTCCCGAACAGCCAATGAAATGCTTGGATATTTACGTAAGCTTCAGGTGTAATATTACTAAAGTTTCATAAAATCTGACGGGTCGGAAGCGATATTTTTGGCTTGCAATTTTTACGTGTCATAACACTATTAATGTTTAATTCATGGCGTACGTAATGTATGATCAACTCCGTGCGATTTTTTATGTCTTAAATTTTAGTCTTCAAAAAAATCGTTTTCCAAATGGTCGTTGTAATTTGATAAATTGCTTTTTTTTTTTTTTTTTTTTTTTTTTTTTTCCATGTTCAGACACAGGTTTTGCAGTCAATCATAATAAGTTCACAGATCTAATAACACTAACAGCACTCATATTAATTATTTTCACTCTATTACCTATTATTTATTACCCATTATTATAACTCTTATTCTATTACCTATTATTAAAAGTCTACCTGTTATTTTGTTACTCTTGCCTGTATAAATTCAATTACGCTACTGAAAGTGTTTAATTGAGAATAAATAGTTTCCTAAAACCGATATTTCGGCTTGAGGAAACTGATTATTATAAAAAACAACTCGGAATCGTTTCCGAAATACTGTGAAAATAAAATATATTTTATTTTTATAAATGGCTTTTTTAAATTTCGAAAATATATGGATTTCTAAAGAAAAAGAACCATTTTTGGAATTATGGGTAACTCGGAAGAAGTTGTTATGTATTTTCGTTCGTGGCTACATTATATTTAACTAGATGAAGAAACAATTATCTTATTTTTTATAAGATAATGAGTTGAGATGTAATTGTTTCGCGTTTCCATTCTTGATCGTTTCGCGATTCTTTATTTTCTATGCATTTAATTTTTAGATTCCACTTGGTGAAAACGCGATCCTCCCCAACTCCTGATAATTTTATTTCCTTACCTCCAAGCCGGTAAACATTAGCGCTTACAGAGTTTCATAATTTTAAGAATTATTAAATATAAAATCATTAAAAAAAGAAAACATTTATAATTTATTTGAATAAATACAAATTTATTAAAGTTATTTGGATTTTTTCCCCTTATCTTTGAAATGAAGTTTCTAATTTGTAGTTACAGTAAATAATCTTATCATATAAATCTTCTCTCCTCTGAAATTTTCACTTCGCCGCCTTTTCTCTGCCAACATATATGTGTAAAATTATATATATAGTGTTACGAATATTGTAAATAGTAGTGTTTGTGCTTAAAAATAAAGTAAATAGTTCAATTAATCTCTATTCATAAGCTAATAATAGTTTTTGTTGCATTGAAATATCTCAGTTTGTTGATTTTCTGCACGCAAGTAAACCCTATTGGATTTCAATGGGAATCTATGGAAATTTGGCGAAATACTGGACATAGCGCAAGTTGGCATCACTTTTGGTGATTAATTTCGGTCACCAAATTTGGCGATATATCGCCAATTTGTAGACAAACTTGGCGACGTTTGGCGTTAGAGCCGGGTCCCCCCTTTGGTAACCCCCCTTATAGCGTCAGAAAGTTCTGACCAATCAGGTGCGTTTCGCGGTATCTACGCAGATTTTCATTGGTCCATTTCCAAAGCGTTACTTTTTTATATATATAGAAGGATTTGGAATCGGCCTAAAAAATTTCAGAACTGAGAAGTAGTTTTGAAAGATCACAATAAACTTTAAGTCCAAGAATTTTTTTTATTTTTTTTTAAGTATTTTTATATTATATTTTTGTAGATTAAGAAACTTCTTTTTTTTTTTTTAAACAGTGTATGTATTAAAACTTTCTTCCTTATTTTGCTAACATTTGTCTTACACAGTTTTGCTTATTTAGTTAGATATAGGTTACAAAACAATGGGTATCAAGTTCGAAACACCTTACTGCATTGGTACCTAATGATGGTTCAGAATCCAAGATACTGAAGATCCCGAATTCTTTATCCCTCTTTAGCGAAAAAAAAAGAAAAAGAAGAAGAGTTTTTACTGCTACCTGACAGATTATATTCCAAAACATATTTTTAAAAAACAGAAATCATTTTTAACCACAGTGTAATATCATAACAATATACACTTCGATCATAGATTGTCGTGCCAGAATTATCAGCAGCTAAACTACAATATAAACTTTTTTATTTCGTAAATTTCTAAATAAATGGGAATCAGGATAAATAAAGCACTGATTTAATTTATAGTAGAGTTAAGACATCTTTTTTAATTTCAATTTTTCGAAAAAGACAGCATGCGCATAAGAGTGTTGCTATACTTTATTCTAGTCGTATTTCGCACTGATAAACAATGCTGTGAAAGTATCTATGTATTTTTCTACGTTTTATCACTCCATGTGTCGGGCAATAATTATCTAAATCTAAACTACGATCCCAACTGATTTTAGTATTTGTTAAAATGATAATTAGTATAAAAAATGATTTGATTTTACTGTACTGATAACAGGATTTTATATTTCAAATTCAGTAACTGGAAAAATATACTTTACCGAATAACAGTGTCTAACGTTGTTCACTCTCTGATAAACACTTGCACTAGTGCTTTGTGTTTTTCCATTTTTAATAAACTTCCATTACGGTCGAATAAAGCGACTATCCAGGACGTATTCTGTCAGCATTAATAAATTAACTAATTCTGATATATGTTAGATTAATTTTTACCTCCAATTTCTTTTAAATCTTCTTTTTGTTACTACTATTCATTAATAAAAAGTAATATAGACATGGAATAAATATTTTCTGTCTCCCCTTTTTACTTCAATTTTATTATGTCTTTTTTCTGATTTTAAATCCAACTTAAATTGTTTTTATCTTTTCAAGCCAATTCGCTGGTTTCTTAATACAAAAAAGGTTTTCTTCGAAAATCGCTCTGTTGTTGGAAATCTATAAAATATTCTTTCATTTCAACTTTTCTTTCATTTATATTTATTTTCAGGGTTTGTTGCGAAAACAGTGTTCCAAAAGTTATATTTCAATCTCTGTTATTTTCTCAGATATTACCTACTCAGTGAGTAACTTTGCTTCTTTTAAATGCATTTTAATGAACGAAAATTTTAAAACATATTTTATAATTCAGGGTGTCCCAAAATTCCTGAACGCATTTTAAAATTCGATATAAAATCAAGTAATTGTCGTAGAAGAGTGTGGTTTGGACTAAAATGCATCTCAGGATAAATTTTTTCTTCAAGTGAATGAAAACAATTAGTTCCAAATTTCGATCATAGATGCCGCCACTTGTCCGTTTGTTTGCTTTCAAACATGCATTTTTTCTGATTATCAGATTAACTTTAACACAGAAGCGAAGACATTTTGACGCTGTGACACAGAAAAAACGTTTCCTAGGCTAGTCATTTCTGTACTACAGCGTCAAAATTAATCTGAATATAAGGGGAGGAAATGCATGTTAGAAAGGAAATATTCAGACAAGTTGCACCATCTATGATGGAAATTTGGAACTAATTATTTTCATGGACTTGAAGAAAACGTTTCACCGTGCGAAGCATTTTAGTCCAAACCTCACTCCTGTATGACAGTTACTTGATTTCATATTGAATTTTAAAATGGGTCCAGGAATTTTTGGAGACCCTGTATAACAAACCTCAAAATATTTACCTATCTTTATACTCAACGAATGTTTGATTAACGTTTAAAAAATATATTTCAAGGTATTTAGTTCTAAAAATACTTTAAGATTCGTTATTTTGCATATATTTTTATCTTCTATTCACTATAGATAACATAACAGCTCACACCTGGCATTGAGTTAATGTGAAAATTACTTACATTGTATTATTCATTTCTGATTTTCTACAGTTTCTTCAGAATACATTGTAATGGATATAAAAGGTATTTGTGGCTACGTTTAGTACATTATGTTATATTTATTTTAGATGTCAGATGTTAGATGTAGATAAATTTCAGCAATATCTGTTATTTTTTTAATTATATTATATTATTTTTTTAACCTCTTCCAGGTTGCCCATAATTTAGAAAAGCTTTCTTTATCAATATATTTTCGAAATATAAAAGAACATTTATAAGAACAAAATATATTTTCTACAACAGATTTTCAGAAACGATTCCGAGTAGTTTTAATTGTGTGATAACCAGTTTCCTCAACCCAAAATGTCAGTTTTAGAATACAATTAATTTTCAATTAAACATTTTTCAGTACGGTAATTAAATTTATGCAGACAAGAGTAAGAAAATAATATGTATTCTAATGTCAGTGCTAACGTAAATGCTGATAATTTACTGTGTTTGCCTGTAAAATATGTTTTTGAACGTGACAAAATATATGTATATATATAAATATTTATTTTTCATATTGTCATTGAATTTGAATCAATATAAATTAAATAATAAATCACTTTTATAATGCTTTTAATGTTTTTAAATATGATAATGTCTTAAATTAAATATGATAATGTTTTTAAATATGTGTAATGATACATTTCTATATATCTTACTACGGAACTGCAAGAAGTGTAAGTCGCCGATTTAGATGAGAGTGGTATCTTTAGAAAGATCTCGTCTTGGGGAGTAAAAAACGCACTGGAACTACCCGTCGCAAATGAGCCTTTTCCAAGATATCCGACAATTTATGTCACACAATTTGTTTGTTAGTTTATTTATTACAATAATTGGTTGGTTTATTTATTACTATTCTGTTACATTTGTCATATGGTTAAATCTATCATTTTTGCTTTGCGTCTTTGGGATCAATAAAATCACGCCAAATTGAATTGGCCTAGGATAAACTAGATCGGCCTAGGATAAAGTAGTTCGGACCAATGAATAGCAGGCTAAACTAGTTCATCCCATGAACATTAGGCCAAACTAGTTTGGCATAAGAAAAGCTAGTTTATCCTATGGGCGTTAGGGTAAACTAGTTTGGCCTAGAAAAAACTTGTTTATCCTATGCGCATTAGGATAAACTACATAGTTTGGCCTAGGCCAATCTAGTTTAGCCTAAAATCGGGTTTGGCCGGTAACATATACATTTTTTTACATAATATACAGAATAATGAAACAATAACATAAAATAATTCACGTTCACAAATTTCCATTTTTAATATTGCAGTTAATTTCATTATGCTTGTGATCGCGTGATTTTTGTTTTTGTTTACTAGTTATTCAATTTGAACTTTTTTGCAAAAATATTTTTATCATTTTATTTTCTTGAGAATATTGCCGTCGGATGCAATGAAACATGTCGAAATGTAAATAAATAAAGGTATTTGTTGCCTTTTAAATTTCTTTTTATCACTTATAGAACTTATTGTGTACTTTGATATAGGGTAGGGGAGTACACAGTGAGACAGCAGCCATTCTGACATATAGTTATAACTTTTTCACTTAGCTGTAACACACACTGAACCACCTCATCTTATGCAACACGTGGATGTAGTTTCGACACTTCGGTTACTCGTCCAACAAAATAGTAAGTAATTATATTTAATGTACAGGGGTTAAAGTTACATAAACGTCCATTTTAGAGTTTATTTCTTTCATTATAGCATATTTTTATTTAACCAAACCTAGTTATATCTAATGATAGGCTATGTCGACAAAACGACACAAGCATTCAAAGATGTGAAATTGATGATGAAACAGATATGGCATCCATTTTGTTACAACGTAACGAAAGTACACAGTGAGACACACAGTTGGGGTACACAGTGAGACGTGCCTCATTGTGTATCTACTATACTGTTCTGATGTAAAAAAGGTTATTTATTAATAAAAGAAGGGTTTTATTTCTCTCTCTCTGTCTGTGTGTGGGGCGGACGTGCGATGGCTAGTGAAATCTACTAAACGTAATAGGCTGAAAATTTGCATGAAGGTAGCCCAATGTCTGCCATTGTTCACCCGAGGATCATATTTAAAAAAAAAATTAATCTAGAAATATTAATTAGAAGTCATAAACTGCAGAAAAGTATTGATAGAGTGTAAAAATGTATGATTTATGAAAATATATACATTGTCTCACTGTGTATTACTTGTGGTACACAGTGAGACAATTTTCGATACTCCGTTATTCTGTTTCTGTGCTTTTATAAATAACTTTTTTAAAAACATTTATACATTAATATCTAGCGTATTTGTGTAGCTTAAAGATGTAGCAAAAATTTTTTCAAAAGAATAAAAATCGTTGCCATTCGTTAAGTAATAATACTTTTCATCTCACTGTGTACTACCCTCCCCTATACATTTTGTTCAATAAAAAGGAACCCTGTTTTTAAATATAGAGTAGGGATGCACAACCTGTGGCCCGCGGGCCAAAAGTGGCCCGCCATAGGTTAACTTGTGGCCCGCGATCACAATTTATTTAATTTCTTCGTTTTTTCTGACAAAATTTCGTCAATTTATAACTGGAAAAATTGCAATTTTTTGTCCATATGTCGCAGGCAAAAATCGCAAATTTCGTCAATTTGTCAGAGGAAGAAATTGTAAATTTCATCAGAGCCAATTAAGAATCGCAAATTTCGTTGATCGAGTTCGGAAAAATCACGAAATTTATCGATGAGTCGCAGAAAAATCTCAAATTTCGTCAATCAATGGGGCAAAATCTCGAGTTTTGTCAGTTTATTGCGAGAAAAAATCGCGATATTCGACAATTTGCCGCTGAAAAAAATTGCAAATTTCGTCACAGTCAGTTAAAAATCGTGAATTTCGTTGATCGAATGCGTTAAAAGTTGCGAATTTTGTGGATTATGTAATCCTTGATCGGTTTCTGAAAAATTGCGAGTTTTGTTAGTTGATCGTGAGAAAAATCGGAATTTTGTCAATTTGCCGCGGGAAAAATTACAAAATTCGTCAGAGTCAGTTAAGAATCGCAAATTTCGTTTATCGGGTGCGGAAAATTTTCGAATTTTGTTGATCGCGAAAGGAAAAATCGCGAATTTTGTTGACTCGGCGCGAAAAAGTCTCAAATTACTTTAATCGGGCACAGAAAAATTGCGAATTTTGTCGATGAGCTACGGAAAAATTGAAAATTTTGTTGACCGTCTGTGGAAAAATCGTGAGTTTTGTCACGTAAAAATTACAAATTTCTTCAGAGTCAGTTAAGAATCGCAAATGACGTTGATCGGACGCGGAAAAATCGTGAATTTTGTCGAGGAAACTGCGGAAAAATTGCAAACTTTCTTCATCGGCTACGGAAAAATCGCGGATTTCGCCAGCTTATCGCAGGAAAAAATCGCAAATTTCGTCAATTCGCCGCGGGAAAAACTACAGATTTCATCAAAGTCAGTTAACAATCACGAATTTTATTAATCGGGCACAGTAAAATCGCGAATTTTGTCGATGAGGTACAAAAAACGCAAATTTCGTTGATCGACTGGGGGAAAAGCGCGATTTTGTCAATCTGTCATGGGAAAAAAATCACGAATTTTGACAATTGATAGAAAAAAATTATAAATTTTGTCAATTGGTCGCAAAAATATTGCGAAATTTGTCAATTGCTCGTGAAAAAAATCGTGAATTTTCCCAAAAATTCGCGAATTTTGTGAATAGCTCATGGAAAAAATTAGAAAATTTGTGTGTCGGAAAATCGCGAATTGCGTCAATTTATCGCAGGTATCGCAAATTGGTTGTTTGAAAAGGTTACAAATTTTGCCAATCGGCAATGGAAAATTACCGCGAAATCTGTCAATCGATCGTTGATAG
Organism: Maratus speciosus; assembly: GCA_963932465.1. NCBI lineage: Eukaryota > Metazoa > Arthropoda > Arachnida > Araneae > Salticidae > Maratus > Maratus speciosus. Next base: position 450,162,353 of record OZ010790.1, on the reverse strand, counting down.
AAAATCGCGAATTTCGTCAATCAGTCGCACTTGATTGACAAAAGAAAAAAAATGATTTTTGTTAATAGCCGGCAGAAAAATAGCATAATTAGTCCATCATGCCTTGTTATTTCAAAAATAAGTTTCCTTATATTTTAAATTAAATTATTCTTCAATATATATATTTTTTTAATTTTCAATAACGTTCAATTATTTAAAAATTTTGTGTAATTTTTTGTCTTCAAGTTACTATTTGTCAAGAAGAAACCATCAGTCTTCATAAAGTGTTAAATGGTTATTCATACAGATGCGAAGAAGCCGTGCATTCCTTCATACAATTATTTATTTCCGTTTGTTTATTTTTATTATAGACAAAAAATAATTATTCATCAAGATTAAAGACTTATTACCACCCCCCCTACCTACCCGATATAGAATTTTCTCTGTGTTACGGTTGTGGCCCTCGACAACCCAATCATTCTTCTAAGTGGCCCTTCTCTTAAAAAGGTTGTGCACCCCTAATATAGAGGAATCAGTGAGAAAACAGAAGGGTCGAACAAGAAGTAAAGTTACTAAAGTTTTAATTTTATTAATATTAATTATAGTTAACACTTATTATTTTCTTTTACAAGTAACTCAAAGATTATTGCTTTCTAACATAACACCGTTTTCAGTATTTTGAAAATGGTTAACGGTAGTTACTTCATCTGTTCCAACAATGTTTACCAGGTTTGGACAACACGTTTTGCAAATGTCTTATTTTGGCTTATGTTTAGAGTTACCGGTAAAAATGAGTAAAAAGTATTAGATATTTTTACTATCTTCTATCTTTACAAGAAAAAAGTATTGGATTTATGAAAATTTTCGAATTCCGGTTTTTGACGGATTTACACGTCGGGTCAGAGAACCCGAAAAACATGATTTTACAAAATGTCTGTCTGTGAGTCTGTGTGTGTGTGACACAATTTTGTGTACGGTCTATCTCAAGAATTAATGAACGGAATTTTATAAAAATTTATATTCAGTTAGTTCCTGATATAAATTGGTGCTGATTAGTTTTCGGTGTAAATCGCTCAACAGGTGGCGCTGCTATGCTGCATTTTTGTGATTTCCGCAATAGCCCTACCTCAAGAACTAGCGCTTGTATTTTCAACAAACTTCAGATTCAGGTATACCTTGATATGAATTACTGCTGTTTATGTTTTGGCGCAAATCGCTCAACAGGTGGCGCTGCTGTGCTGAATTTTTCAGAATTTCCAGTATAGCTTTATCTCAATAACTAATACGCGAATTTTCATCAAACTTCAAATTCCTATATACTTTGATATGGATTGGTGCTAAATTTATGTAATTTCTTGTATTATTTAAATGATTTAATTGACGTGATTTATGTAGAAGAAAGTTTTGTGATGGCCACAACATACTAGTTTATTTTGGAATAATAAAATTAAAACTCTAATAACCCTTCTTCTTGTTCAAAACCTTATAATAGGGCTTTTATGTATATATGTTCCTTTTTTAAAGTTCCGTACTTAAAAAGTAGAAACGGAATTATTATAAGATCAGTCGTGTGTCTGTCTGTCCATCTGTCACAATCTTTTTTCTTGAAACTATGGAACGTGGAAAGTTGAAACTTCCCAGAATTATAGAGGCTATTGACCTGCAAATTTCTAGATAATTAGCCATTCATAAATATTTTTGGGAAAAATTTAGGAAACTAATTAATTTATTTGAATTTTTTTTTTCGTTTATGGCATGGGGTATCGCTCGAATCATCTCTCAATTACAAACTAAAAAAAAATTCTTTTAACCCTTAGGTATTATATTTTTTAGAGATATCGTCGAAAATGTACTGCAAAAACATGTTCTCACCTCCCTATTTCCGAATCTACTAAAAATACAATTATGAAAAATTTAGGGGTACTAGAAATTTATTTAAACCCTGCAGGAAAACTATAGCGGTTATCTTACATCGCATAGTTTTTCTGAAAATCGCAAATTTTCCGTTACACACAAACTTTAAATTGCAGGCGTTTTTCGGGGGAGTTCAGGGGCACACAGGGTACCTATCGTCGCGGAATCATCCAAGGAATGTTGATATTGATTTACCAAAAAACTGTCATTAATTTGCCGATATATTAATTAAATACCTATGTAGGAAAACGCGACGTGGACAGAAAAGGCGTAGCAACTTTGCGAACTCCTTTTGAAACGTGCTTTGCACAACGTCAAGTTTACGCCTTGTACAAAGCCTTTGTCCTACGGAACCCTTTGTGCGCTAGTAAAACTCACACTTGGCCGATTATTTCACTTATGTTAGATTTTACTTACTTTTTCTTGTCTATTTAATTCTTCTTTTTTATTAACATACTTTTAATAAAATAAAGTACAAATAAGAAATAATTTTCGTCTTACTTTTTCAAATATATCATACCGTTTTTTTCCGATTTTATATCCAACTTAAATTGTTTTCACCTTTTAAAACCATTTCGCTTGTTTCCTAATACAGTGGAGGCTTTCTTCGAAAATCGCTCTGTTGTCGAGAATCTATAAAATATTCTTTCATTTCAAAAGGAAATACCATTTATACTTATTTACAGGCTTTGTTACGAAAACAATGTTCCGAAAGCTAAATTTCAATCTTTGTATTTTCGTGAGTCGGTCCTCCTTTACAGAAAAACGTTTTCAGACAGGCAGAATTAAGATATTTGAGGATAAAGTAACTCCTGGTTCTTTTAAATGCACTGTGAAAAAAAAGAAATCTTTAAAAGGTTTGTTTGAGATAAAAAAAAAAAAAAACTTGTTCTTTACCTAATCCTGTATGAATAAGTATAACTTATTTCAGAATAATAATAATAATAATAAAACTCTAGTGTGTTCCCAAAAGATTGAAAGGTGCTTTTATTTATTATATTTAATGGATAATATGTATAACAGATAATATATTTAGTAGATAGTATATAATATAATAGTTGTAATATAATATATTTAGTAGATAATATTCGTAGATAATGTAAATTGTAAAAGTGTTTAAAAAATAGAATGTAATAAGATTATGTTAATGAAATAGTCCTGAAATGAATGCTTAAGGGTGTCTGGGACACATTTTAAAATAATTTTTATTTATTGAGCTAAAATTCTAAATTTTGTTTATGGTTAGCCTTATTATTTGAAACAAAATCACATGATAAAACTTCTCATAATTTTTTTTTTATTTAAATTTAAAATTTATTAAAAAAGTGGTGAATTTAAAATCCTTATAACTCGAAATATTATTTATAGAATTTCAATTTTTTTTTCATTTAAATAAACAGAAATATATAAGTTTTAATTTTGATTCAGCATTTTAAAAAATATTAATTTATAAAAAAATTAAAAAATATTTAACGAAAAATTATTAAAAAAAGTGGTGCAACTTTTTTTTTTTTTTTTTTTTTTTTTTTTTTTTTTTTTTTTTATCATATTTTCAAAAGTAAATATCTTTTCAAATACGCTGAATAAAAATTAAAGTAAAAGAATGGAAAAAGATATGTTCCAAGTTTGAACCCTGTATCTTTAACGGTTCTCGAGTTATAAGAATTTAAATATGACAAATGGTGAAAAAACCTATCATGAAGAAAAACGCATTTTTAGAAGAAGTCGTTTCCATGACAGCCATTGCTTGAAAGCTGGATTTTGAAAACAAATCAAAACGAAAAAATTAATATTTTTTCTTCTAATTCATATAGAAACATGATTTAAGTGTCATTTTAAGCAGGAAAAAACACAGAAATTTTTTTTATGAAAGAAATTTTTTTTTTGCAAAATTTGAAGATTTTTGTGTCCCGGACCCCCTTAAAAGGTTACAATTTTGAAAATTTTAGGCAATCCCTCTGGAGACATTTCGCCAGTTAGTAAATGCTTTTATTTTCTACAATATTATCATAAAAAAAACAGAATATCTGTGTCAATAAAATTAACGTTTAGGTGTAAGGTTTTGAACTAAAAGTAGGGTTATTACAGTTTTTATTTTATTATTTCAAAATTAAAAATATCTTGTATACGGAATATTGAAAAGTGCTTTAATTTATTATCTGTTGGAGTTTAGTAGATAATGTAAATTGTAAAAGTGTTTAAAAAATGATATGAAATAAGATTATATTAATGAAATAACCCTGAAATGAATTTTAAAAATTTTAAAAGACCCTTGTAGAGACATGTTGTCAATTAGTAAATGTTTCCTTTTGCTATAAAATAATCATTTCAGAATACAGCTTACTGTAAAATGGAATAAATTATGATTAATTAAAAATTAAACTATTGAGAATGGATAAAAAATTATTAAATTCGAATGTCAATCTGTGAGCTACTGCAAAGAAAGGGAAAAACGGATGATTAATACATATGACAAAATATACAAGGCTAGTTCCATGGGTTTTTGTAGTGTAAGTCACATAGCTGATAACTGCTATGCTTGTTGGCCACCGTTATTTTCGAAAAGTTTGCTTCGCCTTATTCAACAAATGAGATATCTCTGATAAAATAAGCCACATTTTTCCTTTCTAAAATACTGGTAGCCAAAAATCGTATCATGTGACTTACACTACAAGTACTCATAGAACTAGCCACAAACAACCTTCCATTCATAAAGCTTCATCTGAACTGAAAGTCAAGGCTTAAAACAAAAGCTACGACAACACGTATTATCATATCATAGCAATTATCAAATAGTTCCTAATAGACAAATTTTCAATACACAAACTATACAAAAACACACCATACGATAATGCTCCTCTCATAACATCGTCAATGGCGTACTTATTTCTGTTTATATCTGCAAAATACATTCGTTCAACTTTCACTATAAAAACCGTTGTTCTGTACTATCGTACTTCACACCAATTTTTAAAACACTGCAGTAATTACTAGTCAAATCTTCCGTGTACTGCTTACATTGTTGTGTTCCTTTTAGTCTTGAAAAAACCCTACTTTCAGCGCTAAGGTGAAATTCCAAGCCAGTAGTCGCAACAACATATTTTTCAGATCATACAGTAGTACGTGCAATTGAAATTTAATAGTTATTGTTGCTAAAAGTAATCAAATTTAAAAGTGAATCATGTGACAAGTTCATTTACCTAATGCATTAACAGTGAATTGAAGATGTAGTTTAACGTTAAAAGCTTACTGTAAACTGTTATAAAATAATTATATTATTTGCTATAAAAAAATTATGGGGAAAAAGTAGGACAAATAAATAACGTCGTGAGGTATATCGTGTTCTTGTCCTTAAAGACGATTATAAAGAGAAATTAAAGCAGGTTTAAATGTGGCGTATCCTTCTCAAAGGCTTTAATTTTTAACGCTCCGGCGTCTCTTACATAAATTTTATTCGATCGGCACCGCTTTTTTAAAATAAGTTTCCTTCAAGTACACAATTTCAAAAATGCTCTGATTAAATAAGGTAAATTTTATTTTTCTTTATTATTGGTGCCAAAAACAGATTTTGCAAAGAAAGATGATGTCAACGCAATGGAGCAACGGATTGGTAAGGGTTAAATGAATTAAACAAGCCTTTTGAAATATGTGTTTTTGTATTCTACCGCTGCTATTATTCGATAATGTACACATTTTTCTAGTTTAGCATACGTTGGATTTACATCAAAGTATCATAAATAGCATATTAGGGTATTAAAATGTAATTTCAATGCCCTTCGTTTCTTAATATATCCACGACACCTTAGTAAAATCGATCTATTCATGAAGCTTTGACTGAACTGCAAGTCAAGACATATAACTAATAGCTCCCGTAGCTGCAATTAATCAAATTTAATGGTGGATCATCTGTATTAACTGCAAGTGGATTACCAATGCATTAATACTGAATTGGTGGTAGGGTTTAACGTTAAAAGCTTAATCTAAACTGCCCTACAATCATTATATTATTCTCTACAAAGTAATTAAGAAAATCAAACATATGATATATAAATAATGTTTTGATTTATATAAGGTAATCGTTCTTGAAGACGCCCATGTACAGAAGCATATTTAAAACATAGATATAAATATGTTTTATTATCATAATGCTTTAAATAAATTAAGTTTAAATATTCAGAGATATTAGTTTCAATCCAAAAGCGATGGTATGTAATAGTAGCAAATAAATACATTAGTATCAGGAAATGGGAATGAATTCTTTTCATCCTTTATAGGTAGATTTTGTAAGAAATTCTACCTATTACATCCCCCCCCCCCTATGTTGGAATTTCTGTAATTCTTTTGCAGATCTATGCCTATCACCCCTAGAACTCAAAACTTTATCTATCTATATATGCATATATATATATCTTTTTATGGACACGATAACTTCCATAATTCTGCACAAATCTCTTCTAAACTGATACATAAAATCAAGGAGCAAAAACTCTCGGTCAAGTTCTTTAATAAAGAAAATTGGACCAAGGGGGTCGAAATAGGGAGTGGTTTTGCGTAAACAGAAAAAAAATATAACTCCTTAATTATAATGCATATGATATCAGTTTAAAGTTATTTATACTTCTAGTAAAAGGGGTAAAAATTGTATGACAAATTTTTTATATCTTTAAAAATGGGCTCATGGGGCGAAAAAATAGGGTTTTAAGTAGAAAAAAATGATTCATAACTTCGTCAATTCACAAGATATTAAAGTCGTTTAAATTTATTATAAATCTTCTTGTAACATATTATTCAGAATCCGTGGTGGAAACTATCTTATGTTGCAAAATAAAACTGGATAACTTATCATCGACTAATAAGTTTAATATTTGCAAGGTATTTACATGTTACTATTTACAAAATAACTCGGTTAATTTAACATTACGGCTTAGCTCACATGCCTTGTCGGCCACAACTTTGTAAACATTCTTCTCATCTCGTAAAGTCTAATTTACTCAGCTTGTCAGTTCTTTTGAAAGAAAAGAAAAAAAAGTAAAAGAGAGCAAATATGATGGAGTGTGTATTGTTCGAGCGTTACATTCTTAATCTTATCCACAACTTTTATATTGACAAGATTTTGATAGAACAATTCTTACAGCACAAAAGAAACAGAATAAATAAAAACCAAACAAAAAATGGAGGTGAAGGAAACAAAATTCATAAATTCGTCAATTCACAAGATACCAAAATCACTTAAATTTATTATAAATCTTTTTAATATTATCTACAACTTTTATGTAGACATGTTTCTGATAGGGCTAACTCTTATGGAATTAAAAAAAAAATAGGTGTTGAAGATAAAATTATTGTCTTAACATGATTCTGATAAAAACAGCTCTTACATATAAATGAAATTAAAAACTCGTGAAAAGCGGCCAGATAAAATTATTAAACTAGTTTTATATCTATCTTGATTTAGTTTTTGTTGGTGAAATCAGTACTTAACTTCGGAATCTACCTGCGCTTGGAGGCTGAGCCGGAAAAGAATTTTTTTTTTTTTTTTTAAATCACCGAATACAACGATGAAAATTTGAATTTTGGAAGTTCGATTGCTGTTAAAACTTTTAGTCTGGTATAGAAATTATCGTAAATCGAATATTAGAGTATTAAAACGTAACTGCAATTCCCTTACTTTCTTTATGCATCCCAGACACCTTAGTAAAGCTGATCAATTCATGAAGCTTGTACTCATATGCTATAACTAATAGCCCCCATTGGCTCAATTAATTATATTTAATGGTGTATCATCTGGCTTGCTTTAAGTTGATTGCCAATACATTAAAACTGGATTACTAGTAAGATTCAACTTCAAAATCTTGCTAGTAATTAGCCCGACAGTTATTATTTTATTTGCTACAAAAGAATTCAGAAAAATAAACATACGAGAAATAAATAACATCTAGGGATAACTATTTTATGTTATCGTTCATATAGACAAGGTTGAACATACATTAAAATACTTACGCTTAAATGTATTTTATTATCAAAGGATTTAAGTAAATTCAACTTAAACATTGATAAATATGAGGTTCCGTATTCCAGTGAAATTATTATTCGGTTGTGAGTAAATCTTTATAGTTTAGCAAATATTGGATTTACGTCTGGGAGTCATAAAATGGCATATTGTAGCATTAAAATGTAATTGCATTTTTCTTAGTATCTTAATGTTTCTCCGACACCTTAGTAAAATCTATCAATTCAGGAAGCTTCTCATCAAATGCAAGTAAAGGAATACAACTAATAGCCACCGTAGCTGCTATTAATCAAATTTAATGGTGGATTATCTAGTCTACTGCAAGTGGATTAAAGATGCATTAATGCTGAATTGGGATAGGGATTAGTGTTAAAAGCTTGCAGTAAAGTCCTCTGCAATCATTATATTCTTTGCTACAAAGAAATTATGAAAAATGAGAGAAATAAATAATGTTCTCGGGTATATCTTATTATCTTGCTTAAATATTATGATGAACAGATATTAAGATTTGAATATGTTTTATAAATAAAAGAAACTTAAAAATTACACAGGGATAGATATTTTCATATTAGACTTTCAATTACGATTAAAATTCTAGCTTGTCGTAATTTCCATAATGTCTATGAATCATGAATGACACATTATAGAATTTTATCATAAGTGCAATGCCTCCAGTTTCTTAGTATATTCCCGACACCCTAGCAAAATCGATAAATTCATGAATCTCCAACTGTCAAGAAATAAAAGTAAGCAAGTCAAGAAATATAAGTAATTGTCCCTGTAACTACAATTACTCAAATTTAATACACAATCATCTAGCATGCTGCAAGTGGATTACCAATGCATTGATACTGAATTGGCGATAGAGTTTAACATCGGAAGCTTGGTGTAAACAGTCCCACAATGGATATGTTGTTTAATACAAAGGAATTAAAAAAAGCAAGCACAAGATAAGTAAATAATGTTCTTGGTGTATCATGTTCTTGTTCTTAAAGACGATTAATAATAGATATTAAATAAATAAGTTTAAATATGTTTTATTATCACATTCCCTGAATAAATGAAACACTAAAGAATTAAAACTTTAAATAATTCTTTATTCCATATTCCAGCGATGTTATTATTCTTTCAGAGAAAACAAATTTTGCATAGAAAGCATAAATTGTTTTACATATATATTAAATCTAACTTCAGCATATATTGCCAGTTTCCTCAGAAATCTCAACTTCTGTAACATTTTTCATAATTTTCAATAAAAGATTACAACCATTTTTACTTGAGCTTTTCAAAAGATTTTTTGCTCTTTTTATATGTTACAGAATTTACTGATTACCAACAATACTGTTTGAATATATATGTAATCTCTATATATTTAGCTCCAACATGAAAGCAGCCAATTTCAAAATTAAAATACAGCTTTTTAAATTTGTATTCGGAGATTAAAAAAATATAAAGTATTGTGAGATATACTTTTATTTATTACCAATTTTTCTCAGGTATTATTTCAAATAATGGGGTCCTTTATACATGTCTATGTTATATGCTTATCTCTAAAAATAATCATAAAAAGTTTTTTATTCATCATTTGTAAATACACTTACTGTTGTTTTTCAACAAAAATTTCCTCTACAATCTATCTATAAAAACAGTATTCTGCATTGGCATAATAAAATAGCAAAGTTTTACTTTTATTTCTAAAAATACATTCTTTTTAAGATCGCTCATGTTTAAAAGAAAATTACTAATTGGTTAGTTCTGTAGAAAACTAAAGCTTCATTTAAGAAAACAAGTCTTTATAAGTACAGTAGAACCTCGATTATCCGAAGTAATTGGGACCGACCATCTTTCGGAAAATCGAAATTTTCGAGAATGCTTCAATATGAAGATCAAGGAAAAATATATGCAACATTTCGTATTATGGTAACAAGTTCTTAATAAAAATAAAGCAATAACAAAATAGAATAAAGAATAAATTACCCGAATTTTAATTTTGAAATTAAGTACCTTTGAAAAGGGTTTTTGTTTGTCGCAGTTTCGACTGCCTTTGCTTTGAAGCTTTATCACGGAGTTTTTTAATATTATTAGTTCACCAGTATCACAGTTTTTCTGCAGCTCCAGCCATGCCAAACCTTTTGCAAAACATTCAAAAGCTTCAGAATTGCTAATTTGACCATTTTCTCCGTTCCACTTCGCAGCTTTCGGGTACTCAAGTTAAATTCAATGGAACTCTAAGAAAGGGGATCGAAAATATTTATATGTACTCGTAGTTCGGAAAGGACAGCTTGAACACACACACACACACACAAAATGCTTTCAAAATGGCTTTTACACGCAGGGAATATGATAGTAAAAAAATAAATAAATAAAGCTTTAAAAATGGATTTCGGTTAATCGAGAGTTTCGGTTAAAAGAGTTTTGGATAAAAGAGGTTCTACTGTACATATTAAATTCCATTAAGACACATATTTGCTCTGGTTCATCAAACTCCATCAGACAAATTGGTAATAAATAAAAGTATAGTACAGTACAGGTATTAACCAAAATAAATCCTTCGGGTTTTACTTATATTGAGTATTGTGAGATAGTCAATTGAGCGATTTGAATTTTTGATTTTCAATAATTCTACCAAAGGAGTAACGAATGGGGAAATGACTAATTGACAGAGGAATAAAATTGTCAAAGAAAATCTTTCTTAACTAAACAGGTATTGTCTTTTCATAAGACAACGGACAAAATGGTCACTGCCCTGCTTATATAAAATTTAAAAAATGTAAATTTGTAGGCATAAAAAGCTTACGAAAAATTGCCTTCACCCAATAGCGTTTCATAAACTTAGCAAAAAAACTTTACCTGAGAATTCTTTACTTAACGAAAATACTTTACTTGTCAATAATTTAAACAAACACTAACTAAAAATTGCTTTCACCCGATAACGCTTACTTTTGTTTCAAAATATATTTATTTATTTTAGACAAAGCTTTTCTTTTGAAAATAAAAGTCTCTTCTATATCAAGCTGACTATCAATATCACGCATGATATTTACACATTTGATTAAATTTATTAAAAATACTTATTAAGGATTAAATGTGAAAGTGTATTTAACATTACAAGACTGTTCGACAGGGTAATAATTTTTTTACCCGACTGAAAAGAAGGGTTATGTGTTTCACCCGTATCTGTGTATGTGGATTTCTTTATACCCTCTAAACATCTCAACGGCTGGATGGATTTTAATGAATGAGGTCTCTATCAATTTGTCTTAACGGCCCGGTGGTTATAGGCTAGGTTTTGTTTTTTATAAATTCAAAATGGCGGCCGTAAAATACGAAATGGCGTTAGAGACGAAAAAATAATTTACGCACCCTATTGATTGGCATCTCATTGGATAAGTCTTTCAAAATGAAGCCTATGTTTCATTGACTATTTTACAGTCAGAAGCTCTATTAAAATATTATACAACCTGGAAGTTGTGTATGTAATGTGGATCTCTAGCTTTACTTAAACTCTAACCATCAAAGACATCTACAGACCTTATTGCGTTGTCATTCAGGCTGCAGGTTCGGTAAATTCAAATTATTCCATAATGCATCGAAGAATAAAAACGTCTTCATAACTTAGTTCTAATATATTGTAAATAAAATTCGTAACTTGAATAAGTAAACACACTCTACAGTTCAAATTAAACTTCTTTCTTAAAAAACAACTATGTACATTTTATTTACAAATATATAGGTATATTAATATTATTATTACTCTCATTTGAGAGTTCCATTATTACCGTCAGACCGGTTCAAAACAAACTTTACATCTACACTGAAAAGAAAATCGGAAAACAATAAAAAGGGGGTTGCCACAATGCCGACTAACAGAAAATGGCAAGCATCGCCAAGTTGGCATTCTCAACATCCTGCCCCGGGCTGAACACTTAGTTTAGCATCTATATTAAACAATTTAATAAACATAAGAATATACTTACATACATGACAAATTTTCAGATACATACAGCTACAGATATAAAAGCAAAAATAATAAGAATGCTGCAATCTACGAAAGAAAATAAAACACATGAATTGTATGAAAATTAAACAATAATAAGGGTAAATATGAGTAACAAAACAAATTAAATGTTCGATAATAGTTCTTATTTTTAGTGTAAGAGTTTTAGTGTCTTTTAGTCCACTAAGTCCAATTCAAGATTATATAGCAATTGCACAGGTCGTTTAAGATCGCCTTTTGCAGTCTGTAATACACATGGTCTGATTTTAGAGTCACGACCAAATATGAGTTCTTTAACACGACCACACTTCCACATATGTTTTGGGAGCTTTTCATCATGAATTATCACTATATCGTTAACTTTGAACTGAGGCGATGAATTTATGTTTTTCACTTGAAAAGCAGATCTAAGTTCTAACAAATATTCGTTTCTCCACCTTTTCCAAAAATGGTCAGTAATTTGTTGCTTATATTTATATTTTCTCGTCAACAAAATCTTATTGGATTTCTCTTGCGTACAGACTGGTAATCCATAAGAAGGTAAGGACATTAATCGTTTACCAACTAAAAAATGAGATGGCGTTAAAGGTGATGGTTCAGCATTTTCTTCGTAGAGATAACATAAGGGACGTGAATTAATCACCGCTTCAATTTCTGTAAGTATTGTTTCTAGCTCTTCATAACGGAGACAAGTTTTTCCTAGAACCTTTTTTAAAGGTGTTTTAACTGATCTGACCATCCTTTCCCAGAAGCCGCCCCACCAGGAAGCCCTGGGAATTATAAACTTCCATATTATTTTATTCTTTCTCAAGTAATCAAAAATTTCTTGCTTAGAAATTCTTTCCCAAGCGTCTTTTAACAGCAAATCAGCCTTAGAAAATGTCTTGGCATTGTCACTGTACATTATTTTGCAGAAACCTCTCCTAGAGAAAAATCTTCGTAGTGCTAAGATAAAGGTTTCAGTACTTAGATTGGTGACGAACTCTAGATGAATCGCTCTGGTTACAGCACATGTGAATACGACAATATAAGCCTTCCCAGTGCCTTCAGAAGTTTTATAATAAATCGGACCGGCAAAATCGACACCAGAGGTTTCAAAAACTGGTGTTTTGATAATTCTATCTTTCGGTAAAGGTGCTATTTCCACCTTTCCAGGAATAGCATTAAGTTTTCGACATATCATACACGATCTTAAGACGGATTTTACAAATCTTCTTCCCTTTAATATAAAATACCTTTCACGAAGGTGAGCTAAAGTGACAGCTACACCAAAATGGTACATTCTTTCATGAGCATCCTTAATTAGTAATTTTACAAAATAAGATTTATTAGGAAGTATCCACGGATGTTTTTCCTGCTCTGTAACTTCAGAAAACTGAAGTCTTCCGGATAAAACAAGTAAGTCATTTTCATCGAATTGTGGATTAAGCTTGTACAAAGAAGAATCTTTATTAAGTGTTTTTTTTTGTTTAAGTGCTTCTATTTCAACTTTAAATGAAGTTTCCTGAGTTTGTTTAATCCAGTATTTTTCTGCTGTTTCTATTTCTGAGGTAGTTAAAGGTCCTAAAATTTTAGGGTTTTCCGAATTGGCATTATGAATAAAACGCATTATCCAAGCAGTAATATTATACACGCGATTTAAACTACTGAACTTTGCCATATCAAATACTGGCTTAGGAATAGAGTTTGATTCGTTACACAATAATGTTAAATTTGGTTTTGCTTTCATTTCATTAAAAGCTTCGGGAACCATTTCTATAGCCCTTTTTGAAGACCACATATCTTCTGATAGTGATAACCAAGGTGGGCCGCACCACCATACATTATTACCCATTAACTTCGATAAGTTTTCCCCTCGCGTAAGCAGATCTGCAGGGTTTTCTTTTCCGGGACAATAATTCCAGTCCTTTGGATCTGTCAATGACTGAATTTCGGTTACACGATTGGAAATAAAGGGTTTCCAGTTTGTAGTAGAACCCTTAATCCAACAGATAGTTATTTCTGAGTCCGACCATAACTTTATATTTAAATTCGAAATATGTAATTTTTGTTTTAAATATTTCCACATTCTAGCGGCAACTACTGCACTGATCAGTTCCAGCCGTGGAATAGTTAACTTCTTGAGGGGGGCTATTCTACATTTACTCCAAACAAAACTTGTTTGAATTTCGCCAGTTAATGAAATGGAACGCAAATAAGCAACTGCTCCATACCCTTTGGGACTAGCATCACAGGATATGTGAATTTGTGAATTTTCAGAAAGGTTTATCATATTAGGAAAATATTTTCGGGTTATTTCAAATGTGCGTAAATGTACAACTTCTGAACACCAAGTGTTCCACTCGCATTTCAAATCTTCAGGTAATTTATTGTCCCACTCTAAACCTCTTTGCCATGTTTCTTGCAACAAGGCTTTAATACGTATTACAAATGGATTCACAAATCCTAATGGATCATAAATTTTCAGTAACATTTTAAGAACTGTTCGCTTCGTGGGATCATCGATGTAATATTTTTCAAAGGGCTGCGCATCTAACATCAAAATATCAGATTCAGTATTCCATATCAGTCCAAGCACTTTTAAGATACTACCTGTGTTTTCCTCACTTATACCTAAGTTACCAGATTCCCACATTTCCCTAAGTTTAATAGAATTTGTTTTTAATTTCCTCAAATTCATCCCAGCTTCTTTAAGAATTTCAGAAGCTGTAACTGATAAATAATAAGCTTCGTTATCTAAATCTGATCCGGAAATTAAATCATCGACATAGAGGGAATTATCTAACATATATACAACATTTGGATGTTGATCTCGATATTTCTTTATATGATGTTTAATTGTGGCAGCCAAAATAAATGGTGAGCATGTAACGCCAAATGCTACACGTCTAAATCTTAAAATTTTGAAAAAGTTGTTTGTGTCATTATCGAACCAAAGAAATTTAAGGTAATCTCGGTCTTCTTCAGCTACAGAAATTTGAAGAAAGGCCTTTTCAATATCTGCACAAAACGCAGTATTGAATTTTCTGAAATTAATAATAATTTCTAATAAATCGGGGTTCAAATTTGGGCCACCGTACAAACAATCATTTAATGATTTGCTATTTTCTTTTGAGGAAGCATCAAATACCATTCTAACTTTAGTTGTGGGTTTATCATCTCGCAAGACAGGTCGGTGGGGCATAAAATAACCGCTATCTACAGTTTTATTAGAACATGCTTCCACTATGTTATTTAATTCCTGTTCAATCACAATTTCTTTATATTTCTGCAATAATTCCTTATCTTTAAGCAATTTTCGATTTAAGTTAATAAATCGGTTTCTAGCATTGTTATAATTTCTTCCTAAATCTCTTCTATCATCTTTCCATAACAATTTAGCTTCGTATCGGTGCTCAAGAAAATGCAAATTGTTTTCGAATTTTTCGATTATCTCTTTATCTAATTCAGAAATATTTTCTTCAGTGTTCATCCCTAAAGTTTCTAACTCCCACAATGTTTTCAAATCATTTTGAATAGGTTTCATAACCTGAGTGGACAAGACCCCAGCTTGCTTACTCTCACTATTTTTATTTACGTCAATTGTCCCGCAGAGGGAATGCCCAAATAAATTTTCACAGACGAACAATGATTTATTTATGGGGTATGTTTTGTCATTAATTTGATATAAATAATCAGCTCCTATTAATATATCAACATCACTATTTTCAAAATGTTCCCACGTGTCAAGACGAAATTTGGAAAGTTTTCTCTTAATTTTGATTGGAAGAGGAGGAATTTGTATCAAAGAATTAGTTATTAGCGGTGTGACTAATGCTTCAATTATTATACTACGTTTTCTATTCGTCAAGTGAATTAGCTTTAGCTTAACGACATCATAACATCGTTCTTCAGATTTTCTCGAACCGAAAGTATAGACAATTAATTTTTCCTTTCTAATGACCTCAGGTTTTAATTTTGAAACTAAATTTTCTGTAATAAAAGTTCGATGACTAGCAGAGTCAAATAAACAAAGAGCAGTTTCTGAATTTTCACCCGCTTCCACTTTTACATGAATTGTTTGCAATATTACTTCTCTACTGATATTATTTATATTGCCTTTGCAATGAGATACGGAGGAAATAATACTATCTGAATTTTTTGATACTTCTGTTTTTTTATTAGAATTACAAAGTATACACTATGACGCAAAAGTTTAGACAATGACGTCATTCAGCTTTAAAATGTAGAATTATGACGTCAGAATTACAAAAACCTGTAAATATATTCAAAAACTGATTTAAAATGCTATGTACAAAAGACAGTCGTTTTATTTGCTATAATACTAATTTTTTTCATAAAAATTCAAATGTGCTTGTCGCAAAAGTTTAGACACTATTCTAAATTTCTTTGAATATTCGCTGGCATATGCAAATTTAGAATCGATGATGTCACAAATTTGGAGTACTTAAGTTCTGCAAACGATTGCGCTTCATAGTCGACATGTCGAGAGCTAAAAAAATTCAAGTGAATGAGGTTTCAAGGATTTGGCAGTTGAAAGGTGAAGGGAAGAGCGTTTCTGAAATTTCTGCTATTATTAATAGGTCAAAAAAATCTATTTATCGAGTTTTATCGAGTGGTTCCGAATATAAAGCAAAATGTCGGTCTGGGAGGCCACGTGTGACAAATGTAGGAGAGGATCGCCTGATACAAAGACTAGCGAGTACTCAACAAATGAGCGTACGTGGAGTTCAAAGCTCATCGGGACTCTCTGTATCAAAGGATACGATTCGTAGACGAATTTTGGAAAAAGGAACAATCGTTTATAGCAAAATGCAGAAGAAACCAGCTCTGAAACCACATCATAAGTTACAAAGACTTATGTGGGCTCGAAAGCATATGTCATATGGAGAGAAATGGCAGTCAGTCATATTTAGCGATGAAAAAAAGTGGAATCTGGATGGTCCAGATGGTTGTTTATCGTATTGGCATGACGTGCGGAAGGAACCTCGACGTTTTTTTAGTCGCAGACAAGGAGGGGATTCGGTGATGGTTTGGGCAGCCTTTTGCTATAATGGACAAGTATCTCTGACCTTCACCAGTGGTCGTCAAACTTCACAGCATTATACACAGACATTAGAAGAAAACCTACTGCCATTTGCTGAGCTTCTGAGGGGTCCTCAGTGGGAATTTCAGCAAGACAATGCTTCAATTCACACTGCAAAACATTCAAAATCTTGGTTTAATTCCCATAATATAAGAGTTCTCGACTGGCCAGCATGTAGCCCAGACCTTAACCCTATAGAAAACCTTTGGAGCATCATGTGTCGCAAAGTTTATAGCAACGCTAGACAATACTCTTCTGAAAAGGAACTTAAGACATCTATTGAGAATGCATGGTACGATATCGATCCACAAACTATGCAAGATTTAGTTTCTTCCATGCAATCTCGTGTATATGACGTAATACATAAGCATGGATGCGCAACCAGGTTTTAAAAATTGTTTATTTAGATTTTATTTAATTTGTGTCTAAACTTTTGAGACAGCAGTTTATTTTTGTTACCATTTAATTTATTGCAATATGCACAATTCCACTTTTCTTTGTTATAAATATTGTTTATATGTACAGCACATTAATTTCAAGCAGTGATTTGAAAATTGAATAAATATTTTTCAAAGTATGTAAGAATTTCTTCATTGTCTAAACTTTTGCGTCATAGTGTAGTATTATGATATGTTTTACCACACACTTTACAATTTTCATTCGAAATTTTACAAAAATTCGCGATGTGAAATTTACGGAAGCATTTAAAGCACCTTCCTTCCCTTTTTAATTTTTCTCGCATTTCCGGAATGGTGAAAGACTTACACTTTTCAGCATCGTGATCAGTTTGATTACAAAATATGCAGTTATTTTTAATATTTGTGGTTAAGGCAGAAGCTAATGGAATGAATTTTTTATAATTTTTCTTATAATTTTCCTGCTTCTCAGGGATTTTTTCAAAATGGTTTAATTGGACAGTGGTCTCGCGAGATTCAATTTCATCTTTAATGAAATTTATCAGCTCATTAACATCCCAGTCAGTGTTTTTAATTCGTTTTCTATTAAATTCTAGTGCAATATCTGATGGAATAAGTTTCAGAAGAATCGGACATAATAAGTGCCCATATGAACCTGATACAACACCTAAAGAATTAAGATTTCTTATTCGAATTTCGCATTCATCATACAAATCTCTAAAAGCCTTAATGTTACTAGAATTTCGTACTGGTTTCAAATTTAGCAGTTTAGTCATGTGACTATTTATTACCAGGTCATTACGACCAAAACGATTTTTCAATAATTCTATAGCGTGAACATAATTTTCCTTAGTCAGCGAAAAGCCTGCTATAGTATTTGCAGCACTTCCGCCCAAAAGTGACTTTAAGTAGGAAAATTTATCAATCGGAGTTAAATGTTCATTATTGTCAATCGCATTCGAAAACTGACTCCAAAATTCGAGCCATAAACACGAATCACCATAATATTTAGATATATTAAGTTTAGGAAGTTTAATCAAATTTTGATTCAGAATTTTCTGACTTTTTAGTAGAGAACTATTGTTGCTACTACTATCACTTTCAATGTCTGAAGAATCTTGTTTAGTTTCAGGAGTAACCGTGTTATCATTTAAAAATTTGGAAATTTTATATTTCCATTCAATAATATTCTCATTATAAGATTCCGATTTCTCGATTTCTTTTTCAAATTCAGTACTTGGAACCAGTGGTTCAATTTCAGAATTTAATGATTTTAAAGTTTTCATTTTGTCATTCAATTGCTGTTTCAAAAGATCCAGCTGTGATTTTCTATTCTCAAGCTCTAATTCTTGTGTATTATCTAATAAATCTCTTATTTTATCAAATATTTTCGTAGTTTGACTACGAATCGTAGCTCTTTTTTTTTCAAAGTTTCGTAATCCATCATAAAATAAAGAATTCAATTTATTCGATACAGTTCAGTTAATAAATGTATTCATAATTCTATTTATTCAATATAATTTAATTTGAGGTACTTACCTCAATCGATGATGAAATCCAGACATCCTGGAGCTTTGACGCCAGAAAAATGTTGCGTTGTCATTCAGGCTGCAGGTTCGGTAAATTCAAATTATTCCATAATGCATCGAAGAATAAAAACGTCTTCATAACTTAGTTCTAATATATTGTAAATAAAATTCGTAACTTGAATAAGTAAACACACTCTACAGTTCAAATTAAACTTCTTTCTTAAAAAACAACTATGTACATTTTATTTACAAATATATAGGTATATTAATATTATTATTACTCTCATTTGAGAGTTCCATTATTACCGTCAGACCGGTTCAAAACAAACTTTACATCTACACTGAAAAGAAAATCGGAAAACAATAAAAAGGGGGTTGCCACAATGCCGACTAACAGAAAATGGCAAGCATCGCCAAGTTGGCATTCTCAACAGACCTCATCAAAACAGTGTTTATAGATAGGAACTAACAATTAAACACAACTTAAAAGTCATCGATACAAGTAAATAAAAAAAAAATAGGTAAGTAATATAAACAAGTAATATAAAAAAAAATATTTTAAGTCAATTCCTACTAGTCAATTCCTCGGTCTTAAAATTCCTTGATCAAGAAGAGGGCTCTCTCGATTAT
Source organism: Maratus speciosus (assembly GCA_963932465.1). NCBI lineage: Eukaryota > Metazoa > Arthropoda > Arachnida > Araneae > Salticidae > Maratus > Maratus speciosus. Next base: position 450,142,792 of record OZ010790.1, on the reverse strand, counting down.
TGAAATTAAATTAATTTAATTTAATTAATGAATTAATATTTGAAAAAAAAACTGGATTAACATCAAGTGTCCATCCACTACAAGTTTTAAAAAAATATTTGAGCTTGATTGGATGAATAATAAGTATTTTATTAACGATTGAAAATTTGAACATATAGCGAGAGTGTGAGCTAATAGTAGGAATTGAAAAAAAAAAGTTTCACATTGATGAGAAATAATTAATTACTTCGCTTTTTACGCAGTCGGGTTTTTTAATTTTTTAAATTTAATTGTTTATTATAGTATAATATTTACGGAACAGAACGTTTCTTCAGAAATACTTTTAATATAAAAAGAATATTTCGCAAAGACAGTAGAATATTTGTAGTAAATTTAAATTACGTGATAATTTAAAAATTAATTCTTTCTAAAGTCAGACATTTTTATTGTTTAATCTATATCTTAAAAAAAAAACGTAAGCGAGAAATATTAAAATCATTGAACGTGCAACAGCTTACTATTGTATGTATTTTATTAAAGTGTATTCTATAAAAGAATTCCAATGTACATAATTTATTTTACTATAATTTGTTTCATATTGATATTTAATTTGAAACGGTACAATTAAATTTTAATCAAAATCTGTCTGAATATGTACTATGCAATCAATTTTTCGTATAGGAGAACACTGAAAATTTAGTGTTTCATTTGAGATACCAACGGTTCCGGTAAAACTTATTTTGAGAAAACTTTATGTCGGGATGGTGTAAAACATTCAAAAATATTTTTATTTCTTTAGCCCATAACATTCTTCGCCTTTTATCGTTTCCAAAACCGCCCTGCTCATTTCTCAAATATCTTTCATAGCTTTTTTCCTCAAATTAATACTTTCTGAACTACTGGGCATTGGGAAAAAAACAGTTAAGCAAATTAATATTTCAAATGTGATATGATACTATACGAGACATTATATTTATCAGGTGAACATTAAATTTATCTTTATATTTTCTATTTTTATGACAGTGAAAGTCTGATGGAAAGTTCTTAGAATATCGTTTAAACTTTTTTCCTTTAAAAAAAATAATTTAAAATAAACCAATAATATACAATTACAGGCGTGAATATTTAAACATTATTTTGGTCAATAGATAGCAGTACCTCATTCGTTTCATGCACATGTTTCCATAGTTTTGCGCGGCAGTCTTCATCGGAAGCTCAGTTTATCGATGTTGTAAAATACGCCGTATTTTCACGCGGAATGTTTTCCCCAGAATGGATTTCTTCTAAATGAATCCATTTGTAAATTGTAAGATATATAAATTTTGCAAATAAATAAGTGTCGTATATCATGTAGTCAAGAAACATATATTAAAGGTTTTCTAACTAAATCCCCGGGTGTCGTTTTATCTGAAATAATGCCTCAATCTTAAAAATTGTGGAGACTGCAAAAATATTTTAGAAAAGGTTTCACAATACTGATTTTCATGAAAAAGAAAGGTCAGCTAGATTTTTACACTCAGTTTAAAACGTTTAAACATTTGTTTGTATAAGAACAGCCTGCATGAAGCAGCAATACTTACCTGCCAGAATGGTCGTGTGATAGAGACTACGAAACTTTATCTTGTTTTGATCATTCTGGTGGGTAGTAAAATTTAATTTTAATGGAATTTGATGTTAAAAACATGTCTTATTTAAAGGTAAATTCTGTTTTTAAAAACTTGACATTAAAAAAAAAAAATTATAGCTTTTTAAACTGATTATAAATGCATTATACACCGTTAAAATTTTTCAGTGAAAGTATATAGTACCTACTGATAATCCATTACCTTAAGTCTTATGTAAAATAACAGAGTTTAGAAAAACAGAGATTCTGTTAAATAACAGAGAAATTATTCGGTAAATTTATAGTAGACTCTGTAAATTTATATCGATAGAAATACACAAGACTCTGCAAATTTATTTTTAACAATAATAATTTAACCATTTATCTACTGACTGTACTTTTAAGTACCATTAAAATAATTAAAATAATTATTATCATTATTAACAGTTCATTTTTGAACTTGTTCGTTTACGGACACGTGTATGCTTAGCTGATGACGAGCTGTTATGTTTTTAGCTCGAAACGCGTCCTGTGTTTTGGTTTTAATTTTATGGTGATTTTTTACAAAGTTTTATTATTTTAATTGCTTCATATCGCCAGTTTTCGGTGCTGTTTCGCTGCACCATTAAAATAAATTGTTATAAAATTCATTTAATAAATCGATCAGTAGTTATATAGTTTATAATGAGTTATGGATGCATTACTTTATCTTGTTCCAAAAGCATTATTGATTACACAAAACAAAAATATTTTTAAAAGGATGTTTTTTTTGCCTATGCATCTTTTCAGCTTTCTTGGCGTAGGGGGGGGGGGCAGGGGGGAGTCATTTCGGAAATATTTCTATATTTCTATTGTAAGAACATTATATTTGTGCATTTCATAATTCTACAAAATACTAAGAAAAATATTTAAAATAAAAGATTTGAGTGCAGTTATAAATATTGCATAAAATCCCTATAAATTCAAATTTAATTAATCATTCTAAATCCTTCAATCTCTCTAAAATTTATTAAATGACTATGTAAATTATCTAATGTAATTTCACAAATTCACGAGAAATGCTTTAGAAGATAAAATTTTCATAAAGTCATAAAGGGTTAGTTTATTTTTCGAAATTACTGAATTTTTAAACTTCGAAGATTTAGAATTTTTCGAGTGAATTTGAGATACCCTTTAAAAGATATATTTTTACACAATATATTTCTGGCTGGACCGGAGTTTGATCCCGTACCCTCTGTTTTGAGACGAACACCTTATTGACTGTGCTATAGGAGACGTTCCAACTGACTCAAAGGATGTATTTTATGAATTTTCGGAAACACTTGCAAAGTAATTGTGAATTAAAATCCCCGCTAACTCCTCAGAGGCCACATTTCCCTCTCTAAAACATTCTAATTTTTAATAAAACAATTTTTAAAAAAAGTTTTTCTTCTGTAATACTTCTTATTAAATTAGTAAAAGAATTTTTAAAGTGTGTATTTTGAATTACAAGTTATAACAAATACAAAAATATCTTTAAATAAAGACATGGAAATTCCTACAGGGAATTTCATATAAGAAAAGGGAAATGTCTAATGTCTCTAAAATGATGACCGAGAAACTGAATCAAATTCATTTAAGTGAAAATTAGTATAAATTTATCGAGAGACACGTTTTTTTATGTGTTTTTACAGAAATGCTTAACAGTGTAGCTATAGTGTATTGCTATATTTTCCGTGTATCTAAAAAGCTTCAATAATATTGAGATTTAACAGATTAATTTTAAAAATTAGTAAAATAATTTATGGATCAAGATTTTATTCCTCATCCATTATCCGCGAATAAATACAAATTTATATTTGCAGAAAGATGATATGACTCCTCTGAGTTACGGAGTTACTATGAATGTGGCGTTAGATTCTTTTCAGACAATAAGGTAAAATCAGTCACGTTTCCAGGTGGACATTTTTACTATAGCACCTGCTTTTATTATACCCTTACCTAGCGATTTTGTTTATCAAGTTCATTTTTTAAATTGTTTGTTTATCAATATTTATCTTGGAAATGCCGCCGATTGTCTATAAGAAAAACGTAGATCAGTTTATTAAAAGGCACTTATAAGCTTTTAATTTTACTTTTTCACTTTTAGCATACATATATTTATATTTATGATGGAATAATAACTTTTATTTCACGGCTATTACATCCCCCCTCAAATTAAGAGGAGAAGAATCGATCAAAATATTTTTAAAAAAATGTTAGTTTTGTGAAATGAACGAAAAACCTTTTCTGAAATTTGCCTGTTTGCTTTCCACAAATTTTTAGATACGTTTCAATAAGATTAGATACGTTTAGGTACAGTTTAGATACATTTAAATTAGATTAGATACGTTTAGGTACAGTTTAGATACTTTTCAGAAAAGCTCGTAATCCCATTGTTTCCAACGTTCCTTATAGATATTTCTACAAATGATTTCTAGAGATAACAGAAAGATTGTTGGAATCGTGGATAAATACGAAATTATTTTGTATTTTCCTGAGCGATTCTGGTATAGAAAGAAAATTCTCTGCATTTTTTTACAGCCTTATCTTATTCCTAAATGCAGTTCTATTAAAACACTTCGCTGACTCATTGTTCTTAACCTTACAAGAAGTAAATTTGAGCCTTTAGAAATTCAAGCCGTAGAAATATCCGTACTTAAAATTTAATCTCAAATAATTTCTTCCAAAACCCGCATATTACAAAAACCATAAACAATAAATGACCTTTAATGATATATAATTTTAAAAAAAATTGCAAATTATTGTTTATTTTATATTTGTAAATTGTATACTTATAGAAGTTACATAATAACTCGCATATTTTCTTGCAATAAAATTTCCTATTTACATTAACAATATTAATTAAAACGTCAGAATTAATAACACGTTACTAAAATGCAATTAACTTTAATAGGTTTTGCTTTTAATATTTTACTCGTGCATAAACAGTTACATTAAAGATAAAATGTATGTAATAGATTCTAAATATAATTATGTATACTGAGATGCATTAATTAAATTAAGTGAATTTCAAACTAATATTCAGATTTAAAAGTATTATCGCTTTCATATCTTTAATTATAGTTAAAAAAAATAGTAATAAAACAAATTTTACGATAAAAATAAAAAATATTTTCTACGTTGATTTCAAACATTGCATCCATTAAAAAAAATCAGCAAAGCTAAGATTGTAAAGCACGATGATACTACTTCAATTTTTACATTTCTATGAATGTCAAAATACTAATAAGCATTCTAAAGGGAAATTCTGTTTAAAGTATTGAACTAAACAGTAAATAGTAAAAGTATTTTCTATCCTCTTCAGTTCCGAACCTAAAATAATAATACAATTTCTTACTCATTGTTTTTTTCTAAACAAAATTACATCGTATATGACAGAAAAAATATTTTTTCTGAAATTCATCCTTTACGCGCTAAGTAATTTAGGTTCAAAAATATGTATCTAAAACTACAAACCCCTTTAAAACATCAATTTAAAAACCATTAACCTAAATTAACGCAATCACAAATTTAAGAGCTTTACATAAGTAAATAATCTACAAATCCTCAAAAATTTTTATTGAAAAAGATTTAAGTTAAATGTTTATGAAAATTTCTCACTTTCTTGATCATACTGTCTTTTGGGCCTTTTTAGGCATTTTGCAAGCTCAGATGAAAATAACATTTATTTTATGCGGGAATCAGCTTAGGTGCTGCCATTTATTCGTTTGCTTTGAACGCAAAAAAACATTCAGCTATTAAGAAGTGATGTGAAAATGTAAAAAAAAAAAAATCGTACATTAGTTTTTATAAGGAAAAAAACAGTGGTCCCCGTTTGGGAACCCAGGGACCGAAGAGGTTAAAGAATGAGAATAGAGGATAGAGGTTACTGGATTGTTAAAAAATAGAGTATGTTCTTATTTTGCTATTGATATTTTTTTTCTTCCAGATCAGGTTCCTGCATGGAACACTTTATAGCAAACCTGGAAACTCGGATTAAACCCGAAAAAATTGAGTTTGACAATTCGAGCACGAAACCAAACACGAATTGCAATCCGCCCGAACTCGAAAAAAATGTTTTAGTCAATCCGAAATCTGACCCAGATCCAACACACTTCTACTTGAAACCCGAAATGAAAAATTATAATTAATTCGCATTTTACTGCAATTATTTAAAAATAGTCTATAATTATATCTCCAGCATAAATTTTATCTTTCATGTACAAAAATAAACATATATCTCCTCATTTGTATTCATATGCACTCTGTTTAAAAAATATATGTACCCAGAAAAAAATAAGTCACGACATTGAAACTCGGCATGTGTATATGAATAAATGCATTTCAAAGCCAACCGAAATGCATAATTTATTTTTGTAAGCCCTGTATATTTAATATGATTATATTAAAAACTCTGTCGGTAACATGGTGAAAATTTTCAAAATGTAATAGATTCAGTTAAACAGCAATACAGTATTGCAAATATTGTGAATCGTTAATGCTGTTACATTTAACGCCCTTTATTTATAACTAGGGTTGGGAAATTGTTTTCTGCCTCCAGCTAACTTAAATTTTATAATAACATTTTTATAAAGGATATTTAATCAATATTTTTTTCACAATGGAGTGAGAATTTCTTATATATAATGGTTTTTATTCACTCTCTGTATAATATTAAGACAAAATTTTTGGAGGGAGTAATAACTGGTAGCTTTATTTGATTAATGATCATATTAATAAATTCTTGATTTTAATAGTTACTAAGCTTATTGTATCAGGTATTACATAGATGTAATATGACATGCTCACATATTAATTTATATAATCAGGTTTATATCCTCCATGTTGATAATCATAATGATAATTGAATAACATTGTTTAAGTAACTAAGTGAATAATGCGACTAAATTCTGAATCTAATTCTCACACTCATGTCATTAATATTCATTCATTACTTATTAACTGTGTCTTAAAATGCTTTTTAATCATTTTATGCTTTATTGATTTTAAAAATTGTCGATTAACCTATTTAAAATAAAATATCTTATATTTCGAATTCTAATAGTGCTTCATCATTTGTAATCTCCAATCTTCTCTGTGATCTCTCTCTATCTCAATTTATGCTTTTATATAACTTAAGTATATTCGTGCAAAATATTAGTCTTAGTAATACTGCTTATGTAAATAACCAAACCTCTGGTCCGGTAGATAGATATTTCAGATTAATTGACTTTGTCTCTGCTTATAATTCTCTTAGAACAGTTTGCAGGCATGTTCCTTATATATTATTCAGCATTTATGGAACGTAAATATTCGAATATAACCTTTATCCTTTCTATATTCTGATAAGAATGTGTAAGATAATCAATTTCAGTTAATCATATATTACCTAATTATTTTACTCTAATTAGTTTGAGAATTTAATTTGAAACAATACCTTTCAAAATATTTTATTAGCAAAATTTGATAAATAATTATTTTATTCCAGTAATTATAAGTTAATAAAGATAATTTCTAATTAATTTGTGAAGTTAATTTAAAGCAATATCTTTCACAATATTTGTATTAGTGAAATTTCATAAAAAAAAAAAATATATATTACTACCGTATATATAATTAATAGGAGAAATGCCAAAAGCCTTTATTTCATAGAACAAGAAATGTATTGTATCGAAATTTAAAGGCGAGAAGGAAACTTATATTAATAGCGCCATATTTAGAATGAAAAAAGAAATTGAAAATCAGTTTTTAAAAATTCACCTTCAAAAATGTGTTTATACTGAAAATAGGAGATATTCAACAAATTTAGGTAATTTCATGAGTCATTCAACCAAGTGTGATTGTAATTAAAACGTAAATAAAAAGAAAGAAAGAAAGACAGAAATTGTGACAAATGCTTTCAAAGATTTCTTTTACTTTTGCTAACAGCAGACAGGTAATTTTAAAAACGGTTGTATGGTTAATAAAAGTAAAAATCTGAAATTTTGTTGAGAAGTCTGTATATGAAGTGTATATTAACTGATTCAGTGTAATACAGTAATGAACTGAGTATATGAAAAGTGTATTTTAAGTGTATACAAACTGATAAAGTGTGACTAAAGTGTGTATGATATTGAACTGAACTCAGGTCTCAAAATCGACATTTTCATAAATTTTAAAAATGTCTTTTTCAAAAGTCCAAAATAAAATTATTACCGGGAGGATTATATACTGCTAACACTAACTATAATTATTATGTCATTCTTTTTAAAAAATATATAGGTATATATATATATATATATATATATATATATATATACACTGTTAAAAATTTTGCAGCATTCTGGCAGGTCATTCGACCGTTTTATGAAAAAACGGTTTCATAACCATACTTTAACTGTATTCTGACCATAAAATGACCAATAATACGGTCAGAATAGTGTTAAATTTACGGTTGTGTAACCGTTTTCGAAAAAAAACGGTCAAATGACCTGACAAAATGCAGCAAATTTTTAACAGTGTATATAACCATATATATATACATATGTATTTACTCATTGATTCTGCTTATTAACGTATTTTAGAATATTACACAACTTTTCCTGTTATTTATTGAATGAGACTTTTGTTTCTAATCACTCTGTATGCATACGGATAATGATTCAATTTTCAAATAATAAGAATTATACGTAACGGAGAGGGGAATCGTGATTTTAGAAATGTTTAGGCGGGTTATGACCAAAAAAAGGTTTGGAACCACTTCACAAGACATTGGCTGCATTTTATTACCTATAACCATTGTGCAGGGATTGGAGAATCTAGACTATAAAGGGTGGTTATGAAGTTTGGCCACTATTATAATAACGTATAACCGCACGTTTTTACATGTTTGATAAAAAAAAAAAAGCATCAGATTGCCTGGACATTTTTTTTCATGCGCACAGCTGTTATTTTGTTTCTGTTTTAATTACTTGTCCTAAAAAAACGTACCACCCACAGTTGAAAACCTGCCAAGTCTCATAAAATTATTTATTAAAAGTAATATTTGTCTTATTTAATCGCAGAATTTATGTCATCAAATAAGACAAAGATTATTTTACGAGATGATAATAATTACTGCTATTAACTAGTCGGATGTACCAATCCCAAAACTTTCTTCGGAACAGATGTCATAAGTTCCCACGGCCGCCATCTTGGAATTTTTCTTGGCGTGAAAACCCCTTTTCCGCCAAGTAGTAAATGTCGCCAAGCACCGGTTTATATGCATGTTTCGCTTAACTAAAATAAAATGTAAATAATAAACAAAATTCGCTAAAGTGGCAATCAGTAATCTTGTATGAGCGCTTCGCGCACATAAAAAAAAATCACTGCATTCAGTACTTTTCGCGGTGTAGCATTCTCAAAATTCAGCAGTTCTCGCTTTCTAACAATCTCAAAATGTAAAAAACTCTTAATGTAGCAAAATATACATAAAAAACGAAACTCGCTAAAGTGGCAATCAGTAATCTTGTATGAGCGCTTCGCGCTCATTCACCGAAAAAAAAACATCACTGCATTCAGCATTTCTCGCGGTGTAGCATTCTCAAAATTCCGCAGTTCTCGCTTTCTAGCAATCTCGAAATGTAAAAAACTCTTAAAGCAACAAAATATACATAAAATTATCAACATACCTTAACAGACATCTGCTTTCTTGAAAGCTCCAGCACGAAATCTCTCTCATAATATCACCGTCATTTTCCAAAATAGGCTTATGAATACGCATTGGCACACTATAAACAAACCTACTATTCTTGTCAAAATTTCCTCATATTAATTAATTACTTCAGCAAAAGCGTTTAAACGGATTACAGAAATCAAAGTCAGTCAAATACATCCAATAAATTTACATAAAAGTAAAAAGACAGAACGATACAACACGATATCAAAATACATCCACAAAATCCAGCACTTCTCACGGGTTGCCAGAACACAACACGTCAGAACATACACGTTACTCGGGGTTCCACATATCGAGGTTGCTATATCCATAAACACCGCCAACACGCCAACAAAAAATCGCCAAACAATTCAAAACAACGACTGAGGGAACATAAGGCATCTAAGCCCTTTCTTCTCTCTCATACATGTCAATACTTCAAAATTCGTTAACACATTGCCAAAATTAAATGCCAATCCATGCTCATCATAAAGATTTGAAAAAGATGAAGTTCCGTGCATTAGTACTTGAGATAGCAAAATCGCTGAAATCGTGTAAATCCAGCAAAATGCAGCATAGCAGTGACACTTATAGGGGGATTTACAGCAGAACCTAATCATCATGAACTTATGTCAACGTCTAATTGAATATGAAATTTGGGGAAAATTCGTGCATTAGTTCTAGAGATAGAGCTATTGCGCAAATCATGACAAATGCAGCATAGCAGCGCCACCTCTTGAGTGATTTGCACCAACATATAATCAGCAGCCATATTAATCAAGGTATAGTTGAATCTGAAGTTGGATGAAAATTCGTGCATTAGTTCTTGAGATAGAGCTATTTAGGGAATCGTTCTAAATGCAGCACAGCAGTGCCACCTATTGGGCGATTTACACCAACACGTAGTCAGCATAATTTCATATCAAGGACTAACTAAATCCGAAGTTTGATGAAATATGTGTGTTAGTTCCTGAGTTAGAGCTACTGCGAAAACAGGATAAATCCTGCAAAATGCAGCATAGAAGCGCCACCTGTTTGGTGATTTACACAAAATCGTAAACAGCACCAACTCATATCAAGGAGTAACTGAATCTGAAGTTTTATAAAAATCCGTGCAGTAGTTCTTGAGATAGAGCTATTGCGGAAATCCTGCAAAATGCAGCATAGCAGCGCCACCTACTGGGCGATTTACACCAAAAACTAATCAGCACCAATCTATATCAGGGACTACCTGAATATGAATATTTATTAAATTCCGTGCATTAGTTGTTGAAATAGAGCGCCGACAAAATTTGTGTCACATACAGACAGACAGACTCACAGACTCACAGACAGACATTTTGTAAAAACATGATTTTTGGAATCTCTGACACCTAAAACGTGTAAATTCGTCAAACACCGGAAGTCGAAAATTTTCATGAATCCAATACTTTCTTCTTGTAAAGATAGAAGAAAGTAAAAAACAGTGGTAAGAAACTTAGTAGCTGTCAAACTAATAAACAAAAAAGTCGTAACGTCATCATCTCGTCTTTCCAGCATAAGTGGTTTATTTTTATGGTGATACTTCGGAAATAACAATAGGATAAAAAGCAGTATTAACCACAGAATGTGATAATTAAATGATTGTCTAGAAAAAGGGCCTATGTTACACGTTTTGTAAAGCTGAGTTTTTGTTGAAAAAGGGCCTATTTGGAGTGATTGAAGATTGCCAAATATTAAAATTGCAATTTTATAATATACAAGTTTGTTTACTTTAAATGAAACATTTAAACAATAAACTAAAAATAATATTATTACTTTCCTTACCCAAGTGACTAGTTTTTTATTACTCATCAATGCTTAGCATAAAGACAAAAATGGGAGGAATTAAGATTGGAAGAATCACCTACGTTGCACTAGATGCTCACGCCATCACTAATCAATGACATTAATATTTTTTTCTTCATTCGTGTAATTTTATTTAATTTGTAAAAGATGCTATTCTTACAAACACCCATTCAGTTATATGATTCCCAAATAAACAGTAGAGAAATAGAGCAAAATAATGCTCCAGCCTTTAAATACAATTCCAAAATTATACGTGAAAATAGCAGATACAAATACAATATCCATTTATCACTGCCCTTTTTTTTTTAATGAAGAATGTATACCTTTTTAATGAGTTAGTGCATGAATATATGATGTATTTATTTTGTATTATTAGTGGCAACTATTATTTAATATCTCAAGTCAGTTTTTATCTGGAATGTAAATTGCATCATCATTTCAAAGAATGAAACGCATTCTTGTATTGGCGAGGTTTTCATTCACGATTTTATATTTTCTCCACATGTTCTTCGCAAAGATTAATCTCAAGTAAACGAAAAAAATACCGATAGTACAAAATAAAAATCTAGCGTTTTACTATAATTTTGATAATCTGAAAAGAAAGTATCTAAATAAAAAAATAAAATGACAATTTCATACATGCATCGTTAACTTTTTTTTTTTATAAACACACACTTATATTTTCAATCACAGCAAGAAAATTAAATAAATGCACATTTCAAAATTACATTAATTTTTAATTTAAAAAGTATAATTTTCTCCAATGTAAATTGCATCAAAGTTTTACAATATACGAGGGCAAGTCAGTAAGTACGTCATAAAAGCCAATAAAAAAAGAGGAAACCAAGACACATACTTAAAAGAAATGCTTATTTCTCTATATAATCGTCATTTACATTCATACATTTGTCCCATCTCTTTATGAGTTTTCTAATGTCTGCTGCATAAAAGTCTTTGGACTGCACTCTTAGCCTTCTGTGTATCTCAGTTTCAACCTCTGCATCAGTCGGCTGTACGCTAAACCATGTGAACACCCTGTTGCAGTTATTAATGCTGTTTATTGTTGTTATCCTGTCAGTTCTAACCATTTCCTCAACCTTCCGGAATGTTTCTTCTGTCGCACACTGCAAAAAAACCACTGTAATTTTTCCAGAACCAACTCAATCACAGTGAATGTGCTGTATCTTTCTTTGGTTTTCTTACTATATTAACATGGAAAATACTGTGCTGCGTAAAATTAACAGCACAATGTGCTGGCAATTTGGACGCATTTTCTTACAGCACAAACTACTGGCGTCTAAACTGCCAGCACATTGTACTGTTAATTTTACGCAACTACTGTATTTTCCATGTTAATATAGTCAGGAAACCAAAGAAAGATACAGCACATTCACTGTGATCGAGTTTGTGCGCGAGATGAACAGTACTTTGTACTGTAAAAATGTCGTTTTCTTTTTTACAGTGCAGTCTAAACAGGACGACCACTCCGTTCTTTCGTCAACAACATTTGAACGCCCCTGCTCATATTGTGCAACTGTTATCTCATAAATTCGAAAATGACATCTTACAGTTGGACTGTGGTGTCACCTATTGGCATATCTGGAAACAATTTACTAATTTCCGGCCTCTCATATCGGTTTGCGATCTACTTGATGACTTTCCCTCGTAAAATGACTTTTATGTTGACATTTTAAATTTTATGCACAAAATAAAATATAAAGGGATTATCGAATATACATATATAAAAATCTGGCGCTTAATACCAATTTTGAAATTCTAAAAACAAACGATGAAAAAAAGAAATAAAAATTTAATATACATTTGTCGCTTACATTGTTTGATGAATAAGTACTGTTTTTTCAAGAAAATAAATTGTATTTTCTCAATCAACATTACTTTTTTTAATTTTGCAAGTACTTTTATTCGTAGAATGTAGATTGCATTAATATTTGAAGAAATAAAACTGACATATTGATAATTTTATTTTTCTCACTAAAGTTCCCGAAAAAGTGAAAGTAAATAAATTGTAATAAATAAATTCTAATCAGTGTTGATTTCAGGGGTGGCCCGGGGGGAGAGATCCCTCCCCCCCCCCCCCGCGGAGCAATGAGATTGCACCCCCGGAAGATTTGAGATTTTGTGTTTCCAATGGTCAAAAAGTGCAATTTCCCCCCCGGAGCTGTATAACGTCCCCCCCGGAGCCACAGAAATCCCTCCCGCAGAAAAGTGTCTGAATTCAACACTGATTGTAATAAATCAATTTGGGAAAGATGGATGTATTTAAAGATGTAATTCTGTCGACGAATTTTCATTTATTTCCTGGTGGGTTAGAATTATAACCAGTCGGATGTGCCAATCCCGAAACTTTCGTCTTTCTCATACATCTTAATATTTCAAAAAGTTTTTACACATGTTAATACTTCATACAATCTTAATATTTCATAAAACCAAAATTTCTCATTATTTTGTTGTACATCAATTGCTTGATAATCGCCGTGTTAGCCGGATGCGAATTGCCCGTCTCTGCATGAGTAGCCGACGTACAATAGAACTATGAAAAATCGAGAAATGTCACTATTAAAGTGCCCCCTTCCGGCAGATTGTTACCAAATGCACGGGGTTGCTGCTGGTAGTAAATATTCATATAGTCACATACAGTCACGATATTCACAAAATCAAAAACATACACATGAAATTTGTTTCGATTGTATGCATAATTGCATACATTTTCGATGGTACAGTAATGAAAATGGCACAAAAATCGCTATTACAGCGTTCACTTTTGGCGGAATATTTGGAATCTCATTGTGGACCTGCTGGCCATATCCAAAAACATACACAAAAAAAATGGTTCAATTCTATGCATAATTTATACACTTTTTGATGATACAAGAAGGTTACACTGACATACGGACTTACAGGCAGACATTTTGTATAAACATGTTTTTCGAGATCTGTGACTCCTAAAACACGTAAATCTGTCTAAAATCAGAAGTCGAATAAATTTCGATTACAATACTTTTTTCTTTAGAAAAGAGAAAGTAAAAATTATCGACAAAGATGTATTTTCGACGATAATGCAACATTTTAGCACTTTATCATATATAAATTATGTAATTGATTTTAAAGGGCTTTTCGATTAGCCAGGTACCGGTGATAAACCGCCAGATATTCTTTATGCACTGTATGGGAGTTACAACAACAATTTAGTTAATTATGGGGCAAATTACGCAAACAAATACGCAATAAAACATTTTAAACATTAAAAATTAAAATATAAAATATAAATAAACAGTCAAGTGCGAGTATTACTCGCGCACAGAGGGTTCCGTACAATAATATATGAATTAGTAAGTGTATTATTAAAAAAAATACCTTTGCTAAAAGAATACTAAGACTTTGTAAAAACTATACAACGTAGGGTTGGGTATAGCTGTATAGTATACAGGGTGCAAAGGAACGTCCCTTTAACCTGGAAATACTTGCGAACCGAGAGAGCTACAGCTATACAAGTGAGGTAACGGTACAGTAAAGCGACTACCCCCGACCTAATGCAAACAGCAGCAGCACCCCTAATGGTGAAATTTGAAAGATTGCCATTGTAAATCGAAAACGAAAACAGGTAGAGCAAATTTTCAAATTAGAAAGATTTAGAGCATCAATTAATTAGAACGAAACGACATTTGGTGCACACGGATAAGATAAATCGTCGCCTGCATACTCAAATATGTCCGAAATCGATGAGCGACGATTCTACTTGCCTATTTACATTCCGGAAATGTAGCAGTGCACAACTGCAGATTGTGACTTTGAACTGTGTTGTAATGTCTGTAAAGATTTAATTTCCAATGCATTTAAAATTTTAGAATACCCCTTTCAGGACCAGAAGAATTCTGTTCCTAAACTGATGAAATAATTGACTGACACCAGAATATTCGAACGAATTTCTCAGAAAAACCCCGCTAATTTGCACTTTCATTACAAAAGCAATTCTGAACTTCTTCACGATGACATTAGATCTGGCGGCGTGACAGGAGCAATCTTTCTCGATGTGCAAAAGGCCTTTGACAAGGTCTGACACATCTCTCTTATCTTTAAACTTATTGCGCTCGGAATACCGGGCCAATTAATTAAAATCTATAATGAATACTTTAAACTTAGATCTTTCGTCGTTAGAGTGGGAATTTCTTACTCTAACCCTCAACCTATTGCCAGCTCTGTGCCGCAAGGCTCCCTCAGCGGTCCTACCCTCTTCAACATTTACGTCAACGATATTCCTAAAGAGCCTGATATCGACTTAGCAATATTTGCCGACGATACTGCCATGCTTAAACAACATAAACATGCACAAACAGTGTTATCTGGACTTCAAAATTATTTGGATATACTTTCGGTCTGGTTAAGGAAATGGAAAATTAAAGTGAACAGTGCCAGAAGTGCCGCCATCTTCTTCACCAATCAACATTTTACCCCAGATGCTAATCTTAACTTTAAATTGAATAACGAAAACATTCCGTGGAAGACTGAGTATAAATACCTAGGCATTAACCTAGATTCCAAATTAACATGGTGCCAACACATCACTGAAATTCTGGGGCGTGCTGACCGCGCCGTGGGCTCCCATAACCCCCTCTTGGCTTGGAACAGCCCCCTGTCAATCAAATATAAATTGTTACTGTACAAATCAATGATTAGACCAATTTTTACTTATGGATCTGCGGTCTATGGTAGTACTTCAAAATTTCAACTTAATAGAATTCAACTTTTTCAAAATAAACTCCTGCGTAGTTTTACCAAGGCGACCCGCTATGTCCGAAATGACGTCATTCATCGTGACCTCAAAATTAAACTTGTCTTTGCAGAAATCAAAAAACTTACGTTGAAGTTTCACAGGTCAATCCCAGCCGTGAGGAATTCTGCGTTAGATGCCATCCGTCGTTATGAAGCAAGAGTGGGGAGGAATAGGAAACGGCCCCTCGCTATTCTCACTTGGGATGACGACTTCGTCCCATGTTCGAAAACTTCGAGAAGGAATCCTTCTGGTGACACTTAAACGCAGTATTCCACGGGAAAATTCTATCTTTTCCCTAGATTGAAAGAAACTTTCATCTAATATTGGCTTTCCCCGTGACATCAAGCAGCACACTGTTCATTGATAACAGCCGCGCATTTCAAATTTCCTAATTTAATTGTTAGTATCTTTTCATTTTTATATTCTGGAACTCCCTTTTCTTCACTGTTTATTATGTATGGGTGTTACCTGTAATCTCAAAATTTTAATTTGTCTTCGTGCATCTTCGGTACTTCCACCAGGGAGAGGTCAGGCTCTGCCTACCTTTTTCCCACCGGCCTTGGGGTGTTTGCTCACTGCACCCCGGCCATTTATACATCCCCCCCCCCTTTTTGGTTCAGTCGACCGGCGGTGCTTAGGCATCCCGGTCACGAAATTCATACCCCAGTTTTATAGTTAATTTTGAAGTTGATTGTTTGTTTTTAGCATTTAATTTTAATCTTAACTTGTCCCCATTTTCGATCACTGTCAATGCCAAAATGCAATTTGCATTAGCGGTGTTCTTTCGATGTTTAGTAACACAAAGCCTTTTTAAAGGCTAAACGGTTTGTGTGAAAGCCGGGAGACCCGCTACCTGTAATGCGCACTAGGCTTGACATCAAAATTAGTGAGCTATGTGCCCCCCCCCTTTTTTTTATAAGTTCTTAGAAAGGTTAGTTAGGCTTGGCTACCTTATGCTATAGCTTTCTGTGGTCGTTGGTACCCTACTGTCTTTGCATTTTCCGTTTTTTACCGACGCCAGTTGGTGAAGTGACATCGAAGTATAGGGCAACCAAAAAAATTCTTGGATGCCTTATGCGCCCCTTTTTTCTGGAGGTTATATTTAACCTCGTGCTTTCAACTCTGGAATGGCCCTCGGGGCTTCACCAGAGCTTCCAAATTATACTTTTAGGCCGTGCATTGTTTCGAAATTCATTCTTAATTCGTATTCATATTTAGTTGGAGGTTACGCGCGGCGGCGTTGCACGCTGCGTCGGCACTCCTTAAGCACCGCGATGTCATGTCATACAAAAGCAAAATTTTATTAAAATATTCTTAGTGCCATTTGTCAGTTTTGGAATTAAAATTAGATGGCTAGACCGTCTAGCTACCGCCCTTGAAAGGGTTAAATCTATGTCGTCGTATTGAAGAGGTTTGCAATAGACGTTCCATGCTGAGAAATGTGCATGCAGAATTACTCTCACGGATACAAACGTGTATCGTGAGCAATGGCTAACTTTTCGAACGTACTGAATATTAACTTTTTATCACTGTGAGACAGTTTGTCTTTGTGTGTGTGTGTGTGTGTGTGTGTGATGTTATCAAAATGTATCGAGATAAGTACGTATTTATAGCATAAATTGTGCGTATTTCTTCATACTTCTAACTATTCCATTCAAATATTTACACAAAATGGAGTGTATCGATTTCGGACATTTTTGGGTAAACAGACGAAGATTTATCTTATCCATGTAAATCAAATATCGTATTCTATTAATTAATTGATGCTCTAAAATTTCTAACTGGAAATTTTGCTTTTTTTTGGCGTTTTCGATTTCCAGTGGCTGTGGCTATATTCCAAATTTCACCACTAGGGGGTGCTGCTGTCGTTTTCATTAAATCGGGCGTAGTCACTTTACTATATCGTTAACTCACTTGCATAGCTGTAGCTCACTACGTTCACAAGTTCGCTACGTTCACAAGTATTTTCAGGTTAAAGGGACTTTCCTTTACACCCTGTATACTAGAAAAGTATAAATGGATATACCATGAAAGTTCAAAGATATATGGAACCTAAATAATATCAAATGTAGCTATTCTGTATATTTGTTTCGCCATATAGGTTTTTAGTTAACCTTTAAAGACATAGTAGGTGTATTGAGAAAGCCACTCAATGGAAACTACTCGCAAATCCCATAGTATTTATGGGATTCGTTCTCATTAAATTAGTCTGTTTTTAACAATTTGACGTTTATTGCTTTTATACTGCTACTGGGCATTGCATTACATAAATATATCCTTAAATTTTGTTATCTAGGCTTTAAAAGCCGATGGAGCATAGAGTACGCCGTCCCTGTCATTATGTATGTCCAAACCGTCCGTGTTTTTAAGGGTTAATATCTCGGCTAATTACCGACGATTTTTTTCGAAATTCATGATCAACAATGCTTTTATACTTCTGCTACGATAGGTACCTCCATCTCTGCTCAACACTTTTGATGAAGCCCGTAAATCGAAATTTGAGTGTAACGGAAAAATGCGATTTTCTTAAAAACTATGTGACCTAGGGTAATCGCTATAATTTTCCTGCAAGGTTTAAATTAATGTCTACTACCTCTAATTTTTTCATAATTTTAGTTTCAATAGATTTGGAATTAGACGGGTGCGAACATATCTTTGCACTACATTTTCCACCTTAACTTTGAAAATATAATACCTAAAATTAAATTAAATATATTTTTGATTTCAGCGTTACGAAATCTTTCACGCGATACCCCACACGATATACAAAGAAAAGATTTTTTTTTTTTTCAAGTAACTTAATTATCCCCTGTACATTTTTCCTAAATATATTTATGAATATTTATTAATCTGTAAATGTGTGGGTTAATAGTCTTTATTACTTACCCAATTTGAACTTTCCACGTTGCATAGTTTACGAGTAAAAGGGCTGTGACAGACAGACAGACAGACACAGGAGTGATCTTATAATGGTTCCGCTTTTACTTTTTAAGTACGGAAACCTAATAAACAATAAAGAGCGTAATAATAATTTTAACAAAAACACTTTTATTTTCGTCGAGGCTTACAAATAAAATATTCTTCCTTTTTTTAATATCATTACATCTTAATTTTAAATGTAAGTTCTTTCTCGAATGAACATGGCATCACCATTTCTAGGAATAAAATGGACTTTTATATTGCAGAGTTTTTATATTGACAATTTTATGTTCCTTGCGCAGGTTCTTCACAATGAAATATTGTGGTATTATCGGTGAAACGTGAGGGTTCTCTGGTAGGCGGCTTTCGCCAAGCGGCAAACAATCTGCCACAATGGGAATAAGTGGTCTACGGGGAATACAGAGGAGAAAATAGGGAATTGCGCACTTTTCCCTGTTTCCTCTCTCTTTATGGATGGAATTATTGGCCAGTTGTAAGATTCGAACTCAAGTCGAGAGTTCCAAATTTTGATATATGGCTCTGTAATAACTTTAAAATTGAGATGATAAAAAATTCATCATAGGGTGTCCCAGTATACAATGTAAGATGGAATTGAAAAAAAAAAGAAAAACTTTTTTTCATATGAAATCGAAAAAAAGTTAACTTTATTAGCCTTTCTTTAAAAATTCGGCAGAGAATATCTGTGCAGTCAAAAATTAAGAAATCAAAAATAAATATTAAAACACAATTTCGGGAATGTTCTGATATTTTTTTAAACAATTTAACTTAAATATATATTATATTTACATGGTCAACATAAGATGAAAACCTGCTTTTTTTTTTTTTTTTTTTTTTGTTTAAGCATAAAAGTGTGGTATCTATAGTTAATTTAATCTTATACCATAAAATATAATAAATAAAGACACAATCTTGCTTAATGGTACACAAAACACGAACTTTAATAAGCTAAAAGTTAACTTCTACGTTTCGAGATGGTTCCACAGCCGTCTTCAGGAAAATATGACGGTAAAATGGCTCAAAGACGAAAGATTTTTCTTTTTAATTTGCTCTTGCCAATCAATTGTCAATTGTGATACTTTATATTTATGTAGCAAACAAATATTCCTTGCTGGAAAGTTGAGGTAGATGAAAAAAGTATTTGTGTAAAATGCCACTTATGCGAGTTACACTTTTCAAAGAAATTATATTTGAAAGAAACATTTTTTTTTCGATTCGATGACATAAAAATTACATGATATTAGCAACTGGTATTTGGCAAGCCCCAAAGAATGGTGTACAAGTTGCTGACGACTATAAAACAGTTCATTGTGAAACAAATAGAGCTTCGTTGCTAAAAAGAAAAAAAAAAAAAAAAAAAAAAGGTAGGGATAATGGTTTTACTGGTCATTTTTTCTTACCCCTAGAGATCCTAAGATTAATGGATACTTTTCATTTTTTTTTTATTCTTACCTTGAAATATACCCCATGCTTAATACTGACATACTTTTTAGAATATTTTTTATTTAAGCAATAAATTTAGTTACCATTTTTTTAACAAATGAAAGTATTAGTGAGCTCTCAGGAAGAATCTATTATCCTTATCAATAACGCAATAATTCATACATAGCAGCGTCTTGTCCTTATCGGTGTGATTTTATCATAAATGCAAACCTGAATTCCGCTTTTTCTTTAAATTCAAAGACAGAAAGTTTGAACCAGGCATTTTACTTAATAAACGTCATTAAATAAGTAGCACATAACACTATTTCTACAGTGCCAAATTACACATTTTTGAAGTTTCAATTAATGTTTATTTTGCTCGTAGTTTAAATGTAATAAGCGTAAAAAAGTCTTCAATGCATTAAAATTGATTTTTAATTGTTTCAATCTAAAATTTACGAATGAAAAACCATAAATCGAAGTCTTTTAAACGGTGCCATTTGACACCGGCAGAATTAGTGTTAAAATCAAGACACATTTTATTAAATTGATTTTCTGTTTTAAATATGTTTATTTAGGATTTATAGCAATGCAAATGACACCATATTTTTCTGTCAGTTGAAATCAGTAATCAAGCCTGTTGTAAAAAAAGAGATACAAAACACGAGGCAAAATCAGCGATAAGTGCGTATTATAATTTCATTCAAAATTTTTGTTATTTGTTATTAATGTTAAATGTTTAGAATTTTACCTATCTGTAGGAAAATGTGTATCAGTTCGCTGATTCAAATTTTTAAACGAAAAAAGGTAAATTGTTTAATTGAAACGTAAATATGATACCTATCTTTCACATGAGTTTAAAAGTTATGGACTTCAAAAAGAGTTTTAAAATTTCTTCTTAAAATCTTAAATTTCATTATCTTAAAAATTTCACAATATATATATATTACTGAGAAAATTTATATTTTTTAAATTTTTTTAGTAGCACTATACAGGCCACGCTGACGCATTTATAGGTCATTTATAAAACTATAGTTAATAAATTCTAAATTATATCCAGAAAATTTAAAATTTAAATAATAGGTATTTCGTAGTGTTGCCAGAAAGCCGAAAGTCAATTTCCCCAAAATTTCTGAAATTTTCACCAAATGAGTGTTTTTTTTTTTTTTTTTTTTTTTTTTTTTTTCCGAAAAAGTCTACAACTCAATTTCTACTCACAAAAAGTAAATTTTCAGTTTTCAATTTACCACTATAAAAATTTTTTAACTAATTTAAACTCAATTTTTCCCCAAATGAAGCCTTCTTAAAGAAAAAAAAAATCCCCATTTTAAAAAAAAAAAAAAAAAAAAAAAAAAAAACATTTAAACTCGGCAGAATTTTGCATGCATATTCATAACTAAAGGAACAGAAGAAGAGACGCATTTTACAAAAAAAAAAAAAAAAAAAAAAAAAAGTTATAAAAATGTTTTTATTTCTTTTGTATACATCACCTATTTTGAAACAAATGCGTCTGTGTGTTTATCCGCGATGACTAGGAAAATCTGCTGCACTTATATAGTGATCTGGAAATTCAAATGGGGAAAGTGTAAGACAGATCGATATGCACCTGTGATACGTATAAACTGTGATGTTGTAAACGACGACCATGACCACGATAATGATTGATATCTCCGATTTCTGCATTTTATTTTCGTTTTTCAAATTAAAATTGAGTTAGATCCAGTGTTGTCATATATGACTAAAAGACAACTTTAATGTGAAATAGTGAAAAAAATTCCGCAAGTTTTTCCCTAAAAATATTGGTAGTCCCCAAAAATTTCCCTATGAACTACTTGTTCTCCGAAAAGTTCCCCATTGGAGACAAAACCCCCACTTGAAATTTCTACATAAAAAACTGCCAGTTTTATCAACACTGTTCGCGGCCTGTATAGCATGAAATTTCGATAAACTTTTTAAGCATTTTAAAATAAGACATAATCACTCCATCATTAGTTGTATAATTTTCTAAGTAAACTGTAAAACAATGACAGAGAATTTTAATTAAAAACATAATTACAGTTGAAAAAATGCTAGATTGGAAATACGGTATGGTAGAAGAGAATATAATCGCTCACCCGCAGGAAAAGTGACACATCTCGACGAAAGTAAATTTCACAGGAGAGGCAAAAGAAAATTTGCATGATTTTACTGTAACATGAAATTATAGCACATTGCTCTGCATGCAAGAATAAAAACGTGTGTAAAAGCATAAAACCCTTAAGAATGAAGACGTAGGAGGGGGTTTGGAGGGTTGGTTAACTTTTTTTTTTATTTCCCCCACACAATCCACCCCTCATCTGTGGTCACAAACAGACATATAGTGTAATAAAGGTATTTTCCGCATAACTACACATGAAACTTTTTGTGTAGCAAGACGCACCTATAACAGACCTATCATTGGAATTAAACTCAAAATGAATTTTTGCGAGACGTGTCAGTTTTCTTGCGGGTGAGAGACATGTAAATAATTAAGGGATTATTTGCCTTTTTATTTGGTAGAAAAAATCGATTTTTTTTCTATTTTCTATATAATCTGTATCCCTGTAAACGATTTGACTGAACTCGAAGTCCTTTCGTAGAAATTTAGTGCTTTAGGGCAACGCTTCCAGAGGCTTTAACCGTTTTGGAGTACTATAAACGCATTTTACGCAAAATGACTCTTTTCAAACTCAGCGGGATCAGAACGTAAAAACCATTCATTTGATCTTGGTATGTTTTTTGGAATAAAGCTAATATATTGTATTGGATATTGGACCATTTTCAGCCCTTTTTATTAAAAATAAACATTTTTATAAACATGCCAATGAGCGAAAAAAGGGATTTCAAATGGCTGTCACTTTGCTGATTTTTAACTTTTGGGCTTCAAAGTGCTTGAAATTCCAGACAATGCTATCTACTTTCATAATCCTTAACAAAAATTGATTACAGACAACTCTGGCAATCTATCGCATTCCGCGCGATTGAAAGTGCACGGCACGCACGGAAGGACATGTGTTGGGCCGTCGATCACTATGTTATCAAAATAATTATATCTATCTTCACTGGTGTAGAAAGCCATCAATTAAAACAGTTTTTAAAAGAAGTAACATATTTTATTCTTCAGAGGTTAGTATGATTTGAAGTAAAACTTGTTAGTATAACAACAGGAAAAATGCAGCAACAACTATATAACTTTTCCATGGCTTGGCTGACCTCATGCCTAAATAGTAAAATTCAAATTGACATTGCTGTACCAGACAGCTTCAAAAACAGCCATATTCAACTGCACCTGCAACTGCACACCCCCAGGCAAAACATCTGGCTTAAATACTAAATGAAAAAGAGGTTAAAGCACACAGTTAAAAGTTAATATGCAAATTTAAACTGCAAGTGTGAAGCAGTGAAACCAACTAACTGCAGGTTAACTGACATGAAATGGTTTCTCTGCCACACACCCAGTCAACCATGAAGCCAACCAACCATAGTCACATGTAAACAACAAGGTTGTGATGTGGCAAGTAGGCTAGTGAAAGTACACACTTTGTACAACTGTAAAATAAAGTTCATAGCATCTTCCAAGTAAGTAATTAATATTCAAAAATAGTAAAGTGATATCTTACAGACATTTAAATGAACTTTAAACATTTTTAAACAAGTAATTGAAATTTTACTGTTTCTTTGAAAAGACATTGTTATTGGTTGAGCAGAGAAACTGGGAAAACTAATTGGGAAAATATAGAAATGTATTTTTTATTTTAATAAACTTAACTTTACAAAAACATATACTTGAACTTAAGCCAACAACATGCACTCACTCAACTCGAGCCACATCATTAATTTGTTATTAAAAATTTTTGGAAATGTTCTATAAATGATAATAAATAATATGCAACAAACCCGGAGCTAAAATCGTAATTCCTTTTCCAAAAAAATAAATGCTAAAAAATACGTTCCTCGGCCTTTACACGCCGAAATAAATATAACTGATTAAAAGTATAAGTTTTTTCATGTAAATAATGTACGTACAAGACTTACCAAACTTGTTTGTGATCTTCTTCAGCCTTAGTTTTTACCATTTACAGCTTCTGTAGAGTTGATTTAAAACTTTTATTGTGATACATTATGTGTGTTTAATTCGAAGATTTATAATATTAATTTAAGATTCAATTTCAGAAAGACATCTTTTTATCGATAGTTTTATTTGATAAATAACTACTGTTACAAGAATTTGAATAATACGCAACAGTATTCTTTGAAATCATTGAGTCTTTAGTTAATCTTTAGATCAAGTGGTCTCAGAGACCGCTCACAGTAGATATGCAACGATTTGTTTCACAACAGTTAAACGTTAATAAGAAATTGATTAGTTAATATGAATCTATTTAGCCATGTTAAACTTACGTTAACGTTACAAAAAATCTCAAATATTACAGTATCTATATTATAAAGGACAAACTCTGTGCGTAACGCTGACGTCATTTTGCGAATGGCCACCGCCCCTGCATACTAGGCCTAAGCGCTGACACAAAAATGGCGGTTGCCGAAGGCGGATTTTTTTCAGCGTGTGTACGGTCCCTTAAATATTCGTACCAGTAATTTTTTTTTTAGATTTTTCCGCTTCATTTTTCTGAGATTAAAGAAGTCAGAAAAATCTTTTATAAAATGCTGGTGTCAACATTTAAGGGACCGCACCTACGTTAAAAAAAAATCCACCTTCGACAGCCGCCATTTTTGTGTCAGCGCTCAGCCCTAGTATTTAAGGGGCGGTGGAATGGCATACACTTTGAAATTTGAAATGAAATTTCGGTTTTACAATTTTAGCTTCTGCACATTTTTAAACTTCAAAACACTGCATATTTCGAATTTTTACACCTTCATATAGGGAAAAATGTACTTTTAAATACAAATTAGTCTGAAAACTGTATCTCAATTTATTTTTGAGACATTAATTTTTTTGTAGTTTTTAATACAATTTTTGTAATTGTGGCAACTGAAGTACTCCATTTCTATTGAAAGTAAAGGGAAAATAGTCATAGAGTAAAGAGAGAGAATAGCGATGAAGTATGGTGTCTGGACGTGACGTCAAAAATGTAACCTTAAATTCCGTTACTTTTGGTCCAAGCACAACCACGTGCTTTGGCGCGCCTGTCAATTCAAACCTGCATTTCTTTACTTTTGCTTTTACTATTGTAAATTATTATTCATTATCCACATGTTGACCTTAAGTATGATTAAAATTTCGATTAACAATAAGAAAATTTACAGTACATAGGATGCAGTACCTTTTCCCTGTTCCAAGTTCTTGTATTGTTTGATTAAAATTTCTATTTTTTTTTTCCTGGGAGAAATCAAGAACATAGAGAACACAGCTTCAGTTCCGTGGATAATATAAAAACAAGTAAGACTTATAAAACAGTAAAATAAAGTAAAATAGCATGGCATGTAATATTAATTACACAAAACTTAATTCAGAAACCTCTTTCAGAGTCTAATATTTAGCGTGTTACAAATAGTTAGGAAAAAAGATCAGACCTGTAGACAAAGCATGTACGAGTAAACCATCTACGTAATGTAAAAATATAATGTTAATTAAAAAAATGACAATCTACAAAGTAGGGGAGAGTGGTAATGAATGGGCCATGGGGATGAATGGGCCATTAACAAAATATAAAAAAGTATTTGCATAAAATTATTTTAAATGCCACCATTAGATGTAGCTATTTGTTCTACCAAACTCATCAAATTTTCCATTGTTTGGGAGAAGCCATTATCCCACTAGAGTAGGATGGTCAAGAATCTGATTGAAAAGTAAATTTTTTCCCTTTTCAATAAAATAAATAAGCCAAAAAAATATCTATTATTTCATTGCAGATATGTGTATTAACAAGTCTTTACATATCTGTAAACTAATTTTAGGATGTATTTAGATGTTATTTGAATTTAATATACTAAAAAAACCTGAATATATTCCAGAAGTATAGGTGGGGCTGAATGGGCCACTATATCATGGTCATGAATGGGCCGGGCCACCTTTGCCCTGATCATGAAAATATGGTTTTTCTTTTTTTTCTGATATTCTCTTTAATATGAAACATAACTGGCTGTCATGGATTTAGATTAAATTATTGTCTAGTTAAAATGGGTTTATAGTTATGTCTAAAAAATAATTTGCACATTTTTACCCTGAGAAATATTAGTTATTTATTAGAAACATAAGTTAAATTGTATAAATAATTAAGGTGAACTGTCCAGTTGTTGAACACACCTACCAGTATTTTCTCATTTGATATAAAACTAGAATTATTGTTTATATTCTGAATCTGACGGGTAGAATAAATAATACCAGAAGTTTACACTAAATAGTCAATTAATAAGCAGTTCAACCGTGTTACATACAACCATGTCGTTTAATATTAATTTTGAAAAATATAAATTTTGTTAAATCATAATGTCTATTATCTATTATTTTTATGCATATTTTATGTTCCTTCTTTCTTATAATCTCATTATTTTATCATTTTTCTGCTACAATTATGTAATTTAATAATATCACTTTTGATGTTTATAAATTTTGATAAGCATTGTGTATTACTTACTATTTCAGTATGCTTTTGATCCTATCATGTCAAATGCCCTTCATATTGTCATATTTGGTGAATAAAAGATTAATTCCACATTTTTCATTGAATTCATTTGAACCATTCATTACCTTCAATGGCCCATTCAGCCCCATGGTTGGGGATGAATGGGCCAAATTTCTATATTTTTATTTTCTATTATCGTTCATTATAGACATTTTCTAATCCAATTTTTATGGCTTTTTTATGTAACCAAATAAGTAAAGTAACTGAAAAGCCACTTCTGAGCCAAAAAAAATTATTAGAAAAAATTACAAAAATTAAAAACCAAAAATTGGCCCATTCATTACCACTCTCCCCTACTGGCATGATGTTAGATAAGTCCAAAATGCTTAATTTGCTTTTTTGTCAGAAAACTTAGCACTGAAACACTGTATGTTTCTGCAAGAATTTTCCAATTATCCTTTAAAATATCTGCATTCGTTGGGAACGCTTTTTCATGCAAACTAATATACAAACTAGAGACCATTACTCAAATAAAACAAGATACATCTTTTTCTTTTAAATATTTATATTCGTTTTATGTAAGTTTTAATCATTAATATGTCTTTATATTGTAATTATCCTTAAGAGCTTCTTTAATACTAAATTGCCAAATAACTTTCAAATCTGGCAGTTCCTCTTTCTTAAGTTTTGAAATCATTTAATATTCTTCAATAGAATAAAAGTAAAAATTATTTAAAAAAATAATTAAAAAATAAAACCTATCTATTTTTCACTGCAAAATAGAAGAAAAAATGACGAATGCATAATTCTCAGATATTCTTTTTATCAATATTTCTAAGTTATTATATAAAATACCGAAATAGTTTCTTAAAAAAAAAAAGTTAAGTTTGTTTCAGAATTTTTTTTAAAAAAAGGTCAAAATATATAAAATACATTAATGAAATAATTTCGCAGCTTAGTATAAAAAATATAGAAAAAAAATCGTGGGATATTAAGAAAAAGATATTTTTAGTAATTATAATGAAAAGAAGATAGGAGAATTTTTCACTCACGACAGTTTTTATGTGACATAATTGAAGAGCTAAGTGGAAGAACATGTTAAGTAAAAAATTACATTTGAAGAAATTTGATGTGAAAGTTTTTGTTGTCAATTTTAATGATTTATTTTCCGTTTGATAGCATGTGTTTAAAATATTAGCAGGTGTGGTACTAAACCCTATAAAAAAAACTTATTCATATTTAATTTTTAAATATTAAAAAATATTAATATTATTTGCATTATTAAATATTAAATATTAATGAATAATGTCTTAAATCTTCAAGGCTAAATAGAACTTTGGTATTTTAGCTTTACCATGTGATAGAATACCTGATAACCCTTCGTCCAAAATATAAAATAATTTTTAAGAAAATGTAGCATAACATGTTCTTCCACTCAGCTCTTCAATTCTTACAAGAAAATGGAAAATGATCATTTTGCGAGAAAAGGACATTTTCATTTAATTTATCTATCTACGTTCGGAGCGCTTTTTTTAAATATACAATTTTGAATAAATATACACATTTTTTTAGTTCAGTTGCAATACAGAATGATGAAAAAACATAAAATCCTAGCAATATCTTCATAACGTTTTTAAAAAAAATGTAGTTTATTACCAATTTTTTTAGCAAAATTTCATGCTTGCAATAGACAGCTATACTTAATTTAACTAAATATATTTTAATTTCCCTTGTACTACATGCTACTATTACACTTACCTGTGCACTGAACTCAGACTTTTACAACATCTTCCAAATTAACTGAAATATTTCAAAATATGTTTAAAAAATACATATATTTTTATAAATAATTGCCATTTTTTATATTCAAGTAATTATAAAATAAATACGTCATCACATAGAGCTAAAGTTCTAGTTCAGTACGTAGTGAGTAATATGGAAATCATTCTGACAAAATTTCAGTGGAATATGTTTAAAACGTTTTATGTAATAAAGTTCATCGAACTTTGAGATAAGGGATTTTCCAGAAATAGCACTTAAAGATTTCTTATCTATATTATTTCTAATGTATAAAATTAATCTAGAAGTGTCAGTTAAGGTTTATTAGTGTTTTTAATTTAAAAATATATGGAAAGGATACATACAAACATTTTTACGTTTTACTTGACCTTCCTATGCCCGCTTACGGCATTTGAGTCATTAATTCCTGTTTATTAAATTGGCCATAACCTCTCTTCTAGTAATCATAAAAATAAAATTTAAAAAGATTTGGAATTGTAAACGATTGCTCTTTCAAATAAACCCAAAAAAATTTCAAAAAATTTCACGATTACGGCCATTTTAATGTAGGCAGATACATTAAATAAATAAAGGAAATTTGTTTAAGATACAAAATAAATCAATCATTAGAAGATTTTATTTTGTATTATATAACAAAAATTTAAATCTAATATATATAAAATGAAAATTTGTCTGTCTGTCTGTATGTAATTCTATACAAATCCATAATTTGGAAGCCAGAAATGTCAAATGTCTAATAGCCAAATGTGTATTAAAACACGGCCGAGGCTACTAAAGTAATCCCGAATCGAAATAATTTATAATTAATTTTTTATGAATAAAAAACCACCAATTTGACAGGAATTTCCTATCAAATTTAAACATTTCTCGTTATAGCTGTTGCAAATAATTAAAAATCCACAATAATTTTCTTATCACAACAATTACTTTTGTACTGCAAGATTTGGATGTGAAAAGTGAAAATGAAATAAATAATTTGACGAATTTCAAAAAAAAAAAAGTGAATATTACATCATAACTTTTCTATTGCAAGATTTCCACGTGCAAAATTAAAATGAATAAATAGTTTGACAGAAAATTAAGTCATATTGGAAATATAATGGACATCAGGCAGAGGAATATATAAGGTCATACGAGTTTGAGAAAACGTATTGAAACATGATAAAAAATCGATAATGGAAATATTGGCATATTTTAATCTTTTGAGGTTCTCTGAATTTGTTTTCGCTGTTTTTAAATCTATTCCATGTACATACGTGTGTGTTTTTATTGTTTATTTTACACTGTATGATTAATTTTGAAATTGATTTTTCGAAACAAACATTCATAAAATTACGGGTAACGCCGCGCTATTTAGCTATTATTTTAATATATATTTAGCTATTATTTTAATATATATTTAGCTGTTATTTTAATAATTTTGCTGCTTCAAGCAAGCTAAATAAATGAATTAGTTGGTAGAAATTTGTAATTTATTACATTTATCTATATAAATGTGCTCAACTCCCATCATGAATAAATTGAAATTTTGGACTTCATAGCTTAAAGCTATTTATTTTCAAACTAATCTTGCTCATGGCTTGTATATTTACTACGAAGAATAATGACGTAACATGCAACAATTAGTCAAATTTATCCAGAGATTAGCAATGCCTCCCCAAATGGATTAGCAGAACGCTGCCATTTTAGAGGGTTTTATAAACGCGTTGATGTCTTTCATCAAACAAATCCTACGGTTGGATTAAATGATGAACTTTCTGCCTGAATAAGTAGATATTATAAAGTCATGGTTTATTACGTTGTGGCATTGTTAGCATTTTCGATTATCGGCGTCCATTTACAATGCAAAAATCTCTTTTTTTGAACGTTATTCATGCATTGCTGAAAGAACAGAAAGATTCAGATTAAAAGAATGTTTGAAATAAAGATTTATTCCAGTTATGTACTTTAAAATTGAATTTCAGTGGAATATCAAAGCTGAGGCTATAGTATTTTTATTACTCTATTTAATTTATTTCATGTATGAACATAATTTGTAATCGATTTTTTGCTTATTCCCTGATATGCTAGAATTATAAAACAGATACGTATACAGGTGTGTTTCTGATACAACATTTTACAATTTTTAGAACTTAATTATAAATTAATAAATTATTTTTATAGCATTTTTCCATTAATAAGGCGCAGATGCAAAAATTTTGTACTGTACACTACTGTACACTACTCGCAACAACAATGCTGTTACTTAAGCGATAAAGCACATTCTCTAAAACTGAACAACTGACTATTAAACTGCAACAATGATATAATTTAAACACCGATTAGAAGAAAGTTTATTATAAAAAAAGAAAACAAATAGAAAAAGATCTTTTATTTTTTTAGTTACTTTATGAATAAAATCCCATATGTAACCAGCACACGTACACACACATACATATACAGAATGTCTTAAAAATCCACAAACAAAATTTGATGGAAGTAAATAACATAGATTAGAGTGATACTCACAAAAAGCAGCATGATTGGAAACGGAGACGTAGTGATATAGGAGATCATACAGATGATGACATATATATTTTTATTACCCTTCTTACACAGGTGGCGCTGTTCTGTGATGTTGAGGTTTTTTCCTAATAAAGAGTCTGAATTCTAATAACTAAACTTGGACCGTGTTTTACCTACAGCGCCTCACGAAGGATTTTCCGCAGAGCATTGCAATATGTTCCAGTCACATTATTCACAGAGGTTAGGTAATTAGTAAGAATAATGCCTTTGCAATTCCAGAAAACTCAGAGCATGATCTTCTTGGGAGAATGCTGAACTCAAAAGCTTATGGATGTTATCATTTTTTCACTGTCTCTTTCAACTTTTAGGAGTGCTTAAGGATGGGTACATTTCATCACAAGCAGTTTTCATTTTTTAATAGATCTCTGCGGTTTTCATCTCCTTTCGATGGGGGAACTTTAATGATTGAGCATATATCTCATTTTTGATAGTCCGATACTTTCAATTCTTCCAGACATCATTTCTTCAACAGTTTTGAACTCAGAAGAATATCACCTATACATTAATCTTGTAAGACATTGACACATTTCTTACATTACTATCATAGATGTAGCTGCAAATGAGAGTAAAAACTTATTGACTGTCTCTCGTAATATACAATTCGTTTGTGTATTTCCTTTTATGTATGTAGACGAAAGACTTTTAAACGGAAACCCTGATTTTTTTCTTTTTCTTTCTTTCTTTCTTTTTTATTTTTTTTCAAAATGTTTATTTTGAGTTTTATTATTATAAGGAAGGGGGGGGGGGGGAGGGTTACGTATCAATTTCAACAATATGTAAAGAAAATACGTTTTTCCGTCTAACAGGTTTTTTTTTCTTTTTCTTTGTAAGTTCTAACGTTCGTAAAAACTAATCAATCACCACAAATTTTGAATGTGTTGATAAGGCACACACTTCTACTAATAGGTTGTAAAATAGTCACAGTAGCGTTCATAATTTTGTTTTTTTACGCAGACACGGCGAAAACTTTATCATTAAAATGAGCGATATTAGTAACAGGGGAATTATAAATGAATGTGGATAACAATAAAGAGTTACTACCAAAAAATCATTATGTTGCGCCAAAGCCCTCTCACTAAATTATGTTAACCTACCTTGCGATAAATATATTCTGAAGGGAAAGAATAGGCAAAACTGCTTCCCATGAGCAAGATTCCGTAAAAGTTGTTCCTCTGAGGTCGACCGTTGGAGTGATTCATATCAAGAAATATTGCTCTAGTATAAGTAAAAATATTAAGTAATAAGAGATTTAATGTCAAGTAGATAGTATCTGGCTAAATGAACTTTTGTTGCGTATTCTATATGAATTTTTCACTAGGACAAAGTTTCTTAACAAGATCGAAACCTTGACTGATGTCTGAAATTCAAAATTTGTATCTGTCGACGGTGGCAAAACCTGAAAGTTACAGGTGGGAATCTGTCACGAATACTAGATTGGGGAGTGCCCAAAAATGAGGGAAATCAAAAATGAAATTGTGGATGTGAGGGTATTACTACATTTTATTCCGTATATCTGGCGAAATTTCGTGAGATCAGAATCAGCAATAAAAGAAGGAAGACACATATTCTGACATCACTGTAATTGCTCATCACGTGGCCAACAACTGCACGTCTCCATATCAGTTTGTCCAGCTTGGGCTACTTAACTTTGATACTTGCGGATAAAAATGATCTGTAGTTCAGGGGAAATGTACATTTGACCTTGCAAAAGGTCGGGTAAAAGATTTTTTTAAATTGTTTATAATGATGCCAACATGGAAAAAACAAGTTTTCTACCAAAATTTCTTAAGGCTAAATTTTCTGTGGCCGAAAAACAACAAAATTTTAGGACATTTTTTGATTTTTTGGAAAGATCGGGAGACTCGTTGCCGTAGCATATTATTTATGCATTACAATATTAAAGAGGATAAAATTCTCTACAACCTTCATATTTACAACTTTTTTATACACTCAATAGCATGCGCAGTACGCCATTTCAAAAATAAGACTTTTTTTTTTTCAATTTTTCTTAAAAACGGTGAAAAACGTGGTTTTGCCCAGATTATTCAAATGTTCCCCGCGGATTTAATCGTGTATGTTGACTTCTAACAATTGATAGCAGTAAATTATCTATTATTTGCACACTCACGTTGATATTTTCACTTCATCAGACATTTTACATTCAATAAATTTATATAATTTTAAAAGTAGGGCAGAGTGTAGATGAATTAGACAATTTCCATATTTAGACAGTAACTTTAAGTGTTTACAATGTTAAATTCAAAGCATTGTTTAAAAGAATACTTCAATATCTAGTAACTTATTTTCACGATAGTTTCAATTAAGAAAGAATTCTTGTTTAATTTTAATAATGTTATAATTTTAATAATCTT
The DNA here is from genome assembly GCA_963932465.1 of Maratus speciosus. NCBI lineage: Eukaryota > Metazoa > Arthropoda > Arachnida > Araneae > Salticidae > Maratus > Maratus speciosus. The sequence goes on along the minus strand of OZ010790.1, from coordinate 450,109,197 downwards.
TATAATGCATACATATTTTTCAATGTATCAATGGCATAAGTATGAAAATTTGCGAAAAACATATTTTATTCCACACTACAATGATATATTTTATTTACTAATTATTGATAACATATTTTTTAATATTTTAAAGATAGCAAACATTGGATTGTAGCTCCATATAAAAGGGGGCACTCAAAAAATAAATGTCTTTTATGTAAGAAATACTTTTACCTTATGGAATATCTACAATAAGAATGACAACAGATTATTTAACTAACTAATGTTATGCATTTATCTCTTTTAAAATTTTAAAATTCTGTCAATAAAATATTTGAGATCACTGGTTTCATAAAACTATTTAAAAGATTAGTTTAAAAAAATATTGTCAATATTTTTTCCACTTATATCAATAAATATAACAAGAAATTATATCATTTTACCATGCTAAAATATATAAAACTCTTAAAATTATCTATTAATTGCTTTAAAGCTCAAACAGAAAAACTTATTTTGGTTGTTGAAAAATATACTTTCTGGAATATTCTAATCTTCTGTAACATGTACTGTTTTGAAACTATATTTGTTTAATTATCTCAGTGATGCCATTTATCAAATGAAATACTAATTTATTTATGATTATAGACCATAGAAACATTTTTGTTTTCGCATTGATCATCTGTTTTATTCAACTCCAATTTCCCAGCACAAAGTAAGGTACGCAATATGACTGCATAAACTAAATGCAAAATGTATTTTAATAATAATAATTTTTCAGGCTATTTAACAATATTTTTTAATTTTTGATGGCACTGTTGTAGGATTATTAGCATCCCGTTTCGACGGAATATCCTTATCCTGAATAAAGCAGATATCTGGATCATCTAGAGGTATAAAGCCTGATACTTCCCATTCATCAGCATTTACATTACACACAAGGCCGTATTACATTTGAAGATGAGAGTGTTCAAATAACACAAAGGGACGAAACTAGAGCGGTGCAGAGGGGGCATGTGCCCCGGGCGTCAGAACGAAAGGCGAAGGGGCGCCAAATGAAGTTTTTATTTGTCGATTAATTATTTGTATATATATGAAATATGAATAAAAATGTCTCGCAGTTAGAAAACTAAAAAAAAAGTAAAAGTAAATAACTGTAATCAAAATAAAAAACCACAGTAACGAAAATAGAAAAGGTAAACACTAATCCGGTTATAATTTAACGTCAGCAATTCTAAGCCAAAAAAAATCATTTAAAATTATTAAATTGCAAGCGAGAAACTGTAAGAAGAACGCTCCCATAGATTTAACATTAGCGTTCCAATGTGTCGCGTGACCAGTGTAGCCTCACGCGAAAACATTTGCACGCTAATGTTAAACCTATGGGAGCATTCTTTGCAGAATTCTTGCTGGAATTTCAATAATATATATATTTTTTTTCGCATGATATCTGAGGTCGATATCCAAGATTGTGCGCTTTTAATTTTTCGAATTTGGTTGCATTTTTTAAAATTAGAATACTTTAAATTTCAGAACGGGTTTCAAACAGTTTTTCAAAAATGAAAGTGTCCGAATATTAAAAACAAAAAATGCAACCAAACCCGAAAAAGCACAAAAGCACAACATTCGATATTGATCTCAGGTATCTCATTAAAAAAAAAAAAAAAAAAAAAAAAAAAAATAATGTGAAAGTAATAAAATGCAAACGAGATATTTGTCAAGAACGCTCCCACATGTTTAATATTACTTTGCGAATGTCTTTATGTGATTAATTTAGTCTCATAATTCATATAACTGTGACTTTAAACGTCTCAATACTACAATTACCGTAAAATCTTTAAAAATGAAATCTGTATGTACGGAATACGGTCTTTAAGGAAAAAATTATATATTTTCAAGGTAGAGAATATGAACAATTATATCTGCTAAGATGGAAACCTGTTTAAAGCGGAATAATTTCGGTTCGGTTTTCAAGGTTTTAATGAATCAATATTTGGCAAAGCTGATTACGTAGTACACATTACGTATTTAATGGTTACACACCTAAAATTTTCAAAATCCGGCTATTAGAAATTTTTTTTAATTCTCGTGGTAAATTTTTTTTAAACGGGGGGGGGGGGGAATCTATGTTTGCCACGGTCGCAAAAAAGGCTATTTTTGGCCCTAAAACATTTAATTTACTGATACCAATATGTAGAAGTTGACATACACGATTAAATCTGTGGGAAACATTTTAATAATCGGGGCGGAACTATGTTTTTCACGGTTTTTAAGAAAACATTTTCCTATTTTTGAAATGGCGTACTGCGCTTGCTATTGAGTGTATAAAAACGTTGTTAATATAAAAGATGTAGAGAATTTTATCTTCTTTAATATTGTATTTGACAAATAATATGCTACGGCAACGAGTCTCGAGATATTTCAAAAAAAATCAAAAAAAGTCTCAAAATTTTGTTGTTTTTTTTGGCCACAGAAAATTTAGCCTTAAGAAATTTTGTTAGAAAACTTGGTTTTTCCATGTTGGCATCACTATAAACGATTCAGAAAAAATAAAATCTTTTCCCCGACCTTTTGGAAGGTAACCCCCTTTTTTGGTGCATTTACTTTTTTTGTTGGGAAGGGGCTCTATTAAGTATAAAGGATGCTTTTTTGAGGGGTGGGGGAGGTTCTTATAAGAGATAATTGATGAGAAAAAAGAAAACAGATTTTTAATGATAGGAATGAAGCAACAGAATATCTCCACGATGTTTGACTCCACTCGTGATGTAAAGCAGTTAAATCAAATATCACAGACTATTGGTTAAGTAAAAAAGTGAATGAATATGTCTCTGAAATAATTGAATGGTTTGGACATATTTTGTGTCAAACAAGAAACTGAAGAATCGTGTAATCTACTACGATTGCCTCGGCTGAAATTCTATCTAGTTTCGTCTCTGGCTGTTGTTTCCAAAGAAATAATGCTGAAAGTTCAGTTTAAAGGGCTTGGCAATCCTCTTTATATTCTATATTTAGCTTCAAATAAGTAATATATATTCTTGAAAGTGAAATCGGAATATCGTAGAATGATGTTTTATGCCGATGAAGAAAAAAAAATAGCATGCAGAATATTTTAAAAATAAAAATTCAGATTAAGTGTTTTGGGCTGATAAATAAAAGGCGTAAAATGTTTTCCAAAGAGCATATTATTTATGGCAGAAAATAAAATATTTAAGTTTTATCTATCAAGATAAGAAGTATTGTAGGCAAAAACTTTTGGATATACATATGGATATATGTGTTGAAATGTTCAGCTTTTTGACTAATTTTAAGATATCTATCCCGAAGTTCTTTTTTTTATATTTAAGCAAAAAACCTGCACGAATTTACGAAAATTGTAGTAATTTTTTTTTATCTAAGAAAAATCATGAACTGCAAAATTAATAACAATTAGCAGCGGGAAAATTAAGTTTGTGGATGCAGAATTATTTGTGAGCAAGATTTGTAATTACATAAAAGATAAATGCATTATTTAAAATGTATGCATCATATATAATTATTCAGTATAAAACGGCTTCAATATGAGCCACTGGTGAAACGTCTTTAGTTTTTTATTTAAAAAAATTGACACTTATTTTTCTCAAAATAATGTACGTTATTCAACGTACACATTTCTATAGTGCGTATTCAAATTTGTATGTAGTATAAAGTCGAAATCTATATAATATTTCACAAGCTATTTATATAAGTATTTTAAAAGAACTATTTAAATGTGCCATTTATTTTCTAACTTTTAACTATGAAATTGCTAAATTTAACGAACACATTCTGCTTCTTTCAACTTTGTTTCTTTAAAATTTATTCCATGGAAATTTTCTAGTGTAGCTCTTGGTATATAATTATCAGTAGAAAATCCATTAATTTTCAATAAAATGTCTTAAACACACACTTTCTGTATAATATGACTTTATAAAATAAAATACTAAAGAATGTAGAATGCATTAAATCCCTGACCTTATTTCTTATCCCGAAAAGTAATTTTCACTCAAAATAGGAGTTTATCAAAAATCCCATCACGTTCCTGTTCTACGGCCTCCTTCTACACGCAATGGAAAACAGTCCACCAGCAAATTACACGATTTAAAATATTCTTATTCTGGTAACTTTTATCCATTAGATATTGTAAATGGTTTTTCTTACAAACGTTTTAGGTGTAATCCTTGCACGGTTTTTCTCTTGCACTTTTTTTTTTTTTTTTTTTTTTTTTTTTTTTGAGGAAAATATACTTTGGCAAAATATTTCTGGTATAAATTGTTTGAATTAATTTAAAAAAAGAAACGTGGAATATGATAAATTTGAAAAGCGTGCAAGTAAAAAAAATTGTTAATGTGTTATGCCTAAACTTATATTAACAGAACTTGCATGTTTATTTTTTGTTTTATAATTCCCAACCACATAGTGTAAAATTTAAAAAATTCTATTTTCATGCGAAAATGTAATTCGTTTAAATAGATCAGTTAATTCCCATACAACATAAATATGTATAAAGTGAATTGCTTCCTAAATTTAATTATTTGTAGTTTAATTTAATTAGTTTTTTAAACTACTAATAATTACTATTAATATTATTTACAATTAATCTACGGTTTTTTACTATTGCTCAAATATGTATTAAAAACTAACTGGGAAATGCTTAGTGCAGATTAAAACTTTCTATTTAAGAATTATAATCTACGTAAATTTATGCAGAAAATTAAGTTCAAAATATTGATATGTTTAAAGCAGTTTACTATCTATTTTTGTTTAATATTAAAAATTTTCCTGCTGTAGCCCCTTTTATCTATTTTTTATATAATTATTTCAATTTTAAATGTACAAGCACTTAGACTAATCGCAATAACAAATAATTATAGACTATTTATTTTTTATTAAATAATAATAATTTTCTTTTATTCACCGTTACTGAGAAATAAAATTCACGAACTTTCTCAGTTTTTTTATGCTTAAATGATTGATCGCTAATGTTTCTCAGTTAATTGAAGATATTTGTTTTAAAACATTTTTGTGATTTGTGATCCTTTAAAAATAATTGTATAATTTTTCACTGCTCTGCCCTAGGTATCTCAAATAAATAAAAAAAAAATACATTTATAAGAAGTTACTTTTTTTGTTGTTGTTGTCGGAGTTATTCTGCATTTACTTTTGGAACCGGTTTTGAAAGTGAAAGTACTTTTATTAAAAAAATCTGCAAACAAAATTGAAAAAGTAAAAATAAAATAAAATAAAATAAAATAAAATAGCCCGTTTAGAGATCGACCTTATCTCTCCTATGTAAAAAAAAAAAAAAAAAAAAAAAAAAAAAAAAAAAAAAAATCGTTTTAAAATATTGAATTTAAACGAGAAATTTTTAAAGAACCCTCCCATAGTTTTAGCATTACATATCAATTTTCTTCGGGTGACCGAAGAGTTCGCTTAAACAAACAGTTTCGAAAAACTCATAACAACTGGAAACTTACTCTCAGAAATAACCATTCATAGACGGCAACTTATCCAGTTCTTTGCGTAGCCCTGTATATCAATTTATTTATATTCTAGAAATATTTTTAAGTATACTAAATATAGTTCCGCTGGAAAATAGATAAATCAATTGGAAAACACCCTTATGTAGCGTAATGCTTACGAATTCCGTTGTGTGCACCTTTTAGAGCCCCACAATGGCGTATATAAAAGTACAAAAATATTATATAAATATAATATGCGTCAAATATAAAGCGCATATTATTTGTCAAAAGAGTGGTAGCCATTTCAAATAAAATAGTTCTAAAATCTGGCAACACTGAAACGTTATTTAATAAATGACAGAGATACTGTTTTCTGAAATTTTATCCAAAATATAAAGATTTGTTTATTTTCTTTGATCAAGTACTTTTAAAAAATACCAAATGAGAATTGCGTTATCCTATTTCTGATTGTAAGGCTATTTGTTCGTTAATATTATTGATGCTTGATAACTTAAAAAAAATATGTAAGTGAAACATTTCTAACAAATTTAGATTTGTGAAGCTCATTAGACAACCTGAGTTAAACTAATAACATTATTAATAGTAGTAAATACTGTTGAAGTAAATTACATTATGCTCATTAAAAGTATTCTTTTAAAAATTAATGCTAGTATTGAAATGCTGAAAACTAAGTTAATTCACACATATAAGATATTTTTTTTTATATGCTAGTTGATTAATCTAATTTTTCAAACAGTGTGTTTCCATAAATTTCTTTGCTTAATTAGATTTTGCTTGAAATGCTATATTTCGTTTATAGGTGCAATAAAATATTAGTAAAGCTTTTTAGCTGCAACATCCGTATGAATTGCATGTATTTATCATTATTATTTGCATAATTATTCTTTAACTCCGTTTTAAATTTAAAAAAAAATATGTAATAGATTAGGTTAAATGACAAAGGTATTATTTTCTACCAAAGTTTAACTGAAATTTAGAATTCTTTTTCTTTAAATCTGTATAGGTTTCTTCTTTCAGTTAACCTTGAATATTTTTAGAGCGATACAGACAGGAAAAATCTCTTTTTACCTTTATAACACTTTCAAACATAATCAGTCGCATGTTTGTCCATAGTGCAATTCTTAAAAATATACTCGGATTTCCATGTAATTGATATTTAATATTGCATGTTCACTATTAACCCTTTCAAGACGGGTGATGCATATATGCATCGTCAAAAGGTGCATGCGGAATTTGTTTTTGGCACCATTAATAAATAAATGTTATATCTGTCTTTTTTAATTAGAGTATTGTTTGGTATTTTACAAGTAAACAGAACTGTTTAAAAAAAGCGGTGCCACCCAAATAAAATTTGTGTAAGGGATGCCGTCTCGAAAGGGTTAAGGGGACAGTTTCGTTTTCAACCGGTTAAAAATGCTAGAAAACTGTTTCAACTTCCATAACTTTTCAGAAACTAACTAATAAAGCAAATTCAATGATTTTTTTTAGATTTTTAAGTACAGTAATACTTGCTACGATAAACAACACAGATTGATGAAAAATATTTATATTAATTAGGAAAACTAAATTAAGTAGCCTACTGCATTTTTTTTTTCGTATTTATCACATATCACTGCGCTCATGATTTCTCAAAAACTGTAAAAGATAATGCGAGTTGAAATTTTCTGAGTGCATTAATATTATATTTCTGCATAAAATGAACTAAAATCTTAGAATTATCTGAAATAATAAAAGTTTTATTTAAAAAAATACAAGTGAAATTTTAGAGATTTTCTTTTTTTTTCTTTTTTATTATTAATTATAAATATTATAAATGAAGATAATTAAAAGAGTTTGGTTTATTATGTTAAGCGAAGTGTTATATTTAAATTAAAATCTATTTAAAGTCAATAAATTAAAATACACACGAGATATCATGCGCGCAGTGATATATAGTAATTAAGAAACAAAAAAAAAGTAAGTTACATAATTAAGTTTACTAATTAATTTAAATACTAGCAGGGATGACCGAGTTAAGCTCGGTCAAAATTACCGGTATGTTCATTTCGATATTTTATTCTCACTGTATCATTCTTGATGTTTAGATCAATTGGCATGATCCTGAGACATGGTGGTCCAAAATGACCCACTAACTGAATTTTTTCGAACATGCGACCTAACCAATGCTCTTCTCGAACCCGAAAATGATAGAATACAAAATTTACGCAAAATCGTTAAAGTCGTTTTATAGATAAAATTAGCTTGACCCACGGTAACCCAAAAGGGATCCACTAATCTAAATTTATTGAACATGTGACCTATCCCAATGGTCTTATCGTGCTGGGAAACAATGCAATAAAAAATTTTGTTAAAATTGTTTGAGCCGTTTTTCAGATACAATTAGCTTGACAAAACAGTGACCCCAAAATGATCCACTAATCGAATTTTCTCGAACATGTGACTTAGCCCAATGGTCTTATGCTCAGAAACGATATAATACAAAATATTGTTAAAATGTTTTGAGCCTTTTTTTAGATACAATTATCTTTACTCACAGTGACCCAAAAATGACCCACTAATCGAATTTTCTCGAACATTCGACTTAACCCAATAGTCTCCTCATGTCCAGAAGCAATATAATACAAAATTATGTCAAAACCGTTTGAGTCGTTTTTAGATACAATTATCTTGACCCACAGTGACCCAAACATGACCAAGTAATCGAATTTTCTTGAACATGTGACTTAGCCTAATCGTCTTCTCATGTTCAGAAACGTATATAATACAAAGTTTTGTCAAAATTGTTTCATTCGTTTTTTAGATACAATTAGACTGACCTACAGTGACCCAAAATGACCCACTAATCGAATTTTCTTGAACATGCAACCTATCTTAATGGTATTCTCATGCCTGAAAACGATAGAACACAAAATTTCGTCAAAATCCTTAGAGTCGTTTTCTAGATAAACTTAACTTGACCCACAGTGACCCAAAAATGACCCACTAATCGAATTTTTTCTAACATACTTAGCCCAATAGTTTTTTCGTGCCCCAAAACGGTTGGATATAAAATTTATTCAAAATTGATTGAGCCGTTTTTCAGATATAATTAGCTTGACCCTCACCTATTATGATCCAAAATGACCCACTAATCGAATTTTCTCGAACATAGGACCTAGCCCAATGGTCTTCTCGTGCCCGAAAATCGTAAAATACAAAATTTAGTCAAAACCTTAGAGAGGTTTTTAAGAAAATAATTACATACACACACATACAATTTTTGCTTGCATTATAATATAATTTTTAATCAACCTGTTTCGTTTATTGTAACAAGTAATACTATATTTAATAATCCAAAACATGTCATTGAATTTGCTTTATTAGTTAGTTTGTGAAAAGGTATGGAAATTGAATCAGTTTTCTAGTATTTGGGTTAAACGAAATTAAATCATAATTAGTATATGTAATTTATGCAAATTACGGAATTAGCAAGCTTCAGCAATATTTCACCTCTTGACAAATTGAAACCTAATGTTACAACAACAAACCCATTTAGCAAATGATAATTAAGGAAAATACATTGCTGAAAGAAGAAATTAGATTAATCAGTTACATAACACAGAAAAATTTATTTAACCAAAGATAATTGAGGAAACACGGTGTTGGAAGAAGAAATTAGGTTCATCAGATACATAACACAGAAAAATTTATTTAATCAAAGATAATTGAGGAAACCCATTGCTGGAAGAAGAAAATTATATTCATCAGATACATAACACACAAAAATCTATTCAGCCAAAGATAATTAAGGAAACACATTGTCGGAAGAAGAAATTAGATTCATCAGTTACATAACACACAAAAATTTATTTAACCAAAGATAATTAAATGTATTGTTGGAAAAAGTTAGATTCATCAACTAGCATCAGTGATACCAAGCTGGTGAATTTCTTTTGTTCCAAATATCTACCATTATTTCATAATAGTAATATTTGCTCTATAGTATGACAGACATTCTATGATTAAATAAAGCCAAGATTACTAGTTTGGTAAGGTGCTAGATATTTTAAATAAATAATTCTTTAACTCGCAACAATAATTTGCACATAGCACACTTAATTTCTTTTATTACATATTTACTCTAAAGTATGACAGGCATTCCATGATTAACTAAACTGAGGGTTACTAGTCGAGTGAAGTGCTACATATTTTAAATACCTAATTCCTTAATCTCGCAACACTGGCCAGGGAACCACGCCTTTAGTGTAACAGGGGGAAAAATCTAAGAAAATAACAATAAAAAAACAGTGAAATGTGTTTTTTGACGTATAAATCATTTTCCCACGTCTTTCCGCTATCGAGATGTAAAGTAATATTTGTAAAGTAATGTACAGTAGTAATATACAGTAGTAAAGTAATATACAGTTTGCTAATTTATTTATTTAATGTATTTTTTAACAGGGATTAGTGGGAAGGGACATCATAAAACCCTGTCAAAAAACGTTAAAAATACTCTATACTACTGTTACACTAAGAGTGAATAACAAATAACATAATTAATAACTTTTCTAAATATGTTTAATTTATTGTATTGAAATAAATGAAAAAACTATCAAAAGTACGTTTTTGATAATGATAATGTGTTTTACTTCACTATTTTTTGTTTTTAATCAATATCCTTCAGTGACAATTCGTGAGTTATCTATTGTGAAGTATCTAATTTTTTTTCATAATATTTCAATTGTACGTTTAAATTGTTTAGTTAAGTTAGCTGTTAATTTCGTACATTGATTATAAAAATGAAAAAAAAAAAAAGCCAATATCTAAAATCGTCAATTTGGTCTATGTCCACTAATCCCTTCACAATAGTTTCAAGTATTTGAAAAAAAGTCTAACGAAATATTAATGAGATTAATTATTTATTGTGTTCCAATAAATGCGATAACCATGTATGTTTTAATGTAAGGAGTCATTTCTTTAGTTCTATACTTCAATAATGTTAACTCAGTATCAATTCACTTAGACTGTTTCACAAATTTCATTTATTTTGAAATATCTCATTTATATGTTTAAAATGTTTAGCAGTCACATATTAATTATGTACCTTGTAAAAAAAAATTGGCCAATGTCGAAAATCATTTCTCGTCTATTTCCATCAATTACAATGGTCATAGGTACACTGTAAAAAAAAAAAAAAAATCTGTAATTCTACAGATGCAAAATTACAGAAATATCTATGCTTAGTAAAATTTTATCTGCACACGGTACAAAAAAAAATGTAAATATACAAAACTAGTTTTTGTAAAGCTATAGAAATCTATAGTTTTACAAAATATTTTACTGAAATTACAGTAATTTTAGTAAAATTTTATCTGTAACCCGGGTTGCAATTACATAAAAAGGTCTAGGCATCCCAGTTTCCTAAAAAATCTTATTAACCTTACAGAATTTTTGATTTACGATGCAAAAGTGTATCTGATACATGGATTTTAGTTGTTTCCGTTACATAAAAAATTCGAGGAATCCCAGTTTCCGAGAAAAATTTTAGTAACTTTACAGATTTTTTTTAAGTGTATAACATAAAGATGTCAAATGAATTTTAATACTTTTCGGGAAAAAATCACTATCCTTTAATAATCATAATTTTCTTTCAATATCCATCAACCATGTCACAATAACGATATGTATAAAAGAACAAAGAACATATTTATACCGAATCACAACTCATGTTCCACCCCTGTAACGCATACAACCACGTACATATGTACCCTTCTCTCGCAATAAACGTATGTATAAAGAATCAACTTTGACTTTCATTTCAAATACATATTTCTAACATTATCAGTAAAAAAAAAAAAAAAAAAAAAAAAAAAAAAAAAAAATAATCGTTAAAAAAAAAAAAGAAAAAAAAAAGACTTTTAAAAACAATTAAAAATGGACATTGCCTCTTGTTTAGGGTTGCTAGATTTAACTCAGAAAAAAAAGGAAGATTCTGATTGACACTAGTTACTTTTGGTTTTATTACACTTTCGTGCTCCTTTTTTTTTTTAAACCATACTAAATTATGTTGAATGCGCCAGTAATGTTTTCGGTTATAAATTTGTTTAAAAAGAGATTATTAATTCATCGATTTAATTTCATTATTTTCCAATTGTATTCGTATTACATTATTCTATTAACATTGTTTAACTAAAATTGCAGTCAAGTATCTCATTATGAATGAAAAATTAATTGAATTGTAAGAACAAAAATAAATCAAAACATCCTACGATTCAACGATGATCATGAAAATGTTTTTGTTGTCTGATCGGAAACAAGCCGTTTTTACATTTGATGTAAATGGGTATTTCTTTTCGGCAAAAGGTGAAATTTTGAAGCAAACTGTCAAAAGTACAATGTGGTAGAAAAACGGAAGAAATCATCTTTCGATATAAATTTAAACGTACTCTGTACGATAAGCCTAAAAAATTTAAAAAAAAAAACTTACAATTTACAGGAAAAACGTACAGTCTGGTAACCCTGCTCTTGTTCTACGAAGGTACAGAATTATATACGAACAAACATTTGCCTAATTGGATTGAGAAGAATAAAAGACTGCATTTGTGTTTTTGAAGGTAGCTCTGTAAGACCATGCATACCAATAGAAAATCTAAAATTTCACTATAAAATTCAATAGAAAACAATTTCTATGTCATTTACTCAAACCCTTTGTTTAATGTAGCACTTTTAAATAGGAAAATGAAAGTAAACCATAATGAGCACATATGATTCATGTCGATTCCTTAGGTAGAAAGCTTCACTAATATTTTATCGCATCGCTAATGGAAATCTAATATCACAAAAGTACTCTGTATTTAGCCAAATATAATTAAGTAAATGTATTGTAGCAAAAAATTAGATTCACCAGCTAACATGAAACAGATTAAATAGTATACCTAAATGAGGTAAGTTTATTGTATTTCTATAATTGTGATAAGCCTCAAAGGTATATTTTTGATAAAGAATGCTTTACTTCACTGATATGTTTTCTAATTTAGTGTCAATTCCTCCAGAACGTTTGAAAAATTCATATTTTTTTTTTCGCAATAGGTCGTTTACATGCATAAATTATTTAGTAACCTGCTATTAATTCAGTATTTAAAAAAAAAACAGTGTTTACATTTTTTTCTGTTCAATATCCACCATTCATTTCACAATAGTCAAAAGTATGATACAAAAATATACCAACACCTTCTCTTTAATATCAGCCGTAAATATCCACATTGTTTAACCCATTTATGCCCAGTGTCCCTTTTTGGAACGCATCAAATTTTAATAAACTTGTATAATTTCCTTCTTCTTTATAACATGAAAATTGCATGAAATAATTATCTACAAATGTTTTGTGTTTTTTTCAACCAAGAATCCAAATAAACAGCCATAATCTTAGCTTGTAAGCTTCTTTGAAATACGAATTTTTTTAATTGTGAAATTATATGTTCAGGCCAATTTTTTATACGTTTTTGTAAAGTACAAAATATAGAGCACTAGGCACGAATGTGTACATATTTTTATTAGCCACTTAGGAAAAGGTGATTTATATAAAGTGCTTTTCAAGATGATTATGAAACAAACTGTTTTTAAGCCTTAAATACGATTATTCTTAGTTTATTATTACTAATGCCTGTAATGTTATTAGTTTCTGTAAAGTAATAAATATATATTGTTTAGTAGTTCATAAAAATACTGATTACAGTATTTAATATAGAATTTAAAAAGTCATTTTATATAAATTTAGACAAAACATATAATTATGCATTTTATACTATTACAAATATTATACATATTCCCATATTTACACGGTAAAAAAAAAAAAAAAATCTGTAAAGTTACTAAATTTTTTCTAAGAAACTGGGATTCCTAGAACTTTTTATGTAACGGCAACAGCAAAAATTCTTGTAACAGCGTCTGTTACAGGAATTTTTGTTGTTGCCGTTACATAAAAAATTCTAGGAATTCCAGTTTCCTGGAAAAACTTAAGTAGCTTTTTTTTTTTTTTTTTTTTTTTTTTTTTTTTTTTTTTTTTTTACAGTGTACTAAGTTTACATTTTATAAAATAAAAGAATATTTTACTGCAATATTTTTTTAGTATTTTTCAAGTTCATTTTCCAACATTTTAAAGTTAATTTACCAACAAATTTGAGAAAACAAAAATTCAGGCAGAAATTGGCACAAACAAACGCTAGGAGCACCGTGAGGGACCATTTTGACCCCTATCAAATGAATACATTTTGGATCAAACCCGAAATTTTAGGTTGAAAATAAGTTTAAAAGTCACAAAGAAGAAAAAAAAAAGTCAAATAAATATGTTAAGCAATTTTAAATAAAAATTTTGGTGAAAAAATATTTTTTATAAAACTTCAGTAAAATTTCCGGCTTTTCTAGTGTTAATAAGCACACTTATTTTTTTATCCTATGTTCATTAATCAAAGTCACGATAATTTTAGATAAAACAGAAAAAAATGATTTTTTTTCTTTACTCAGTTTTTTCGTAAGAAAATTAATTTGCCTATACACTGTAAAAAAAAAAAACTGTAAAGTTACTAAAATTTTTCTACGAAACTGGGATTCCTAGAACTTTTTATATAACGGCAACAACAAAATTTCATGTAACAGGTACACTTTTGCACCGTAAATAAAAAAAATCTGTAAGGTTAATAAGACTTCTTTAGGAAACTGGGATTCTTAGAACTTTTTATGTACTAACTGCATCCCGGGTTACAGAAAAAAAATGTAGTAAGATTACTGTAATTTTAGTAGATTCTTTTTTAAAGCTACAGATTTTTTGTAGCATTTAGTAAGCATACATATTTCTGTAACTTTACATCTGCATAATTAGATCTTTTTATACAGTGTAATAATTCAAAGAAAGAAAAAATGAGAAAGATAAATTATGCGTTAAGATAGATTATATCATGCGTTAAATATAGATTGTGAAACACTTTCTAACTATTCAGAATAATGTAATAAATCTTCTTCGATTAAAAAGGTGAAAAATGATATTTTCATAAAGAATTTGAAAAAAAAAAAACGCCCAACAAAATTGAGTATTTCATTTCAGCAACTAACTTCTATAGTCAGAAAAATATTCAAATTATTTTGAGGAGCCCCGTGTTAGCTCTGTAGATTTCTATATACACTACATAATATATTAATATTTAGTTCATTTAGGTAACCCAACACAGGTAATTATCCGTCAGCAGTTTAAGTCAATAAGCTGATATGAATTATTTTGTACAACCATGTATATAATCTACAGAATTTATACACAAAAAGTAATATGGAAAAGAATGGTTACATGTAAAAACTCACGCACTTCCAGCAATTATTGATCGTAGACAGTACTAGAACTTAATTATTTAGCGTGCCCCTGTAAATGAACTATAAATGCTATGCACACCATATTTTACAGTAACCATCTTGTAGTGTACATCAGTGATGTAAATCGATTTTAATATATTTTAAATAAAGTAATGATATTAAACTACATTATATCCTCGATCGACTACAAGAAACAAATTCCTTTAGATTGCCTTTGTAAATAAACTACAAATACTTCACGTTTCAATTTTAATAACGAATATTCCATACTAACTCTTTTTAGCACTGTTCGAATTCAATAGAAAACTGTATCCATGGCATTTTCTCAACAACTTTATTTAAAAACTCATGCAACCTCTTTAACTTTACTTTAACCTTCTTTTAAGTCGGGAAATGAAATTTAACCATGCTGAGAACATACAAGTCATGTAGGTTTCAAAACTAGAAAGCTACATCAATATTTTATCGCGTACTACTAATTGAAATCTGATTAACCAAACATAATTTCCGAAAAGCATTGTTGAGAAAAAAATATATTAATGATTTAGCATTAAATACAATTAAGAGCTTATCTAAATGAGCTTAAATTATACTGTTCCAATAATTGCTATAACCATCAAAGATATGTCTCTGATAAAAATAATTTGCGCTCTTTCACTAATCTCTTTTTCTTAATTCAATGAGATCATAGCTAAATACTCACAGAGATAACTGATAAATAATATTTAAACCCCCTGATAGTTATAGTTCAAAGTAGAGTAATACCACAAAATCATATTGAGGGAACTCATATTTTTTTCCAGAAAATTATCATGCATACTACTGGAAGAATAACTTCAATTAAATTGAGCAAAACGAAATGAAATTGGAAGCGAAATATGAGTTACGAAATATTTTTCATTTTTCATTTATGAAAAGTAATGTCCGTTAGACATATTGAACAATCACATTGAGAATTGCACTTCAAAATACATTCAAACTATTAACTATAAAATGAAATGCATGTATTAATACAAACCAATGCAACGTTGTGCTCTCAGCTCAACATATTATCACATATCAAAAAATCGCATGGCTAGCAAAGATATGACATTTGAATAAACGAGCAACAATAATTCAAATAAACAAATTTAAAAAATCAAAAAACCCGACTGTGTAACCACTCTGAAAATGGGCAGCTAATTGTAATGGTTGCCGTTTATATTTCACCGGATAAATCTTTAAATGCAATACGAGAATTTTTGTACGAAAATTTGTTTATTTATTCTAAAGATGCTTCTGCATTACTTGAAGATAAAATTGGTAAGATATTTCAAGATTTGCCGATGATTTTGAGTGGGGATTTCAACATCAATTTTGCGGATGATAAAAATCTACCACTAATTCAATTTTTACATAGTGAATTCCATTTAACAATGACCAATGATCGCAATCTTAGCACAACGATATATAAAACTACAACTGATGCAGTCTTTATAAGATATTTAAGTAGATTCGAATCACAATTGTTTGCTTCCTATTTTAGTTACCATAAACCTATCGTATCAGTTCTGGAATATAATGATAATAATGATGATGATAATGATGATGATGGAAGAGTTGTTGAAATTGTGGATGAAAATTCATAAGTTTCATTAATATTCATTTCAAAGAATACCAATTAATTAACTTTCATATTTCATGTTTTTGTAAATTTACGTTTTAAGCAATAGATTGCAATTTTTGTATGTAAAATTATATGCATTATTTTTCATGTACAATGGCGCATTAAATGAAAATTGTAATATAATTTTGGTAGTAATAGTTTATAATAATGAATAAAAAAACACTACATTTAAAAGTATTTCCTGCACAATAAAACATTTCCTGACGATTAAAAAAACACACGTAATTGTTGAAGATTTCACTTCTATTGGCACTCCCGGAGTGCCACTGTTTTTTTTTTTTTTTTTTTTTTTTTTTTTTCAATTCCTACTATTAGCTCACACTCTCGCTATATATATCTTGTTCAAATATTCAGTCTTTAATAAAATACTTATTATTCATCCAATCAAGCTCAAATAAATTTTTTAAAACTTATACTGGATGAAACTTGATGCTAATCCAGTTTTTTTCAAATATTAACTTATTAATTAAATTAAATTAATTAATTTTCAATAATCGATATAGCCCTCTTCTAGATCAACGTATTTTAAGACCGAGAGTGCCCTCTTTTTGATCAAGGCATTTTAAGCGCCACTCAAGAGGAAAGAAGAATGGGAGAAAAAAATTCTCTCATTGGCCTAAGTAAGAATTGACTTAAAATATATTTTTTTTTATATTACTTGTTTATATTACTTACCTATTTTTTTTATTTACTGATGACTTTTAAGTTGTGTTTAATTGTTAGTTCCTATTTATAAACACTGTTTTGATGAGGTCTATAGATGTCTATTATGGTTAGAGTTGCAGTAAAACTAGAGATCCTACATACACAACAGTCAATGAAACATCGTCTTCATTTTGAAAGGCCTATCCAATGATCTGCCTTTCAATAGGGTGCGTAAATTTTTTTTTCGTCTCTACCGCCATTTTGTATTTTACGGCCGCTATTTTGAATTTATAAAAACAAAACCTAGCCTATAACCATCGGGCCGTTAAGACGAATTGATAGAGACCTCACTCATTAAAATCCATCCAGCCGTTGGGATGTTTCGAGGGTATAAAGAAATCCACTTACACAGATACGCGTGAAACACATAACTCTTCTTTTCAGTTGGGTAATAAGAGTAATGCCACACAAATTATATAAATGAATTTTTCCAGAAAATTTCCATACATTTATCAGAAGTATAAATTACATAAGAATGAGCAAAAACTTGAAATCAGTTGAGAAATATGAGCAACGAAAGCATTTTTGCTTGAGAATTGAAGAGCTGAGTGGATGAACATGTTATGCCACATTTTCTAAAAAAAAAAAAAAATTATCTTCTGGATGAAAGCGTTATGAAGTATCCTATCACATGGTGAAGCTAGAATACTAAGATTCGATTTAGTCTTGAAGATTTAAGACATTATTCATTAATATTTAATATTTTAATATTTAATAATGTCAATAATATTAATAAATTTTAATATTTGAAAATTAAATATGAATAAGTTTTCTGAGAGAGTTTAGTACAATACCTATTAATATTTTAAACACATGGTATCAAATAGAAAATAAATCATTGAAATTTACAGCAAAAACTTTCACTTCAAATTTCTTCAAATGTAATTTTTGCTACTTAACATGTTCTTCCATTTAGCTCTTCAATTATGAAGGGTGTAATGTCCGATTAGAGGTATTACAGCAATCTTATTTCAGTATTTCGCTTCAAAATACATTCAAGCGCCATGTATTAACTAATAAACGAAACACATGTATTGATAATAAACACTGTAAAATAAAAAGTCCTTCCGGCCAGTGCCGGGAGGAAGAGGTAGCTTTCATAATCCTTATTTAAAAAAAGCCAACTTATATCATGCAAACACACGAAGCTCAATTTAGTGGAAACCGAATATAGGAGATTCAATACTAATTTTTATCAATATAATGAATGAGAATTTCGCGAAATTAGTCAGTTTTATCCAAGCTGTTTTTCTTTAAAGTAACTTATATTTGGCTGCCAAATTCGGCGATTTCTTAAAGTGCCTGTCATTTTAAGACAACATGGTGGATGAGGCTAAGCAGTGAACTTGGTCGAGACCTTAGTAATTGCTGTGCACATGCTCACTCACATCGGAATCGGTTAATATATAGGAGTGCTGTCGCATGCAAAAAATCAGATTTTTCAAAATGTCACCCACAATAGAAACTGAAACTGCTATATCTGAGCCATTTTTTAAGGTAAAGACAAACAAAAAATGCTCCTGAATCCTTATATCAAGATCAAATACTTAAGAAAGAAACCTTTTTCAATTTCTAATTTTTTTGCACCTTACTTTAAATATATGTATAATTTTTAATTTAATGGCCGCCATTTTGAAACAAGATGGCTGATGAATCTGGCCAGCGAACTTGGTCGAGGTGTTGATGTATACTATCCACGTGCCTTCTTACATCGAAATAGGCGAATACGTGTGTTATCGCGTGACAAATACAAGATCGTTTCAAAATGTTAGCCATGCTAGAAATTCAAAGTGCTATAAATCAACCATTTTTTAAGATATCAACAAAAGAACAAATTTACGTGTGTTATCGCGTGACAAATACAAGATCGTTTCAAAATGTTAGCCATGCTAGAAATTCAAAGTGCTATAAATCAACCATTTTTTAAGATATCAACAAAAGAACAAATTTTCAGAAACAAAAACTGCTCCGAAATCTTTGTATCAAGGCCAAACACATAAAAAAAATCTTTTTCAGTTTCCAATTTTTTAATACCTCATTTTAAATTTTAAATTTAATTTTTTTAAAAATGGCAACCCTTTTGAAACAAGATGGCGAATGAAGCTGGCCAACGAACTCGGTCGAGACATTGGTATGTACTATGTACAGACCAAGTTACATCCAAATAGGTTCATAAATACGCCTGTTATCGCGTGACAAAAATCAGGTCGTTTTAAAATGTCAGCCACAAGAGAAATTCAAAATGCTATTACTCAGCCATTTTTTTTAGATATAGACGAAAGAAAAACTGTTCCGGAGTCTTTATATTAAGGTCAAACACATACAAAAAAAAAAATCTTTTTCATTTTCCAATTTTTTTGGTATCTCATTTAAATTTTTTAATTTTTTAATTTTTTTAAATGGCCGCCATTTTGAAACAAAATGGCGGATGAAGCTAGCCAACGAACTCGGTCGAGATATTTGTATGTGCTATGTACACACCAAGGTACATCCAAGTCGGTTCATAAATACGCCTGTTATTACGTGAGAAAAATCAGGACGTTTCAAAATGTCAGCCACGCTAGAAATTCAAAATGCTATAACTCAGCCATATTTTAAGATATAGACGAAACAAAAACTGCTCCAAAATCTTTGTATAAAGGTCAAATACATAAGAAAAAAATATTTTTCCATTTTCAATTTTTTGGTACCATATTTCAAATTTTAAATTTTTAAAAAAATTTTAAATGGCCGCCATTTTGAAACAAAATGGCGGATGAAGCTGGCCAACGAACTCGGTCGAGAGATTGGTATGTACTATGTACACACCGAATTACATCCAAATCGGTTCGTAAATACGCCTTTTATTGCGTGACAAAATTCAGGACGTTTCAAAATGTCAGCCATGCTAGAAATTCAAAATGCTATAACTCAGCCATTTTTTAAGATATAGACGAAACAAAAACTGCTCCGGAATCTTTGTATAAAGGTCAAATACATAAGAAAAAAATATTTTTCCATTTTTAATTTTTTGGTACCACATTTCAAGTTTTAATTTTTTTTAAAAATTTTAAATGGCCGCCATTTTGAAACAAAACGGCGGATGAAGCTGGCCAACGAACTCGGTCGAGACATTGGTATGTACTATGTACACACCGAATTACATCGAAATCGGTTCATAATTACGGGAGTTATAGTGTGACATAGGTCAGATATATATATATATATATATATATATATATATATATATATATATATATATATATATATATCAATTTTGAACGGAGGGTGGTTTCGGGGTCTGGGGGTCATGATCGATGAAAATATACCAAAATTTTTTGAAATCGCTTTCCTCCGAACGGCTGCAATAGGTAGCTTTTTTGTAAAGAAAGCTACCTAAAACGGTCTAAAATACGGAAATTGTACTGGCAATCGAGACGGCAGTACGTTTTCCGTATTTTTAACGGAAATAGCACTGGCGTCTCGATTGCCAGTACAATTTCTGTATTTTAGTCCGTTTTCTTTTTACAGTGAACCGGCGCAATAATGTGATCTGACCGAACTCAACATATTTTCCACATACTAAAATTTGCATGGAGAGCAAAAATAGCAATGTAACAAAAGGATAAATGGGCAGCAGCAGTTCGAAGTAGAGTGATGCCCCAAAAATCAAATAAATGAAACTGATATTTTTTCCAGAAAATTTTCATGTATAAAACATAAAAGGCATAATAATGAGCAAACAGATTGAAATCGGTTTAGGCAATTACATAAGGCAATGAAGCATATAATGTCAGATTAGACGTATTACAACAACCGCATTTCAGCATTTCACTTCAAAATATATTCAACCACCGCAATGTATTATAAATACATGTAATAATACAAACCGATGCAACATTGCAATTTTATGGATCTCAAGACTCTTAAAGCTTCAAAATTTTCGAAATTTTATTATTTTGGATATTAAATTCCTATCTTTTCCGAACATTTTGATATAATTATTTCCATGAAATTCCCATTAGAACAGAAGTTATAGCTTTTAGAATTACACCCTCTCAATAGCTGAAGTGGCGTTTTCGAAACTCTGAAAACATTTTTCTCCAAATGACGTTTTTAGATATGACACGCAGAATATTTCAAATACTTCTGAATATTTTTTCATGAAATTTTCAAAACATACGTTTCATGTTAGTATGTATAAACTGAACCTAAAATTACCTTTTATTGTTCTAAAAAATATTTTTTATGTGAATATATAGTTAAAATTTTCAAAATTGTGTATTAACTTATTAAAAATATAAAAATGCTTTGATTACAAACTCATTTAGGTTCAGGGTAATTTTTAATAATCTGAAGTATACGTAGGTACTAAAATTTCCTTTCTAGTTGCAATATTTATTTTGTAATCCTGAGCATAAGCTGTTATACCAGTTTTCTGCTCGTCAGATGTCTGACAGTTTGAATCCCCCTATAAATGCTAATTCTGCAACTTTCAATTTTTTAAATACATGAAATGAAAGAACATAATTATATCTTTCTTCGCAATAAAAATTGTGTTTTAAAGTCACATATATTTTAAGATATTAAAGGTTAAAAATGGTCTTTTTTTTATTTTTTCCTGAGTCCTGAGACTCTTCAACTCTGAACATGATTCATATGTCAAAAATCGCATGAGAAGCATTGGTAGCAATGTTACAATAGGGTAAACGGGCAACAAAAGTTGGGAAATCACATGAAAAACAGCTAATATCAATATACCTTATATCGGGAAATGTTGGAATGTGGTAAATCATTTTTCCTTTTTGTGTCATAATATTATTATTTTTTACACGGCCATAGGTTTAAAAGTTCCCGGATATGGAATACCAGTATTTTTCAGTGGTAATATTAGCTTCATTTAATTGGTGATATCAATAAACAAATAAGGCTATGATTGCTATAAAAAAAATAGTATTCGATGTCGTTAAAACGCTAACCCCTAAAGTCGTGTAAAAACAGAATTGGGTATAATTAGATGCTACTTAGGTAGGTTCTTAATTAACATCTCGGCTAATTATCGATAAGTGTTTTTCACAATCATCATCAACAAGCCTTGGATGATTCCGCGTCTATAGTTACCTTGAGCGACGCCCAACTCTCCGGCTGAGCGCCCGCAAAGAAGACTTTGTGCGTAACAGAAAAATGGGATTTTCTCAACAACAATATGAAGAAGGATAATCACTATAGATTCCCTGCAAAGCTTAGACAGTTCTCCTACTACCCCTAATTTTTTCATAATTTTAGTTCCAGTAAATTTTGAAATAGGGAAGGGGGGGGGGGGCTCGAAGACACTTTTTTGCAGTACATTTTCCGTGATATCTCTGAAATTATATCTAAAATTAAAACAAATATATTTTTTAGTTCGGTGTTACGAGATCTTTCGAACGATATCCCGCACAATATACATCTTTTTTAAAAAAAAAATAATTTATTCAGCCCCTAAGTTTTTCCAAAAAGTATTTGTCGATTGATGGACTGTAGAAGTTTAATTTTTTTTAATTGGTTTTATTAGCAGTTGGACACAGCACAATTCACACACACACAAAACATAAATCTTGACTAATTTTAGAAATTGTAGTTAATATCCATCGCGTAGTTTTGGATGGAATGTTTACATCGTGTTAATGCTTTGACGATCAATAGCTTAATAGTTACCTTTTTAGATTGCTCGCTAGGGGGAGCTGGTTATACTTCCGGGACGGAACAATATTTGTGAATGGTTAATATTATATAAATATGTTCGTCGATGCCTTTTATAATTCTGAAGTATGAACTTTCCACGTTCCATAGTTTTCGAGAAAAACGGCTGTTACAGACGGACAGGCCGACTCACGAGTGATTACTTTTTAATTACACTCTAAAATTTCTGAAATCACTTTATAAGTTGCCAAGAAAAAGATACCTCCATATCAGATGCTTTCCGTAGAATTTTGCGAGTGTTGTTGGACCTCTTATTTATATCACAATGTATATTCCAAACGGAAAATTCAAAAATATATTAAAATATTTATTTGCTTAAAAGACGTTACTAAAAACGCATTAAAAGTAAATTAAAAACCTATATTGACATGTTTCAGCTTCTTCACTGAGTCGTCATGAGAATCTATTACAGAAAATACAACTACAATGCATATGAAAAATGGAAAAAAAATCATCGAATACAAATAAGTAAACTTATAACGCCCCGTAGATTTTCGCTATCGCACGTGTTCCGTCTATGTTGCGACTCCGCGAGACATTTATAAGAGAGTCCATTGAAATTTACTTAAGAGGTTCAGGGTTTTGTAAAGATACGTTATCTTTTCGCTTCCAGAATATATGGATTGAATGGTTGGACAACTTGCTCAGTTCAATTTCAGTTCGCGTAAACTAATATATCATTAATCTATACTTTTTCACGATACTTCATTTATTTGTTAAGATATTTAATAAACAGCTTTCAATTATATACAGACAACTATTTTCTCAAGAAGACTGACAAAAAGTAATCTAATTCGCGCTTTTATTAAAGATCTCAATTTGTTTCTTTTCTTATTCTTTCTTGTGAAAAAAGATTTGACGGTTTTCAAAAACACGCTCTTTTCACTCACTTTTTTATTCAATTTAACCTTTTTTTTAACTTAACTACATCAATTCCGATTTGAAATATATGTTCTCAAATATCACAAAACATCGTTTCAAGGATTAAAAAAAAAAAAAAATAGAACATAGTAATGAAAATTTATTGGCAAAATGAGATTTTTTCATATCTGCAGCAAGAAGAAAATTGCATATAAAATTATGTAAAAGAAATTACATATAAATTTATGTAAGAATCACTTATTACCATTAAACCAAATTATAACATGCTATAAGTGAAAAAAGTACATATAAAGGTATATAAATACCTTGTAATTTGATCTACATGTTCCGTGCGCACAATTCATTATACTTGTGAAAATACAGTCGGACTTCGTTATCCCGACACCCGGTTTTCACGTTACTCCGCTTATCACGTCAGTTTTTCAAAGTCCCAAAATTTTCTGTATATGATTTTAATGTAAATAAACTCCGGATTTTACGTCGTTGAATAATTTTCAACTCCGGATATCCCGACGGCTTAGGAAAACTGTCCATTTTTTTATAATCCATCTTATAAGAACGGAAATTAGGCAGTAATAAATGTCTTAGCCAAACTTGTTACACTGCTTTTTTTATTCCGACTAAAACGAAAGCATTGCATTGCATTGAAATGATCAGAAATGATCTAACATCTATTTCTGAAAAAAAAAAAAAAAAAAAAAAAAAAAAAAAAAAAAACGAATATTGATTACAATTAATTGTATAATATTGAAAAATGAAATTGTAGGAAGCACATCTTAGGGATAAGCAAACCCTAATTCATCAATATTTCATGTAACAATAAAAAAAACAAGTCATCATAAATCTGATTTTAATTCTTTTCAATTTTGTTTTTGTGTTTATTTTGTTTAATAATAATATTTTATTGCTTAAAACTGTAAGAACAGTTATGAATTTAAAATTATCTTAAATTAAACAAAAATACAGCTTCTTATACATATATTTTTCTCCAACTGCGGCTACCGCGACACTCCGCTTATGACGATACATTTTTCTGGTCATTAGAGTGTCGGGATAACGAGGTTCGACTGTACTATCGCGATTTTTGTTTAGTAAGTTCATTTTAAAAATTTATATAGTTTTAAAATAAAATATTGTTAAAAGTTTTTTATCAATACTGATCTGGATAAAATAGTCGATTATGGTTACGAAGCATGAAGATCAGATTAAAAGATATTTATATGCCTTTAAATGTTCCTTTTACACTTTTAGCATGTTATAACTTTAGAAATTTACAAAAATTTTCATAAATATTGTAATTTTTTCTAATTCAAAATTAAAAAGTTTATAAACGAAGTTTTTTGGGAAAGATCTATTTTAATTTTACTAAACTCTTATATATCATTCAAATCTATCTTAATTTCACTTTATTTCCAACCTTTATTAATTTCACTAAATTCGTAAAGTTTATCTAATCGGTAGCCACGTAAAACAGCTCAAGTGAGAAATTAAACTTTAGTATGTAATTCTGTATCACCATTTTCTGGAGATTCTACGAACAATTTATATTAACTGCAGTTGTAGAAGGCAGCAGTATTTTTGTATATCGCAAATTGGCAACAAGGTGACAGAAGGATTAACTTGATTTTTTTAATGTAAAAGTGGAATTTTATAATCGATTTGCACTCATTTTCTCGAATTTTAAAAATTGTGTACACAAATGTATTTCGGATGACAATATAGAATTTTTATATTTTCAGAACTTAATTATAAATTAATAAATTAATTTAGAGGCAAATTTAACTTAGCTTGTGCCAGGTTAAAAATCGCCAAATGATCTTTAAGGCTACAGCTGTTTAAGAATTACAAAAACAATTGGATTAATTAAAGGGCATCAGGACTCAAAGCTTCAAAATTTTCGAAATTTATTTATTTATTTATTTATTCATTTATTTATTTTTTTTTGTTGTTGTTAGTTGTTAAACTCCTACGTTTTCTAAACATTTTAATATAATTGATTCCTTGAAATTCCCATTAGAACAGAAATTATGGCTTTTAGAATTATACCCGCTCAGTAGCTGATGCGGCGTTTCCCAAACTTTGAAATCGTTTTTCTCAAAAGGATGTTTTCGGGCATAGCGCGCAGTATATCTCAAAAACTTCTGAATACTTTTTCATGAAATTTTCAAAACATATGTTTCACGTTACACTGTATAAATTGAGCCTAAAATTTCATTTTTATTATTTTTTAGGTGATTATACTGTTGAAATTTTCAAACATTTGAATTAACTAAATACAAGTTAGTATTAAAAATATAAAAATGCTTTAAATACAAATTAATTTAGGTTTAAGGTAATAATTACAATCTGAAGTATAATTAGGCACAAAAAATGTCATTCTAGACACAAAATTTAATTTGTAATGCTGCGCTTAAGCTGTTATACTAATTTTCACCTCGAAAAATGTCTGACAGTTTCGAGCCCCCTATAAATACTAATTCTCCATCTTGCAATTTTTTAAATACATTAAATGAAAGGACATACTTATATCTTTCATTCCAATCAAAATTGTGTTTTTAAATCATATACTTTTTAAGTTATTACATGTTGAAAATTGTCTTTGTTTTTTCATTTTTTCAAATTTTTAGAGTCCTGAGCACGACCTACCATCTAACTGAACCCCTTAAGCTTAAATAGATCGAATGGCAATAAAACTGCAATTACAAAATACTTTCAACACAGAAAAGTTGAGAATATGAATAAAAATTAAAGAGAGTAATACTTTAGAAAGTAAATACCATTTTACCCTTGAATAGTTCAATATTATTTAAATTACGATTACACGTTGCGAAAACAATTTAAAAATCCCGAATAGATAGGTTACATAATACTTTCCCGTTGCCATATCTTAAACGAGTTGGAAATTCCCCGTCAAACGTGGCAAATGAGGTGCGTTCGTACTATAACTAGTTTTATAAATATTTTTTGCACCCCATATTGTACTGAATGTATATTCACACTTCATAAATGCATATCTATTTCATTCTGTTCGAAAGGCTGTAACATCATTAAAATGCGCTTAAAATAATTTTTTCCCATTGGCCGTAATGTAACGAAAAACTTTTGATTGTCCCTGTAATTAAACTATACATCCGATTTTCATAAAAATTAAAACGCCTCGACAACATATTGTAACAATCATATATTTAAAATTTCAGATAATTCGGTGGGGTAGTTTTTGCTCTGTGATATGCGGACAGACGGACCGAACGACGACTATAGGTGCTATGTATTTATATAATTACGAACGCACCTAAAAAGTATAATAGAAAAAGGTATACAGGGTGTTGCCAAATTCAACCGACAAATTCAGAGGGTTGATAGTAGACAAAAGAGAATGAAAAATTACTATAGAATATGGGGTCGCATACCACTTATTCAGTCACAAATACAGGATGTTTCACCCGAACTGAACTCGGGTTGACGGTAATAATTTTGAGAAAAATAAAAATATTGCAATTAACATGTAGCGATATGTACCTTTTGTTTTGTGAAATTAGATAACAACACGAAATGTTTTGGAAAAACCGGGTGCTCAAGCAATCGATAATGCTACACCCGGCAGGCGGCAGCACAGACAATCACCTCATCGAGTTCACGGCTGACATTCCAGAATGAGTTAAAACTCGATTCGCATATTAAAACGCAATCGATCTGCCAAGTCATATCTTGGTGGAATACACCTGAAAACCAGATTTTAGCGGTTGACTCGTGGTTTTACCATTGTGTTTTCCTGCTCCCCGTCGTCCATATTTTCATACCTTTAGGTGCAGTAAAACGCAATGGTAAACCTGCGAGTAAGCCGCTAAAATAGAGTTTTCAGGTGTATTCCATCAAGATATGACTTGGCAGATCGACTGCGTTTTAATATGTGAATCGAGTTTTAACTGGTTTTGGAATTTCAGCCGTGAACTCGATGAGGTGATTGTTTGTACTGCCGCTTTTTGGTCTATACCCTATGAACTGATAATCGCAGTCCCTAATGTGTAGTGTCAAGTGCATACTGCCAACGCGCATAAATGGAAACTACTGTCACTTTTTTATCACATTTACAACAAAAGTGAGCATGTTTAGTAAAACTGTCACTATAATGTACTTTAGTTATCTGAAAGTTATTGCCGCCAACCCAAGTTGAGTTACTGTGGTCAAAAGTCAAAAATGGCACTCTCTATTTTTGATTAAATGCATGGTTTGCGACCCCATGTTCTATGGTAATTTTCCGTCCTCTTGATGCCTGCTATCAACCCCCTGAATTTGTCGTTGGAATTCGGCAACACCCTGTATATTTATTTAATAAATCTACTAGTTCGCGATTTCAACGAAGTAGTAAACCAAAGCCATGAATTTTCAATTTTCGGGGCGTTTGTGAAACTAGGACTTCCCTCAGAGGGATTAGTTGGAGAGATATTGCTGAGAACATAGATTTAATAATAAGTTGTGAAAAGAGAAGAAAATGAGATGCTATCTTTAATTGACCATATGCTGCCACAAATTCAAATGATGAAAATGAACAAATTAAATCGTAGAATCACAAAATACTATATATAAATTCATGTGCATTGTTTAATAAATGGAAAAGCCTAAAATGATGTATCAAAGTTCCGAACACGTCAACTCAAAAGAGGCATGCAATGCGTTGTTGGAGTGTGTTCCAGATATACTCGATCGGACTTATATGAGGAGTGCATGCTGGCTACTACATACGCTGTATTGTTTTGTTTTGAAACATATTCTGCACAAGTTGAGCTGTATTACTCTATAGCATGCATTAAATAAAAAAATCATAAAACTGCTTGAATGGCAATCAGGAGATTAAATATCAGTTTTTAAGACAAACATTGAATCCTTTTAAAAGAGTGTATTTTTTTTCTTTCTACTATCTTTACTTTGAAAATACTTAATTAAAATAAAAATATTTTAAACAGGTAATTACACTTTAATAATGAAAAAAAAATCCTCTTTGGAAAAAATATGTATTATGAGATCATGTCCAGTTAGCCGTTATTCGAAATTCCACATGAGTCTTTTAGAATTACGAACATGAAACTTTAAATTCCAGGAACAGACCACGAATAAAGGGGACAACGACCATATTTCTGGAAATCCCTGCATCTACTCATATTTCCCACACGCACTATTTCTCATCAGAAAAGGACGGTTGACAAAATCCCCTCACGTA
This sequence comes from Maratus speciosus, assembly GCA_963932465.1. Lineage (NCBI taxonomy): Eukaryota > Metazoa > Arthropoda > Arachnida > Araneae > Salticidae > Maratus > Maratus speciosus. Next base: position 450,080,192 of record OZ010790.1, on the reverse strand, counting down.
TTGTGACTAACGCTACTGTTTTTCCCTTACGATAGGAAATATTCGATATTATTTTCCCGATATTTTTTCTGGTAGCCCCTTTTTTCTTTCTCTTCGATTACGGAAATTTAATGACAATCTTGATATGTTTTGATGTGTAAACTGAAAGCTGCATTTATCTTCAGAAAAAAAAAAGATTGCAACCAACCACGAAAACGAACGGAATACTAAAAGAGGAAATGTGTATTTAAATTATTGTTTTCCAGGAATAAAGATTTCAAGGTTTTGTTTCATCTCTAATGCCAGTTTTCTTTGTCGTTGCAATGATTCAAAAAGAAATCTGGAAGTTTTTGTATTACGGGAGACTTTGTTTTGTCAGAAAGTTTTTGTTAGAGATTTGTATTGCTTTTATCAATACTAGTTTCATATAAAAATGTCCAAAGAATAGCTTTCGCTTGAAATAGCAGTGGCAGAATAAAACCATGCTGAGTAAAGTATATTTTTCATAAAAAAATAAATGGATAATGATTCGGCGTTTCTTTTTTCATGATGAATTATTTATTGCTTTAATACATTTACTGCTTTACCATGAAAAAAACGAATATTCTACTATTTATCATGTTAGTGTTTTTAATAGAAATTGTTTTTTTTTTATAAATGGGGGTTTTGCTTTCTTCTTTATATATATATATATATATATATATATACAAGCTAAAGTACCCGGCGTGGCCAGGAATTTTAAGAATGTTTGTTTTGAAAAATCAATTTTGAAACCTCAACGATTGCGTAATAATTTACGTAATTTTCACTCTTTTTTTTTTTCATTTAATCCGGACGACAGATTGCCTACGTACTTAGTAAATTTAATATGTGATCTGGATTGAGACCGAGATTAAAATCTTTTGATGAAAAGTTGTTTCCGAGCATTGTGTCCTTTAACAATTTTTTTTGTCCTTATGACAAATAATTTTCATATACAGTAGAACCTCTTTTATTCGAAACTCTTTTAACCGAAACTCTCGGTTAACATCCATTTTTTAAAGCTTCAATCCAAAATTTTACAATCCATTTTTTAAAGCTTCTTTTTTTACTATCACATTCCTTGTGTGCAAAACCCATTTTTGAATCTTTTTTTTTTTTGCTAAGGAATTTATCAAAGCGAAGAAGAGGACAACAATGTGGGTGAAGAAAACGAAAAATTAGCAATTCTTTTGAACATTCAAAATCTTTTGAATGTTTTGCAAAAAATTTGGCATGGCTGGAGCAGCAGAAAGACTGTGATATTGGTGAACTAATAGTGCAAAAAAAAAAGAAAAAACTTCGTGATAGTACTGCAAAGCAGAGGTAGTCGAAACTGCGACAAACGAAACTGGTTTTCGAACCCTTGTGAAATATGTAAAATGTACTTAATTTCAAAATTAAAATTCAGGTAATTTATTTTCCTTTCTTTTTTTATATTGCCTTATTTTTATTAAGCACTTGTTACCATAATAAGAATCAGCGTATATATTTGTCCTTAATCTTAAAATTGAAGCATTCTCGATTATCCGAAAATTTCGATTTTCCGAAAGATGGTCGGTCCCAATTACTTTGGATAATCGAGGTTCTACTGAAGTTCTGTTTCTTAATAATGTTTCTTGTAACCTTCAAGAACCATTATATGCGAAGCAGATAGAGTGTACTCTTAAATAATCCCAAAATTATTTAATTTGAAGTCTTTACTTATCAAACTTGTAAAAATGTTCCAAATATCCAGTAAAAATTTTCTTTATATAATTTGTACGGAAAGAAGACTGTAACTTTATCAATAGTTTCTTCACAGAGTTCGACTGCACTTTGGCGGGACCTATTAAAGTTTTTTTTTTTTTTTTTTTTTTTTTTTCAAAGAGTTGAGATAAGTAGATTAGCTAAATGCTTCAAAAGAATTAAAGTAATTAAATTGTAAAAGAAAAAAAATGATTCGGAATTATCGGCGACAGTTGAATATTGCCTTATATTTGGATACTAATTATGAATAACAACATTTTAAAAATTTCTGTCATTGGAACATTACACGCATAGATAACGGTTCAGGAATTAACTTTTGATCAACGATAAAAAGAGATATCCTGTATATGCTCAGAACATGCTCATAAATATTTATAAATTTTAATTATGGCGAATGATTTTCATATAGTTCAATTTCTTAATATGTATTGTTTCTTGTCACATTAAAGAACCATTATATTCGAAGCAGGTAGAGTGTACTCTTTAATCATTCCAAAATTACTTAAGTTGAAGTTTTTACTTTTCAAATTTATGAAAATTTCCTATTTTATCCAGAAAAAAATTCTTCGTACAATTAGTACGGAAAGAAGACCAAACTTTAACTTGATTAACAGTCTGTTCAGAGAGTTCCCCTATTTAAGCACTTCGACCGCAACCCACCATATTTGTCGAAGAATTTACTCTAAGTAAATTAGTTAAATACTCCAAAAGAATAAAATAATTGCGCTGTAAAAGAAAAAGAGTATTATTTCGGAAAGTGGACTATTTTCTTATATTTGGCTACCAATGGAAACAAAGTTTCTAGTTCAGAAATTTAAAAGATAAATTTATATGCAATCTTCCATGAAATAGATGTACTTTATTTTATTATTAAAAACACAGTTAATGCATTAGTTTAAACAACAGTAATGAATGTTATTTTCAATCTTGGAAAATACGTCATCTCATTTTTGATTAAAACACCTCAATCGTGGTCTTTTACAATTGTTGCATCGGGTATAGGGCTGTTGATCAACGATAAGAGGAGATATCCTGTATATTTTCAGAACATGCTCATAAATATTTATAAATTTTAATTATGGCGAATGATTTTCATATAGTTCAATTTCTTAATATGTATTGTTTCTTGTCACATTAAAGAACCATTATATTCGAAGCAGGTAGAGTGTACTCTTTAATCATTCCAAAATTACTTAAGTTGAAGTTTTTACTTTTCAAATTTATGAAAATTTCCTATTTTATCCAGAAAAAAAATTCTTCGCACAATTAGTACGGAAAGAAGAACAAACTTTAACTTGATTAACAGTCTGTTCAGAGAGTTCCCCTATTTAAGCACTTCGACGGCAACCCACCATATTTGTCGAAGAAATTACTCTAAGTAAATTAGTTAAATACTCCAAAAGAATAAAATAATTGCGCTGTAAAAGAAAAAGAGTATTATTTCGGAAAGTGGACTATTTTCTTATATTTGGCTACCAATGGAAACAAAGTTTCTAGTTCAGAAATTTAAAAGATAAATTTATATGCGATCTTCCATAAATTAGATGTACTTTATTTTATTATTAAAAACACAGTTAATGCACTAGTTTAAACTACAGTAATGAATGTTATTTTCAATCCTGGAAAATACGTCATCTCATTCTTGATTAAAACACCTCAATCGTGGTCTTTTACAATTGTTGCATCGGGTATAGGACTGTTGATCAACGATAAGAAGAGATATCCTGTATATTTTCAGAACATGTCCATAAATATTTATAAATTTTAATTATGGCAAATGATTTTCATATAGTTCAATTTCTTAATATATATTGTTTCTTGCCACATTAAAGAACCATTATATTCGAAGCAGGTAGAGTGTACTCTTTAATCATTCCAAAATTACTTAAGTTGAAGTTTTTACTTTTCAAATTTGTGAAAATTTCCTATTTTATCCTGAAAAAACTTCTTCGTACAATTAGTACGGAAAGAAGACCAAACTTTAACTTGATTAACAGTCTGTTCAGAGAGTTCCCTTATTTAAGCACTTCGGCGGCAACCCAGCATATTTGTCGAAGAATTTACTCTAAGTAAATTAGTTAAATACTCCAAAAGAATAAAATAATTGCACTGTAAAAGAAAAAGAGTATTATTTCGGAAAGTGGACTATTTTCTTATATTTGGCTACCAATGGAAACAAAGTTTCTAGTTCGGAAATTTAAAAGATAAATTTATATGCAATCTTCCATAAAACAGATGTACTTTATTTTATTATTAAAAACACAGTTAATGCACTAGTTTAAACTACAGTAATGAATGTTATTTTCAATCTTGGAAAATACGTCATCTCATTTTTGATTAAAACACCTCAATCGTGGTCTTTTACAATTGTTGCATCGGGTATAGGAATGTTGCCAGGTTTCTGACGTTAGTGAGAAGTATTGCTAATGTAAATTACTGTTTAATTAATTATATTTTCTTTATGTATTGAATTTATCTGTATATAATTATCTATGTACTTGAGTTATGGACGCATTCTCTTATCTATGAGATTACAATGAGTAAAAGTTTAGAAAGGAAATTCTGAAAGTGATGCTATTATCTAGTGGAATTCAGATAGTACAATAGCCTGGTATGTGGTAATGAAAGGGAGTGTTTCGAACAAAGTATGAGCTTCTTTGGTGATCTGTCAGTGAACAAGCGGGCAGAAAAATACGTGGGGTGCCCGTGAAAATGCAGTTGAAAACCCCGGAGTCTGGAGGGAAGAAAGAAGAAAGAAGGGGAGTTCACTTTTATGTTGAGAGTTACAGTGTGTTAGCCGTGGCAGTAGGCACAAGGTGTTTTCTTGAGAAGTTGACGTATGTACCAATAATTCGGATAGACCGTCGGGGTCGCAGTGTTACCCAAGTCTAGCTGAGTACGGTTAAGGGATACGGGAATAGTTTGTTTATAGTGATATAACGAAAAGTGCAGATAATATCCCAAAGTGTAATATAACTAGGGTAGGATCTGCTATATCCATGCCTATAAATGGAAATAGTGTGTTTTAATCTAAATATTTAAATATACTGCAAAAAAAAAAAATTTCAAATTTATATTTATTTGAAGTATCCTAGTGAACTGCTTCCACAACTTATATCATGTCCGGTATCGCGCACCTCTGCCGTTGAAATAGTAGCATATCAATTAAAAAGTATATAGTAATATCGTCACGTGTAATGGATTGCAATTGGACTACAGTCTTGCCAGATTGGACTCCACTTTTATTTAAAAAATTCGGATCCACACTATACAAAATGTATTTTCAGATTTATTTAATGTCAAACATTTCTTGATAAAAGTAAAAAAAAAAAAAAAAAAAAAAAAAAAAAAAAAAAGTTCCGGTCTGAAGTCGAAATTTCGGGACAAGAATGGAAGCCAAACTGACAACCCTGTTGGAATAATAATTATCACAATATCGGCAGCGTACAAATATATTATTGATTCATTTCTCTATTGCTTTTCGTCTCAACTATAAATTAAACCCTGAGAACTTTTGTATCAGCCTAATAGATTAAGTTTTAGTTTAATCAAGATAATGAAAGATCCATCTCTATTACTTTCACTTATTATATCTGTTATAAGTATTAAAAGCACATAAATAAATATGTATTTTATAAGATGTTTGTAGGTGTATAAGATAAATTTAAGTAATTAAGATGGATACAAATATGTAGGATGTATGCATTATGCATGTAGTGCGCAATAGATACATGTAAGAATGGAGATAAAGTAATAAGTATGGATGCGATTAGCGTAAAGGTTTTATAACTTAAAATATAATAATTGATATTAATAGCTCTGGATCAAAGATGAAGTGTGGCAGTACAACAGTATGTTTCTTTCATTCTTTCTATTTATTTATTGCAATTTTGCAGTTATTCGGCGATTTTGGGTATGTGACACGCTAATTGTCTGATACGATGCTGAATAATACATAATTCCATGAAAAACGGACAATATGCGCGTGATGTAATGTGATGCACGTGACACTTACATTTATACCTATATCTATTCATTTATAAGTTATTAGAATATAAACTATACATTTAAAAAAAAAAAAAAAAAAAAAAAAAAAAAAAAAAAAAAACGTCGATTTTCATATTAGCATAATTGTTTTAATTTGAGGACACAGCAGCATTGTTAAAACAGCAGTAATCTGTCGTAAAGTTGTCCCATACGTGATGCGGAATGATCCTTTAACAGGTTTAAAAATCTCCACATTTTAAACCCTAGACTTAAGTAATCTGCTCGTTTCAGGGTCATTCCATGAAAAAAGGAAACAATGTCCTGCGAATGACATTTACAAAAGTACCTATATCTATTAACCTATAAGTTGCTAAAATATAAACTATGCATTAAAAACAACAAAAAACATTATATTTTAATTAAAGCATAGTTGTTTTAATGTGAGAATATAAGAATATAGTTAAAACAATACTAATATACAGAGAAGCTGTCCTACACGTGACATGGAATGGCCTTGTAACACATGAAACAATCCTCATAAAAATGTTAGAAAAGCCGTTTTACCGAAAAAATTCCTTCGCAGGATTTTCTATGATGCTCAAGATAGTAATATAAGCCCTGTCTCAAAAATATGTCGTATAGCAAAATCAAGCCGACCCCCCCCCCCCCCCGTCTCACTTTCGTATACGAGGGCAAATCAAAAAATAAGTTATGCTTCCAAGTTATGGCCATTTATTAAATCACATATACATAGTCAACACGTCTATGACAACATATAATGTGAGTTTACTTTTTCATATACTCATCAAGAGACTGTAAACACTTCTCGGAATGGTCAACTAAATTTCGATTCCGGATGCGTAGAAATCTCCTCTAGCGCTATGCAACCACACGGAGACAGCGAAATCCAAGGTGCTGGTGAACAATGGAGAACACACTGACGTACGAAATGTTCAGCATGCTGGTAATTTCCTGGAGTGTTATCCGCCGATACTCACTAATGATCGCAGCCACACAGTTAACATTTGCAACGGTACTGGACGTTGCTGACCTGCCTTCGCGATATTCGTCCGTGATATCCGTGCATGCTGAAGCAGCATGCGGAAAATTTCGTACGGCAGTGTGTTCTCCATTGTTTACGAGCACCTTGGATTTCGCTGTCTTCCGGAGGTTTGTTTGTTTGTTTGTTTTATTGGACACATACATCAGACTTGTGTGCTTGACAACAAGGCCCGCTTATAAGTCGCTTATAAGGGACGAGATAGCACAATGAAATTTACAGCACAGAGAATTTTTACATCCGGGAACTCCACAAAGAGTGTGCAATGGAGCCAGCGGGAGTCGAACCTGACAAGTCTTCTACGCTCTAAAGCCATTAGCAGCGTGGTGTCTTAACCAATCGGCCGCGGAGGGCCTTCGGGCAGTCACATAGCGCTGGGGGAGATTTATACGCATTCGGAATCGAAAAGTTGGTTGACCGTTCCGAGAGATGTTTACATTCTCTTGGGGGCTATGTGAAAAAGTGAGCTTACATTGTATGTTGCCATAGCCGTGTTGCATATATAGTATATGTGGTTTAATAATAGGCCATAACTTGGAAGTATAACTTATCTTTGGATTTGCTCTCGAGCAATAAACTTCTCAAGAGATCGTATTGATTTTTAAAAAGTTGACTACATTACATGTAGTTCTGACATTAATAATGGGTCCTGCTTTTAAAATTACACCTAATCTTAATGAGCCAATAATAACGTGTTTAAATTAAACTAATGATTTTAAAATCCGCTTAAATTATTTCACAGAAAATAACAAAAAAAAGTAAAAAATCAGTTTTTTATCTTATTCCTTTATCTTTGTTTCAGCCTTATGGATGAAAATGCACGTATTATTTAAGGCTGTTCTCAAATCCAAGAGGGCAACTTTATGACATAAGTTTTAATTTATTTTTGTTTGGAAACGCATGAAACTAGCAGGTGTTGTTGTTCAGAAGCTATGTAATCGAGCTGTTTTTTCCAGTTTTTTTTCCAAACTCAATAGATCTTTCAGAAAATAGCATCAAAGTGGGCATTTTTAACCGAATTTCCTCGCGAAAGTAGAAAAACCATTCAAGGAAGGGCAAAAAACGTGTTTGTCACATGATCAAAATTGCTTATAATGCAATAGGTAATTTATTTATCAAAAAAATGGAAAACACAGTTCGATTCCAAATCACTTCCATAGTCAGGTCTTCCAATTTTATATCTTTCCGTTAAAAAATGAATTTGTAAATGTATCAAAACGTTTTGATGAGAACTCTGATGAGAACAGCCTTGCAGTTGAGAACAGCCTTAGGCTAATGCCAGACGAACGTCTATTTCCACGCTTTCTGTTTCAACATGAAAAAGAAATACATGCAAGCGAAGATCTAGGAAGGTAAAAAGCGTGCAAATAGACGTTCGTCTGACATTAGCCGACGGCTAATATCAGACGAACGTCTATTTTCACTTTATTATTTAGCTGACAATACTTCGAATCTTTACAAATCCAAAAATTCAGTGGTGAACAGAAGCTCTATAGCTTCTAAATGCCATATAGTTTACCTCGATTGCATTTGTTTAAACTTGTAGGTAGCCGGTTAAGTAAAATACTGCAGAGTGGGGTAAAAGTACACATCCCTCTTGGGGCAAAGATACGTGCAAGTTTAAGATGCGGGGCTATGCCCTATCGTTTTAGCTAGATGCAAAACTTTCTACAATTACGTTGTGGAAAGTTGTATTTTTTTATAAGTTAGTATTGTATAAAATATAATAGCTACTTAAATAATATAAGCTAGTTAACGAACTTTTCATTTTTATAGTTAAGTTTTTAAAAAATATATAGAACGTAGGTATCTATCTACCTACTTTTAAAAATTAATATTCCTGTTTCATAAAACGATTTTGTTTTAAGTCTTAACGCTTAACTCCTGTTAACGGTCTCACAGACCGCTGCTATATTCAGTTTTCATGGCTTAACTTGTAATTTTAAATTTAACTTTTGATATTAGTTTAGTTTTCATTCGTTTGGAAACTTAGTAGTATAGCTAAAGACATCTAAATGAGGAGAGTTTTTATATTAATAGGCCTTTACAGAAAGTTTAGCGCAAAAACAGTATTTTATGAGTCAGCCAATCCTTTTATTCATTCTCCAATCAAGTGATCTTTGAGACCGCTCGCAGTATTTATGCAGCAATTTTTATCACAGTAGTTAGAGGTTAACTGCTATTTGCGATCTCAAAGACCGCTGTTTTTTTTTTTTTTTTTCATGGTTTAACTTGTAATTTTCAGTGAAACTATAAATACTAGTGAAATTTACTAATGCTTTTGGATAACTCATTCGCTTTATTGGAAATGGGGCAAAACCCCACAATAATGGGGCAAAAATACGCACTGCGTATCTTTGCCCCACCACTGCGTAGTTTTACCCCAGCCGATGAGGCAAAGATACGCAGAGCAATGTTTTTTAAAATTTGCAATTTCTCACAGAATTATAATTCGACAAAATGTCGGTTGATGGTGGCACTTGCTTTAGGTTCTAATCTACCATTTTAATCACTCATTTCATCAGTTTAGACCAATGTGTGTGTTAAAAATCAAAATGTATGGAAAGTGCGTATCTTTACCCCCACCTACTCTATAAAAAAATTTTCAACCTCTGTGCAATGGTGGGATTACCCAGGATATTGGGGTTATTCCGCCATTGTATTGGGGTAATGACGCCACTCTTTAATGACCTAGTAAATACATACTAGGAAACACATAACCTACTGAAAACATTTAGAAAGCAATAATTTAGCAAAATAATGAATAATTACAATGTTCCTTAAGCTAGATTTATTAATCTGCTAAGCTTACAATTTAACTCAAATTGCAAAAGTCACCGCCATGTGGCGGCATTTACACCGAGAGGACAGTATAGCGGAAATCCCGCACAAAGCTAAAACAGGAACCGAATTTGTTCAACAAATTGCATCAAAATTTTGGCGAATGCACGTAGATTATGGGTAATTTTATCCTAAGTACTTACTGTTGCAATAAAAGGTGTTTACCTCTGCTTATTTGAAGCTCAAAAATAAGAAGCAAATAGTTGACTAGAACAAACGAGCGAGGTACAACAAAATCACTCTCACTCTAGGCGCTATTTCTATTGTTGGCCGCTATAGTGCAGGCGCATTCACTATTTGAACCTGCCGTTAGTTTTTAAACTAGGCGGGGTGACGGCATAACCCCGTATGGCGCGATTCCCCCGGTCTCTCCTGCATATAAGTTGTGAACTAGTCTTTCCATCAAAATTTAGCATAATGATTTTTTCAATCGTTTCTAACATTGTGTTTCAGTTTGTAAAAAATGACTATAAATCACTAACATCAGTTGCATATATTTAAATCAGATACATTAAAATAGGCCTTAAACTCAACCAGACATATTTCTTATTTAAAAAATTTCTTAATAATAATAATAATAATAAAGTAATATAAAAAATTCAGACCATTGTTTCAGTTTATTTCAAATATATATTAAAATGAATCTAGATGTAAAGTCGGCGCCGCTCCTCTGACCATCCCACGTTGTGTATATCTTGTTAAAAAAATAGCACTTCTTTTTTAAGCAAAGATTATTAAGTTTATTTAAAACGAACATGAAGACACTACAAGACGACACAATGATGATGACTATTTACACTGAAAAAAAAGAAAGGGTTTCACAGGGTGCACAACCTTCATATTAAACTCCACGAACTACACTTCACTATATTATTAACTTGTATTACAAACTACTCAAATTATAATCCTTTGGTGCTCTTAGCACCCGATATACTTCCGTTTTCACAAATCCAAAAAACACGCCGGCCAACATGCACGGCTCGGCTACCCTTCTCAAAAATCACTTTTTTCTCTGAAAAAACAAAATATCCACCCTTCTCTCCGCGCGCGCCCGCATACCACGTGACGTATGGCGTTGGCGCCACAAGAATCGAAAGAGAAATAAATCTAAACGTTTCCAGACATCACACCCCCCACCCAAGATTGAAAATGGGGGAGGGGGTCCCTCAATTTTCTATCTGAAATTTAGTCTGGAGACGTCCTTATACTCCATTTTTTTTTAAAAACAAATTACCAAAATAAAAATAAAAGTTAACAAATACATATAAAAAAAAAATATACAAACTACATGTCTGAAGAATCTGGGCACTCTGCCTAAAACTCGTCTTACCTACTAATACAAAACAGAATTAATACTTAATAATAACAATAATAAATGCAATAACAAATAAAACATATAAAAGGAAACAAAAGTTGTAGTAACACACTAAATAAATTTTGAATCAAAACTTTAAAGTAAACAGTCACTTATCAAATAGTTCATGAAAGTTTTTCACAGTTTGTTTTCTTATTCAACAGTTTCAAGTCTAGATAGTGCGTCTGCATTTATCAACTTGGCACCTGGTCGATGCGAAATCACAATGTCATACTTTTGCAGTGCTAGTGCCCGTCGTTGCAGTTTGGAAGATTGGGGGTCACTTTTGGTGATGAAAGTTAGTGGATTATGATCGGTGATAAGTTCCACAGGTGATCCAAAAATCCACGTTTCGAACTTCTTGAGACTCCAGATGACCGCATAGGCCTCCCTTTCGATAGTCGGCCAAGCCTGTTGAGTTTTGGTGAGCTTTTGACTGGCATAGCTCACTGGGTACAGTACTCCGTCTTTTCGCTGCGATAAACACGCGCCAATGCCGACTGCAGATGCATCGCACTCGATGACAAAGGGTACTCCTATAACGGGAGTATGTAGACTAGGTGCTTCGATAAGACCTCTTTTCAACTCATTAAACGCCCGATCGTGGTCTTCTGACCAACACAACTGTTCTGGACTCTTCTTTTTCGTCAGTTCTGTTAGAGGATATGCTACTTCAGCATATTTAGGAATGTAATCTCTATAATAGTTACAGAGACCGAGAATACTTTTCAACTGTTTTTTCGTTTGAGGCACAGCTAACCTTCGAATAGCCTCCACTTTTCCGGGGTCGGTCCGATGGCTGCCGGACCCGATGATATGTCCTAAGTACTTAATCTGCGGTTTTGCGAATTCACATTTCATCAAGTTGACTGAAAATCTTAAGTCTGATAACTTAGAAAGTATCTTTTCTAGATGCATCAGGTGTTCAGCAAATGTTTCAGAAAAGACGGCTATGTCGTCTATATATGCTCTGGCGAACTCCTTATATTCGGACAGTGCTTTGTTCATTTCACGTTGAAAAGTCGCAGCTGCGTTTTTGAGCCCGAAGGCCATTACTTTAAAGCGATACTGAGCCCTGTGAGTTTTGAAACACGCCAGATTCTGGCTCTCTTCTTCTAGTGGTATGGCCCAATACCCTTTCAATAAGTCTATTGTAGTTATGACATTGGCCCTGCCAATACTGAACAATAGATCGGTGGCATTTTCCATTGGGAAATCATCAATCACTGTAACTGCATTAAGCACTCGAAAATCTACACATAGTCGCAAGGCCCCATCCTTCTTCATTACGCAAACTACTGGGTGTGGCGCCTCTGCCTCACTTTCTTCAATCAGACCTAGTTCCAATAACTCCTCAATTTGTTTATCTACTTGAGGTTTCAAGGTCTCTGGGATTCTGTAAACATACGGCTTTTTCTTTTCTGCGTCACTTATTCTTATTTTATGCTCTCCTACCTTAGCTATTTGCACTTTTCTAGAAAATAGTCCTTTATATTTATACAATAAATCTAACATTTTTTTCTTTCTCCACCTTTCCTAAATGACTTAAATCAACTTCTTCTATATTGAATAGGTCGGAGTTATCTTTCGTACTGGGGGTGGGATGGACCTCCCCTAATTCTTCCTCATTTTCGAAGATCACACACACCGCCTGTACCCTAGGAGTAAATTTTCTTATCTTATTTACGTGGACATTTCTAACATTACCGTTCATTAATTTCACTTTGTAAGAATCAGGGTTACATCGCGCCACTATTTCGGCTGGCCCTGTCCACCTCGCGTAAAGTTTATTCGTGGAGTCCGGAATTAATAAATATACCTGGTCCCCCGGTCTAAATTCCTTATAAATCGCTCTTCGATTAGCGTACTTCGCATACGAGCTTTGCTTAACCTCCGACACTATTGCCGCTTGTTCCGAGGCCCTTTCTAAATTAATTTTTAACTCCTGGAGGTATTCGGTCGCGCTCTTTCCTAGATTTATAGGTAGTGGGATTTCGCCTGCCCATGTAGATTTTAATATCGCCAGTGGCCCTCTGGCCTCCCTTCCGTACATTAATTTGAATGGCGATACGCCCGTAGTGCTATTCGGAATTTCTCTATACGCAAATAATAGATAGGGGATGTGTTTATCCCAATTTTTAGGGTCACTACGAATTATATGGTGTAACATACGTTTCAATACCTGATTATACCTTTCAACTAATCCCGAGCTCTGTGGGTGCCCCGGCGTAGCAAATCTAGGAGCCGCCCCCAGCCTAGCATGAAACTCCTGTATTAACCCTGATATAAAATTTCTGCCCTGATCACTCGCTATTACGCGGGGTATTCCTGTCCGCATAAATATCTCTAACAATGCATCGCACGTAGCTTTAGCCGTAATTGTCCGTAACGGAACTGCCTCGGGCCATCGCGAATGTTGATCTACCAAAGTAAGTACGTATTGATGCCTGCGCGCTGAAGGAGGTTCAATTTTTCCAATTATGTCAATATTTACAACGTCGAACGGAAGTTCCGGCCTCTCAATAGGGACGATGGGTATCTGATCGCTGACCCTCTCCCTGCTCCGTAGTTGGCAATCCTTGCATGACGCACAATATTCTTCCACATCCCGCGACCTACCTGGCCAAAAAAATGAATAACGAATTCTCTCTTTTGTTTTTTTCATGCCAAGATGATTAGCGAAAATTGATTCGTGCGCAATTTTTAAAATTTCCCCCCTCCTCACCTTTGGTACCACTAATTGCATAACTTGATCTCCCGAAACTCTTTCCCTATGATAAAGCAAATTGTCTACCATAACAAACCCATTTTTCTCTTTTTCTGCATCTTTGAAAGCTCCCTGTAACGATTCGCAACTTTTCTGTTGTGCCCTGTAAATACTCGCATCTGATTGATGACCCACATTTAAATCTTCGCTATTATTTTTCTTTTCAATGCAGCTAATCATTAACTCTTTTCCTGCAGTTTCATTTTGACTTAATAAACATAAATTCTCATCACTCATACTTTGTTGTCCCATTTCAGTACCCTCTGCTTTTTCACATTTAATTTCTTCCCCCCTTTCTGACTGCAACTCCTCCGTAGACACACCATCTAATCTATTTTCTTCCCCTCCACTCTGAACCGATAGTAATAATTCATAAATCGTTGGCGTGATAATACATGACCCATATAATTTATCTGTTGCCGCGAACAAAACATCTACGCTGTTAACTACACTATTTGAGTCTCCGGAATCTAAAGCTATAGGTAAAGTTATAAGGTCAGCGGTTATTTTTTCTCCAAATGCAGATATCAACTGAATTTTTGAATTTTCATTATTCTTAAATGAATCCGGTATTTGATTTGAATTAATTACTGGAATTTCGGCCGCGTTATCGATCAATGTATTCACTTTCCGCCCGCCTAACAACACATCCTGATACTGCAAAGCTTGCGTATTTATTGCCTCATTCTCAGAACATAAAGCTGTCACTTTAGCAACTAATTTATCATCATGTTTATTTTTCTCAATACCTGATTCCTTTTTCGTTTGATTTCGAAAATTCCCCATTTTATTTTTATCTTTATTATTCGGGCAGAAACGTAAATGAGTTGTTTGTTTACATAGCCTACAAATGTCATTAGTTTTCCTATCGCGAGAAAGAACATTATTTCTGATATGAGGTGGGATATATTTCCCATGATTCACACTTCCGGTTTCATCATAGTTGCGAAAGGATTTTATCGGTCTATCATATAATTCCGAAAAAGTTCTACCTTTTGAAGTAAACCAATTATCGCATAATTCCGCGATTTGGCGTGGTTTTAACCAGTCATCCATTTGCTTTAATTTAACATAACTCCGCGTTTCTGAATCTAATGAACTCATTAATCTATCGGTAACAATTAATTCATTAAGCGTATCGAAATCATTTACTTTCCTAAGCTGACAATAAAATTCCCAATTAGCTCGGATTCTGCTCGCAAATTGTAAATGGTTTTCATTTTTCATTCTCTTTGCCGTAAGGAAATTTTCTAGACAAGCTTCCGGAGTAGGTTGAAATTCTTTTAAAATTAAAGCCTTAACCTTCGAATAACTCTTCATTTCATTTGAATTGACATAAACTAATAAATATGCGGCACGTTCACCCACTAAATTTAGTAAAATTTCAACTTTTAACTCCTCCGAAACATTTTTCATTTCGAATGCCTTTTCGAGCGAACTAAAAAATAAATTCCACGCTTCCGGTTTAGTCGGGACTGGCATACTCAGGGTTCTAACACTTTTAATTAAGGATTCTAAAGAATTAGTATGGGATTTTTGTCCATCCCCCCCCGGATCCAAATTCTTATCATCTGTTATCTTCGCCATTTCTAATTGGGCTTTAATGACTTCTAACTTTGTTCTCTCTAATTCTAGAGCAGTGTTCTGTTCCGATTTAACATTTTCTTTCTCAATTTTTAGTAACTCGGCTTCACGTTTTTCTTTTTCTATTCTATCCGATACCGTAGTAATTAAAAATTCTTTTACAAATTCAGCATCCTTAGCAAATTGGTCGCTTCCCTCAATGAGTGTTTTCAAATCTACAATTCTATGCTCTAATTCTACCTTTAATCCTAATTCAGTCGCGACGACAACTAAATCTTCTTTTTTCAGCCCTTTAATGCTAAACATTTTTCTTTTTCAATTCAAACACTTTTATAATAATCTCTACAGATAACAGATACTCTCATATTAATTAAATAAATCAAGGAATAAATGATCTTTCTTCTGACATGCTTAAATCAATCATAAAAATAAATCATATACTTTTCTCTTTATCTATTTAAAATATCTCCAAACACTATCTTCAATTAAAAATACTTAAACATGCATCTTACTTTTATAATATCTCTGGTTCTTCGAAATGGAGCGTGTAAAGTCGGCGCCGCTCCTCTGACCATCCCACGTTGTGTATATCTTGTTAAAAAAATAGCACTTCTTTTTTAAGCAAAGATTATTAAGTTTATTTAAAACGAACATGAAGACACTACAAGACGACACAATGATGATGACTATTTACACTGAAAAAAAAGAAAGGGTTTCACAGGGTGCACAACCTTCATATTAAACTCCACGAACTACACTTCACTATATTATTAACTTGTATTACAAACTACTCAAATTATAATCCTTTGGTGCTCTTAGCACCCGATATACTTCCGTTTTCACAAATCCAAAAAACACGCCGGCCAACATGCACGGCTCGGCTACCCTTCTCAAAAATCACTTTTTTCTCTGAAAAAACAAAATATCCACCCTTCTCTCCGCGCGCGCCCGCATACCACGTGACGTATGGCGTTGGCGCCACAAGAATCGAAAGAGAAATAAATCTAAACGTTTCCTGACATCACACTAGATATATCTCAAACAATTTTAATTTTAAGCAGAACAAAATTTTATGCACTTTCAGTTTTTTTTTCTTTTTTTTACAATATCATCATGGAAAGTTATTGAAAAAGTTTCATTAGCACTGCTTAATAAACGCTTCTATATAAGAGGATTAAGTGATAAATTACTTTTTAAAAAGAACCCTGACTTAAGTAGCTTATGTCAGGAAATATTACAGCTAATGATTCTACGTAATCTAACGACAATAGAAAAGTGCAGATATATTAGAGTATTTTTCATAATATATCAATATTTGAAAGATAAATTAGTGTACTTTAGAAAATAATATGTGGAAAAATATAAATTATATATATATTGATATTATGTACTTAAAAAATTCTAAAATTTTTTCATAAGTTTCAGATATAATAAAATTTATTTATGAGTACTAATTGTATTACACCAGCCTGCAAAATTTGGGTTTTGTCATATTTTTTAGCTTTTAATAATTGATTCTTGTATTTTGTAGCGCTGAATACTAAAATGCCCTTCATTTTTTACCATTACGTAAGTATTTTTTTTCAAATCGTAAATTTCAAAGTTAAAAAGTCGAAAAATATCGAAAATATGTTAATATAAAATAGATGTAATTGTTGTGTTTTTAACTTTTGATAATTGATTTTCATGCATTTTTAGCGCTGAATCCGAAAATGACCTTCATTTTTAACCATAATTTTTAACCAAATTTCAAAGGTAAAAAATTCCAAAGTTAAAACTGTACATTTATCCCTCCCCACCCCCCCCCCCCAACCTCAGCACCCCTCAACTGTACAGCTATAAGAATCCCCAGTATAAGCCAAAAAATTGAATAAATTATTGTATTAAATAAAATTAAATTGAATTTTTAAAAAATTACATTATTTTATAGTATCATATTTTCGATATTTTTTTTACTTTTCAACTTAGAAATTTATGATTTGTGAAAAATTATGACGTGATGTTTAAAATTGAAGGTCATTCAGATTCAGTGCTAAAATGTACTTAAAAATCAACTATCAAAATTAACAAAAAATATATTCGTCACATCTATTTTAAACTATCAATTTTTTGTTTGTTTGTTTGTTTGTTTTTTATAGATTTTAACTTTGAAATTTACGATTTACGAAAAATACTGATATGATAGTCAAAAATGAAGGTAATTTTCGAATTCAGCGTGAAAAAATGCATAGCAAGCAGATATCAAAAATTAAAAAAAAAAAAAAATACCGATTCCGCTATATTTAATATCAGATTTTGGCTATTGTTTTTACCTTTGAAATTTACGATTTTCGAAAATTCCTGACGTGATGGATAAAAATGAAGATCGTTTTCGGATTCAGCACTAAAAAATACATACAAACCAATTATTATAAGTTAAAAAACATAACCGTCGCAGGCTTGTTTTTTTAATGATTTTAAACATTTTAGAACTGTAACATAATAAAAAAAACTCTTAAGGACCTTGAAAAAACAAAGAATAAACATTGTAAACTAATGAAACTAGTTTTTTAGTTATACGTAAATGTAAATCAACTATTTTTGGTTTCAAATTACTTCTAGCATTCGTTTTTACTGTGTGAATATGATTTTGCTCCAAAACAAATTGAAACAATAGGAGTCAATAACATCTGTCGTGGGAAGAAAAAAATAAAAATCCCCCTACTAAATCTGCAACTAATTATAATAGAAGAAAGTTACTGGTACCAATCGATAGGGAATAAATTCTACTTTTTAATGATACATATAACATTTGCTTAGGAAGCCATCTAGAAATTAAAGCCAGGCCAAACTTTGTTTTTTAATGGCAACACCCAATTTTGACACTATATTTTGAATCTTCGGTTCAAACTATGCATAGAAAAAAAATTTCACGTAGTTTGGAAGGTAAGTTTTTAAATTATAAACATTCAAAATTTAGAGCTTCTAATGTTAAATTACATTTTCATATTTTTATTAATATCTCCTGAAATTATAATCCTAATCTGATAATTTTATGTGTGGTTATAATATTAAAAAACTCAAATATAAATACACTGAATTTGTAATTTTAAAAATTTTAAAATATCAATTAGGAATTAGGAATTTAATATTTATTAGAAAAAAAAATATTAATTGTAACGTACATTTTTTTTTCTTTATGCGAATTTTCAATTTCAAATTTTTCTTTCATGTAATTTTCGAATTATCATTAAAAGAAATTGAAATGATAGTTTAAGGGGCCATCTATGATGTGCAGAAAAGCATAACTTGAAAAAATATATTTCCCTCATTTTATTGAAATATCTGGGCTGGCAATAGTCGAAACATATTAAGCAAGTAAAATGATAATATGGGAAAACAATAATTGCATCAATAGAAGTGACATAGACATTCCCTGAACTTTCAACAATCGAGTACCGAACTTCAATGTGGATACAGCCCCTAAAATAGCCTTATTTTAAAATAATTAATTTCTCGGAAACTAATAATACGAATGCCATGAAATTTTGGATTTATTTAATTGAAGGTTGTAGAATTTATTTATGGTGTCAAACCTGGGCATTGCTATTAAAAAAATAAGTCAAAGTTAGGGTTCGTTTGGACATGAAAATGAATTTACATCATTTAAAAGTAGACTTTATTTCCGATCGTTTGGTATCTGTTACTTTCTCCTACGACACCTTGTTGCGGAGTTAGCAAGGGGTGTTTAATTTTTTTTTTTTCACGATTGTACATATTTAATTCGGATATATTAAAAAATAGGTCTTAAACTATGCAGAAATATATTTTATTTAAAATTTTCCTTATTGGTAAGAATACGAAATTAAACATAAAAATAAATTCAAATGTCTGTTTCAGATAATTTTAGAATTATATTTAAATGAAAATAAACATATCATAAATAACTTTAATTTTTAATTGCACGAAAATGCCTACACGTGCACTTTCTAATATTTCTTTACAAAATATCATCGTGGAATATACTTGATAAAGTAAAAGAAATATACTTAAAAAAGTATTAAACAATAAGAATCAATAAAATATATAGTATATATTAAACAATAAGAATCAGTAAAATATATAGTATATATTACACTCGGAAATATTATAAAATTGCAAAACTCGCACTTAAAATTTTTTAAATGATATTTTTTATTTAACTATCATAAAAAATTAAACATTAAAAATAAATTTAGATCACTATTTCTGATTATATTAGATGAATTATATTTAACGTAACTAGACATATAAATAATTTAATATTGAAGAAAAGAAAATTGCATACGCATGCAGTTTTTAATGCTTCTTTGCAAATTATCAACATAGAAAGTTACCGAAAAAGATTCAGTACCAGTACTTAATAAACACTTCTAAATAAGAGGCTTAAGTAATAAATTATCTTTAAAAAAAGCACTCATATTTAAGTAGATTACGTCAGGAAATATTACAGTAATGATTATGGTAATCTAATGACAATAGAAAAGATAATTTTTTTTTTCACAGAATATTTTTTTTTTAATATTTGTGTATCAAAAGAAATATTTGAAAGAGAAATTATAAAACCTTTGAAAAACATATCACGGCAGAAGATAAATTATATCTTTAAGAAAATTACACATTAAAATATTTTTTAAAGAGTTTCATATATTAAAAAATAAAAGAGAAAACATTTCTTTTTATTTTTAGAACTAACCCAATTTAAACATTTGAAATATTAATTAGCTCACTAATATGTATTAATGCAGCACACAACAATAATCCTCTCGAGAATATTAGAAAATACTAAGTATAAATAGTTGTATTTTAATATTTTATTCGTACATATATTTGATGTACGATTGATGATTACTTAATGGTTTTTATTTTAAATTATTTCAAATATGTTGATCATATTCCAAATTTAACTTTGATGTAAAAGAATACGAAACGGTGAAAATGAATAAAATCTATATTATGTATTAAATGTAGGATGTTAAAAATTCTCAAAAATTAAAATTAAGAATTTTTAAAAATTATAATATTTTTTTATTAATTTTAATGACTGAAAGCATAAAAATAAATTTAGATCATTGTTTCAGTTTATTTTAGAGCATTTGTACACTGCAAATAGAGGCGTCTTAAATTCAGACACATATGTGACTGAAAAAGTATTTCAGACACTTAAGTGTCTGAATATGAAATTTCAGACATCATAGATGTCTAAATTTAAGACACGTAAATGTCTTACTGTGATCATGGTATGGATGAACTAAATAAAGTGTCTTAAAAATGATAATACGTCTGAAATTAAGACATTTAGAAATCAGACACCTAAGTGTCTGAATGTAATACAATTGTATCATATGTATGATGACTGTATATACAATTGCAATATAAATGTAAGCAGAATTAGAAAACGCTTTCGAACGGTTGAAAGACGTTTAAAATTCCATGCATTAAATTTGGTATTACTTTATAAAACAAGCGACGTGATTAGACCATGGGGCGTTTGTCAAAATTGCAATACTAGTTCGTTTACTAAGTTTTGGAACTAAGTTATTTTTAGTGCAATAAAGTAATTAACGAATTGCCTTTCACAAAATATAAAGTTCTCCAAATAATTGTATTAAAATAACGTACCAGCTAGGCACCACCCCCTCCCCCCGACACACATGCTCACCTAATGGCTTAGCGTAGGTTTTTGTGCACCAGAAGCAATTTAAAATACTGCGACCCTACCTTAGTAGCTATTATAGTTTCATGCTATAATTTTTATGCAACAGTTGCTGCCCGCCTTAACTAGTTTCTATCGGGGTAATTCTCCTCTGCTTCCCATATGCTAAGTCAATGTCCCTTAATAAAAATCTTCTGCCATATTTACACATTACTGTTTTATAATTAGATAATAAAAAGTATGGTATAAAAAGTCGCTATATTAAAATAATCCCTGGATTTACTAAGTTTAATTTGAAATGTAGCAATTTATTACTAATTTATTAAAATTTGATAAGTTATTTGAAAGTTTGACGACAAAATATTTATTTTATGCCTTTGTCTGAAAGCGTCCTAACTGTAATAATTATATCTTATAATAGATAATTGTAACGCATTAAAAAATATACTAATGAAGAAGAAAAAATTGTATTCGTTATTCCTACATTATTTCATTTCCCGATGATAAAAATCAACTGAAATTCATTCTGCAAATCAGGACCGAGTTTGAGCTGCCAGTCTCTCAGCCAACGATTACGTCATTAACGGAAATAATGGGCGCGGAAAAATATGCTGACAGGGTATTTCGAACCTTGTAGAAGAACCTTGGAACCTTGGGTATTTCTATTGTGAAGATGTGTCTAATGTAAGATTGTTGGCCGATTAATGTTTCAAGTGACGGTGATTTTAAACGACCATTAGCTTTGTGATAAGCTCCTGATTTCTTTAGTTAAATGCAGTTTTCTTTAGTTGTGCAGTGCTTGACAGAAATATTATTACAGTATTGAAACACCATGTATTTTTAATATTTCAAGTGACGGTGATTTTAAACGACCATTAGCTTTGTGATAAGCTCCTGATTTCTTTAGTTAAATGCAGTTTTCTTTAGTTGTGCAGTGCTTGACAGAAATATTATTACAATATTGAAACACCATGTATTTTTAATATTTCAAGTGACGGTGATTTTAAACGACCATTAGCTTTGTGATAAGCTCCTGATTTCTTTAGTTAAATGCAGTTTTCTTTAGTTGTGCAGTGCTTGACAGAAATATTATTACAATATTGAAACACCATGTATTTTTAATATTTCAAGTGACGGTGATTTTAAACGACCGTTAGCTTTGTGATAAGCTCCTGATTTCTTTAGTTAAATGCAGTTTTCTTTAGTTGTGCAGTGCTTGACAGAAATATTATTACAATATTAGAACACCATGTATTTGGATGTACACTACGTATAACGTTCTTCTTAAAGAAAGAAATGTCTAGTTATTTTTGACTGTGTGTTCAGAAATGCATGCGGATTTTTAAATATCGCATTCGTAATGATTTTTATTATGTAGCGCATTAAAAAAATATGTTGTATCACGATAGATGTATGCAGTATCAAGAATATTTTTTAAAGTGCATATAACTTTTTTAAAAATAGTGTTTTATCGCTACTTCGTGAAATACTTTATTTCATGTTTGTGAAAATGGATTACACTGGTAAAAGGTAAGAAAGAACCCTTTTGTACGATTATGTAAACTTTATTTCAAGCTGAAATTTTATAGAAAAATAGTGACTTTTATTAGATAATTAAACATATAATGCTATTTAAAATCTAAATTATTTTTATTTTAATAATTTGCATATTTGGTTCTTTTTTACATCCAATAAAATTAGTTTTGTTTTAAAAGGCTTGTGTGTTCATTTGTGTGTTTTCAATAAATGCATATCATTTTCAAAATAATGAATTTGTTTAATATTTCTTTAGACCTCTATTTTATAAATAAATATTTTGTAGTCCAGAAGTAATTTTCCCTGCTTGTTATTAAAAAAAAACAATGCATATATTTAGATATTAATGCTTGCTAAATAGCTTGATCAAATTGCAATTATCATTTAATCTATATAAACAAATGCCCATACATAAATAAAAAGAATCTAATTTCAAATGATATTTCATTATTAAGTTCTTTTTTTTCAACATTCAATACTTTATATTATACTTAATTTTACATATTAATTTTCATTTTTTGCAACAATGACAAAAGTATCATTTCATTTCATTCTCTTACAGAGTATATTTTCGAAGTAAATGTTTCAATATTATCAAATTTAACCTTATATATGATTTATTACAAGCTGTGCTAAAAAATTATTTTAAAAAATAAAGTTGAATAAAATCCTATTGAAAAATGTGCTGATATTTAATATTTTGGGAAGGTAATGAGGTTTGAAAATATAAATATTCTTATAATTATGTTTGATCTGCACATATATTTTTATATTATCATCATTTTTTTTCCTTTCAATTTTCAGTACATTTTGTATTTATGATATAATTTTACATATTACTTTTCATTTTTTGCAACAAAGACAAGAGTATCATTTCATTTAATTCTCTTACAGAGTATATTTTCGAAGTAAATGTTTCAATATTATCAAATTTAAACTTATATATGATAAATGTTGTCATTGCTTTATATGATGGATGTAGAACATGAAAGGAAATCGTGAAAGCACCAGAGTGAAGTTATTTGGAATATCTGAATATTTTATAAATATTTTTTAGTTTTTCCAATGGAAAATAAATCCTACCTCTATAGTATTTTTTTTTTTTTTAATAATTCTACCGAAAGTTTACTTAAAAAGGTACAAAATCTGCTTTGATTTTCTGTGTTCCATCTCAACAACATATTTAATTTTCAAGCCACAGAGTCATCTTGAAAATATACTTTAAACAAGGAATAGAAATCGTTGTAATTAATCAAAGCTGTGCTAAAAAATTATTTTAAAAAATCAAGTTCAATAAAATCCTATTAACAAAAATGTGCTGATATTTAATATTTTGGGAAGGTAATGAGGTTTGAAAATATAAATATTCTTATAATTATGTTTGATCTGCAAATATAATTTTATATTATCATCATTTGCTTTTCTTTTTCTTTCCTTTCAATTTTCAGTACACTTTGTATTTATGATATAATTTTACATAGTAATTTTCATTTTTTGCAACAATGACAAGAGTATCATTTCATTTAATTCTCTTACAGAGTATATTTTCGAAGTAAATTTTTCAATATTATCAAATTTAAACTTATATATGATAAATGTTGTGATTGCTTTATATGATGGATGTAGAACATAAAAAGAAATAGTGAAAGCACCAGAGTGAAGTTATTTGGAATATCTGAATATTTTATAAATATTTTTTTAGTTTTTCCAATGGAAAATAAATCTTACCTATATAGTATTCATTTTTTTTTTAATAATTCTACTGAAAGCTTGCTTAAAAGGTACAAAATCTGCTTTGATTTTCTGTGTTCCATCTCAACAACATTCTTAATTTTCAAGCCGCAGAGTCATCTTGAAAATATACTTTAAACAAGGAATAGAAATCGTTGTAATTAATCCAAGCTATGCTAAAAAACAGCTGTGCTAAAAAATTATTTTAAAAAATCAAGTTGAATAAAATTATATTAAGAAAAATGTGCTGATATTTAATATTTTGGGAAGGTAATGAGGTTTGAAAATATAAATATTCTTATAATTATGTTTGATCTGAAACATATTTTTATATTATCATCGTTTGTTTTTTGTTTTTCTTTTCTTTCAATTTTCAGTACTTTATATTTATGATATAATTTTACATGTTAATTTTCATTTTTTGCAACAATGACAAGAGTATCATTACATTTAATTCTCTTACAGAGTATATTTTCGAAGTAAATGTTTCAATATTATCAAATTTAAACTTATATATGATAAATGTTGTCATTGCTTTATATGATGGATGTAGAACATGAAAGGAAATCGTGAAAGCACCAGAGTGAAGTTATTTGGAATATCTGAATATTTTATAAATATTTTTTAGTTTTTCCAATGGAAAATAAATCCTACCTCTATAGTATTTTTTTTTTTTTTTAATAATTCTACCGAAAGTTTACTTAAAAAGGTACAAAATCTGCTTTGATTTTCTGTGTTCCATCTCAACAACATATTTAATTTTCAAGCCACAAAGTCATCTTGAAAATATACTTTAAACAAGGAATATAAATCGTTGTAATTAATCCAAGCTATGCTAAAAAACATCGTAATTATTCCAATCTGTGCTAAAAAATTATTTTAAAAAATCAAGTTTAATAAAATCCTATTTAAAAAATGTGCTGATATTTAATATTTTGGTAAGGTAATGAGGTTTGAAAATATAAATATTCTTATAATTATGTTTGATCTGCACATATATTTTTATATTATCATCATTTGTTTTTTTTAATTTCTAGCGAAGTAAGTTATTTTTAACGTCATGTTAACAGAAAGAAAATGTTTTTGACTTCAATCTCAAGTTACTTTTTATGTATTTAATATGGGGAGAGGAAGAGAGACCCATAACAATAAAGAATGACCTTTTTTTTGGTGAGGTTCGGGGGGGGGGGGGATCGGATTTTTAGGATTATTTTGTTTTGTATTTGATAATGTAGCAACTCAACGCACGTTATGTTAGTTTCATTTAAATTTAGTATGTTTTTATGACCAAATATAAATAAAATAATAAACTTGCATTGAGATGCTACAAGGTTAACCCTTAGTATCATCGTGTTGCACATCTGCAACATACCCAAAAGTCAATGTTACTTACACAGTAAGCTTTAAAATACAATTTCATTTATTGTTCCTATTTCCCAATACAGCAGAATATAAATTAACCAGAGAATTTTAACAGACAGAGATAATGAGTTAATTTTTTATATCAAGGATTTTCTTTATCTTTTGAGCAGTTTCACATATTACTAAAATTAACTTCGTAAATTTCGTAAAATTAAAAAAAACTTAAGACTATAGAAAATAGATTTGTACAGTGATATTTACTATATTATTTATCGCTTAAAAAGTGTCAAATAGGCATGCTGTCCATCCAGAATCCTATAACTACTATCGCCTTAGCCGCCGATATGCGGTTATCAAATGTTTATGTATTTATTTGTATGATAAATAGTATAATGATAAAAACGAAGAGACATAAAAAAAAGTAAGAGTTCCTTATCAATTTTTTTTTTTTTTTTTTTTTTTTTTTTTTTTTTTTTTTTTTTTTTTTTTTTGAATCTCATATACTTCCAATTTTGTGGAAACTAGTGTTAGATTTTATTTAACACAGATATGAAAATGCAAAAAAATTAATTCACTGG
The DNA here is from genome assembly GCA_963932465.1 of Maratus speciosus. NCBI lineage: Eukaryota > Metazoa > Arthropoda > Arachnida > Araneae > Salticidae > Maratus > Maratus speciosus. Next base: position 450,053,972 of record OZ010790.1, on the reverse strand, counting down.
AAATATCTAATTTAAATGGGAAGAAAATTGTTCAACAAAACAAGGATGGGTTTCATTCCGAAAGGGGTGAATCATTTTTTATAAATGGGAATAATTTGTTACCATAAAGCAGAGCTGATTGCAGCTTGGACAAAGTGGGCTGTTTCTATGGGTCTTTTGCTTTACGGGCCCCAAAACTTGGTATTAAATTTCCATAAAGCTGATATTTTAAATTTGTTTTGACCTTATACGTATTTTAATAAATATTTTGTACTTTTAGATCATTATTAGGTTAAAGAAAAGGATATATTTGTCCAAATATGTATTTGATGACATCGAATAGGCTTAATTTTTTTTGTAATAGTATATGAAGGCGGTGGGGGGGGGGGGGAGAAGAAATACCAAGTCTCTGGCCTAGAATTCATTTGAAGTTGTCTTTAAAAGTAATTAACATTTTTGACGCCATAGGGCATATATGATATCACGTAAATACATATTTAGGTGAATATACTGATTATAATCATCCCAAGGTCAAAACATATTTAAAATATCAGCTTTTTGAAAATTTCATACCCAATTTGGGGTGCCCTAAAATCAGGGGGCACAGAAATATCCCAGTTTTCTCACGCTGCAATCAGCTTTGCTTTATGGTAACAAAAGATTCCCATTTGTAAAAAATGATTCAATGTGGTCAAACATGGCTGCGTATATAGTTTAGAAAGAAAAGTGGTCAAAGATGGCTTCATATTGACAAAAAATAACGGGACAAAGATGGCCGTAATTAAGACATTTGAAATGTCTGAAATTCAGACGCAAGAAGTGTCTAAAAATTTTAAGACACTTTAAAACGTCTGAAAATCGAACACTGCTGTTTCAGACACTTAAGTGTCTGAAATTCAGACGCAAGAAGTGTCTGAAAATTTTCAGACATTTTAAAACGTCTGAAAATTGAACACTACGTTTCAGACACTTAAGTGTCTGAATTTCAGACATTTTAGTTTACAGTGTATTAATTTAAAACAGAATAAAAATACTTACATATGCAGTTTTTAATGCTTCTTTGCAAAAATATTTACATCGAAAGTTATAGAAAAAAATTCATTACTAGTGTTTAATAAACGCTTCTAACTAAGAAGATTAAGTAATAAATTACTTTTTTTAAAAAACAATCCAACTTAAGTAGCTTATGTCAAGCAATATTACAGATAATGATTATACAGAATCTAATGACAATGGAAAAGAGGCGGTTTTTTTAATTAGAATATTTTTTTTATAATATTTGAGAATAAAAGGATGCGTTCGAAACAGAAATTGTAAAAGCTTTTGAAAACGCAACACGTAAGAATGTAAATTTAATACATAATAATATTACGAATAAAGAAAAAAATTACACAAATTTCAGATATTAAAATGAAAGACAGAAAATATATTTATTTTTATCCATGGGATTAAACTGTGTAAAAAATGTGAACAAATAACAAGCTGATTTAAATATACTGCATTTTGAAAAATTTTAAAATGTTTAAGAAAAGTTCATATTTTTTATTCTGTGAGATTTGTTTCCATTACAAAAGCACAGAACTACAGAAAATACATTTCCATATTTTGTATGTAATACATTTCATAAATATTAATGAAAAACAAAATAAATTAAATTTAAAAAATCAAAATACCCGACTGCATAAAAAGCGAACTAATTAATTATTTCTCATTCATGTTAAACTATTTTTTATATTACTTACCTATTTTTTTATTCACTTGTATTGATGACTTTTAAGTTGTGTTTAATTGTTAGTTCCTATCTATAAATACTGTTTTAACGAGGCATATATATGTCTATGATGGTTAGAGTTGCAGCAAAGCTAGAGATCCTACCTGCACAATTTCCAAGTTGTGTAATATTTAAACGGAGTTTCTGACTGTAAAATAGTCAACGAAACATCGTCTTCATTTCCAAAGACCTATTCAATGATATGTCACTCAATATAGTGCATAATTTTTTTTCGTCACTACCGCCATTTTGTATTTTACGGCCGCCATTTTGAATTTATAAAAATAAAACCCAGCTTATAACCATTGAACGGTTAAAACGAATCCATAGAGACCTCATTTATTAAAATCCATCCAGCCGTTGAGATGTTTCGAGGGTATAAAGAAATCCACATACCCAGATACGCGTGAAACACATAACCCTTCTTGACAGTCGGGTAAAAATAAGGCGTACAAAAGCAAAATATAAATAAATAAATCCCATAGGAACATGTCGTCAAAATCTACATTTAATTAAAAACACGAAGCGTTTCATTTAAAACTTAATGGAACTTCTGCACGTGACGTCAGACGCCAGAGCTGGCTGTATGTTAATATGTTATTCTAGCCACTGTCCCAACAAAATGCCAGTATTCACCGGCGCAAACACCACCAGCAGACGGTTAATCTCGACCCAGTTTGCGTGCGTAAATTTTAACCGAAATTTTGCAAATTTAGCTAATGTTCCCGCATACAGAACAACGTGTTGAATTTATATTACAATAAATTATCTACTTTTACGACAATGATTTTGTTTGCGATATTTTTAACAAACAAGCATTAATAACTCACACTCCATAGACTACTATGTTAATGTTCAACAGTAAATACCGCCATCAGATGAATTTTAGCCTCGTCCTCAGATCACGTGCATAATGCCAAATCGAATAATCGTTCAAACCTTTAGCGATAATAAACACATTATAACGATAGTTTCAATAAATTTGCTTTATTTTAATTTACTTTAGCAAGTATAGATTATGATGGCATCACAAAAATTTTGCTAGGTACAATTGAATACGGTTAGTGATGCTGTACATGGTATCAGTTTCATTCTAAAATAAGGAGCGTCTTACTTGGAGAGGAGAACGGTTATTACAGCTCTTACCATGATACCATCATATTTTTTTACAAGAGAAGGCTTAACAACTAAAAAATTTGTAAAAATAATTAATGATGATGGTATGGAATAGGTATTCATGTTTGGTATCGAGTGAGGCACCCTGTATTTCTGTCTAAATTAGTGAATTAATTAACCCCGTGTTCCTAAATGATTTTTGTCTGTTTCAGTACTTCTTATTCTCTTATCATTTTGCCAGATACCTTAGAATCCACCTGGATATTTCTTTAAAAGACAATATAGATAATAATTATTATTTATTTATTTATTTATTTATTTATTTATTTATTTATTTACAAATGATATAGTTTTCCAAAAAAGAAAAAAAAAAAAAAAAAAAAGTCGCAACCATTTACGAGCAACTTTAAGCTTATTTATTATTTATTGTGCGTGATGAGGTTGAAACTCAGATGTTTCTGATATAAAAATTCTCGTAATTAAATTTACAACATTTTTATCAACTCTTCAGATATACGCACAGCATAAAACTATTAAGAATTCATTTCAAACATTGATAACGTATGGCGGACTTTTAAAATACTCGTAAAGCTCTCAAAACATAATTATCTTGTAATACTGACAGTTATCGTAAGGATTCTTTTTTTATTCCCTTTACAAAACAATCGTCACGCAAAATATTTCCTAGAAAGCGATTATTTATAAGCAGGTTATAAATAAGTAATTAAAATTTATAAACAGTATGATGCACAAAATGTCAGACAATGCAAATGTGTATTAAATATTTACATGATATTCATAAATTCTTCGCTCTTAAGGAGATGTTACAAAAAAAGTGGAATAAGAAGTGGAAGATTGTTTTTGTCGGGTGTTATTAATTTAACATCTTTTTTTATATGATAGTTTACAGCATGAAAATTTTTAGTATTTATTAACGTAAGCATAAATTGCCCGAAGAATACCAAGTATGTTCTAGATTTCTTTACAGATATTCAAAAATACTTGCAGAATTACGTTAAATATTGCTATGGATTTATTGGAATAGATAATTTTGCCACTGCATCAGTATGCAGGCCTCTAGAAATAATTCCCGCAGCGTGATATCGGTAGAATATAGTCTATGAAACTGGTCCAAATTTATCAATAACCAATATAAGTTTATTTTACTGTGAAAACCATGCTCATTTTTAATCCAATGATCATTATAAAATTTACGTCTGATGCTCCTCTGAACTGTCTTTGAAGATTGTGTTTTCCATAACGAACGAAGGCGCATTAGGTTTCCCCTAATCGAAATCCCTTTTGCTTTAAAAAGGTTGGAAAAAGAAATTTGTATTCTTGTCAACCAAGAAAATAAATCATTTCGAGCTAAAGGATACTTACTCTGTATATTAAATACGGGTTGGTTCTGTTTATAACGGCCAATTATCAGCACGAGGGATATAGGCCCTAAGGGGGGAGTGGCCTTCGTGGGGGTCTTTCTAAGGGAACCTAATCCGTATTTACGCTTGGAAATCCAAGGCTCGAAGAAAACCACGAAAACTCCGAACGATTAGGCCGACGGGCGCGATTGGGTTCGAACCCAGCACCTCGCGTCTACCAGCTTCGAGAGCAGACCCTCTCGGCCACTGGTGGGGCTATTAAATACGGGAACTGAATCCAAAAGGAATGTTTTTGAAAATTTTTAAGATACGACAATGTTACTACTTTGAAAATAAGCTTCATGTAAGCAATATAATAGTTATATCTTCATTTTCATTCTTCAAAACAATCCTAAAAGTCCTGAGAATTTAAGCACTTCAACACTTCAGATGCCTCGTCACTTCGCGCTTTAACGACTCCACATTGCCCAGTGCATCGCTATTTTGAACCATTTGTCACCAGTGATGATCCCTTCAACGAAATCGGAAATTTGAGAGAAATTTCTGGAGTCAGCGCAGTGTTCAATCTCAGCTTTTGACAGGTGAGACAAACTTTGGAAGGATTTTTCCACACATTTTCTTTTTTAATCCAGAAATGTTTTTTTGGAATAATTTCAACATACAATTATCCAAAATTCAGTTAATCACCAATTATCCGGAGGAATCGGTAATCAAAAGCACAAGATTCAACACATGTTTAATATTTCTATATGTGCAGCTCAGCTCCTGTGTTTCTTGGATTGACTATGTTTACTGACGTAAATCGCTTTTAGATAAAACTTGTAAAACTATGCTTCAATGTTATTTTTTTAAATCCAATTATCACTTTATGTCCAACTTGAAAATTTGAGATTGGATAGTAACTATAAAATTTTGTAGCATATTATATTTATTCCGTGCATGCCTATTTCTGTCAAATGTATCATTTACGCATATCGTAATAAAATAATAAAACTGTATAAATCACCATAAAAATATAAAAACTCACAGGACGTGTTTCAAGCTGAGTTCATGTGTGACCTTGTCCCCTTGTGGACACTTGTTTACTTCAGCTGATGACGGGCTGTTAAAATTTTCAGCCCGAAACGCATCCTGTGTTTTTTTTATAGTTTTATGATGATTTATACAAAGATTTATCATTTAATTGGGGTTTATCGCCAGTTTTTTGGTGCTGTTTCATAATGTCTATCATAGTGAATCAACTAAACATAAGTGTTCAGCGCGGGGCAATATGGTTTCACCGCAATCCGAATCACAATAACTTATATTTTAACGACTGTTAATAGAGAAATTTCCAAGAAAACAATAAATTTACTGCACTTGCAATGGAAAAATCATTAAATTATTCTGGAGATGATTAACAGAGAACATGTATCATGAAATAGCTGCATTGGATATAATTTCACTACACAGTTCGAATATCAATCTCTACAACTTTTTCTTATGAGGGTAACTGACATAGAAAGCTTACCCAAAAGTTATTTACTGAAATTTCAACTAATCATCATAAAATCATTCTAAAGTTAAAAGAGAACATGTGGCATATTTTTCCGTGAAGCAGGGAGATCTTTTGCCAAAAAATTGTTTTACAAGCTGATCATCAAATATGTAGTTGATTTTCTTTAATAAATTTCGAAAAATGTCATCAGCTGTCGCAATAGCGGTGGATCAGTCTCGGGAGCCGCAACATCAACCAGCTAACCCCCTCACTGACAAGCCCGTGTTAATACGTTCACAAAGCTCCAAGTTTCATTGCAATACAGGCAATATTTAAAGTAATATAATTCTATTGATTTAATGTATTTTTAATACACTGAACAATGATTAATACTTCCAAGGACTGCATTTACATTCGTTATTAAGTTTTTTAATAAAATGTTGAAAGAATCATCTTTATTTAGGATTTAAAAAAAATACAGAGAAAACAGCATTACAATTTTGCCCATTTCCAAGACTGTCAGAGGGTTTTAAAGGCAAATGTATGACAACCCCATTACGGAAAATCAGCACTGATTGTGGCAAAATTTTTAAAACTCCATAATCATTTTTCCATTCATTTCCCTTTTACAGAGCTCCATTTAACAAAATGATGTTATACATCTCTGCAGCAAATTCAGTTTTTTGCAACAAAGTCTTATTTCTTTCACTGCGGGCTTTTCGTTGGTCTCCAAAATATAACAGCTCACTTGTAAACGATACTTTTAGAAATCTATAACGATGAAGCCAACATCTACGTCTTCCGATTTTATGGCTCTTACAATCTGGTTCTTACTTCGAAAAATCCCATAATTTTAAAGTTCACATAACCTAATAAAAAACTTAATATCCTTATCTATATTAAATTTCTTTGAAAACTGCAGATTAATTTAGTGTCATTTAAATGACTATTTAAAAAATTATCAAGCATGTTTTTAAAAAAATCTATCACAGTAATGAACGTTTGCTACAATAATGAAAAGTAATTAGTAACAACTAAGTTGCAATAATTGACAATTGATTCCACACAGCAAATTAAAAAGCATTATCTCTCTTTCTATTTTAGGGTTTCGTTCTTCTTTGAAAGTGTACACTGTAAAAAAACACTGTAAATTTGCCAGCACAACTCGATCACAGTTGAATGTACTGTATGTTTCTTTGGTTTCCTGACTATTTAAACATGAAAAATACAGTAGTTGCGTAAAATTAACAGTACAATGTACTGGCAATTTTGGACGCATTTGGACCACAGCACAAACTACTGGCGTCCAAATTGCCAGTACATTGCGCTGTTAATTTTACGCAACTACTGTATTTTCCATGTTTAAATAGTCAGGAAACCAAAGAAAGATACAGTACATTGAACTGTGATCGAGTTTGTGCGCGAGATGAACAGTACTTTGTACTGTAAAAATGTCTTTTTTTTTTTTTACAGTGTATTCATCTCGTGTATCTGTATGTCTGCCCGTCACAGGGTTCGTTCCCAGAAACTGCATAAGTTAGACACATGAAATACTGCTTACTTACAGCTGAATACCTCCGTTCACACGACAAATCATAAAATTTTGAAAAAGTCATATTATTTTAATTAAATGAATTACTTTAAGGGGTCTGAGGACTCTTAAAATTGGAAAAAAAGAAAAATAAAAGACCGTATTCAACATTTAGTATCTTAAAATATATTTGATTTTAAGACACAATTTTAATTGGGATTAAAGATATAAGTATGTTCTTCAATTTCATGAATATAAAAAATTTCAAGATGCAGAATTAGCAGTTACAGGGGACTCCAAACTGTCAGACATTTGACGAGCAGAAAATCGGCATAACAGATTACGCGCAGGATTGCAAAATAAATTTTGCAACTAGAAATGAAAATTTTGGTGCCTAATTATACTTCAGATTAAAATAATTACCCTGAACCTAAATAAATTTGTATTTAAAGCATTTTTATATTTTTAATTCAAAGTTGTATTTAGCTAATTCAAAATTTAGAAAATTTCAATAGTATAATCACCTAAAAAATATATGTTTTTGACCAATAAAAAGAAATTTTTACATTCAGCTTATACAGACTAACATGAAACATATGATTTGAAAATTTTATGAAAAAATATTCAGAAGTTTTTGAGATATCGTGTGCGTTATGCCCAAAAGCGTCATTAGGAGAAAAATGACTTCAAAATTTCGGAAACGCCACTTCAGCTATTGAGCGGGTAGAATTCTAAAAGCCATAACTTCTGTTCTAATAGAAATTTCAAGGAAACAGTCATATCAAAATGTTCAGAAAAGATAGGAGTTTAACATCTAAAAAAAATTAAATTTTCGAAAATTTTAAAGCTTTAAGAGTCTTGAGGCCCCTTAATGACAACCGACGAATTTTGCGATTTAGATTTTAAAACAGAACCTTAATTTCAGTATTTTTCGCTCGTGAGCTAGATGGCTCCGCGGTAAAGCATCCACCTGCTTATCAAAGATTCAAACCCCGGCGTCGGAGTTTGAAAATGTCTCTCTGAATAGACATAATCATTAATTAGATACAAATTTACAGAGTTTTTGTAATTATTTTTCCCATTTTAAGACCAAAAGTTGTTGTAATATATTTTATCAATTATTATTTTATCTCAAAAATTATTTTCTAGAAAATTTGCGAAATTTTAAATTGACTACATTTTATTGTATCGTGGATATATTTAAAAGAACTTTCATATTTTTTTGCGATTTTAGGGGTTGAGTTTTTTGTTTAGCTAAAATTAAATCATGTAATTAAATATGATTTTCAAATATACAAACATATTGTAATATAATTCAAATATACAAACATACTTCAAATATACAAATACACTACAATTGCCTGAAAAGCAGTTCCTAAATCTTTTTAATTTGATTTTCAAAAAATATCTTCTTGTATAATATACTGTTTTAAAATTACATTTAATGGTGCTGCCATCTATGTTCTCATTGATAAAAGTTAAGGATTGAATAATTATAAATTAACGAGTTGGATTTATTAATTAAAGGGTCAAGTGTTTTTAAAGATATACTAAACGAAACCCCTCAATGCGGTGTTCGATCACTCTCACCAACTTTTTTTAATTTCAAGTAAAATATTTTTTCCTCCATGTGTGTAATAGTTGCATAAAAATAGAAATTGAGCTAAAAAATCTTTTAAATACTAATAAAAACATTTAGTTACTAATCTTATTTTAAAAAATATAATGCTATTGCACTATTGATAGTATTTTTCGATTTTTATAACAAACCTCAAACTTTAACATATCTTTCTAAATTACTCTAAACCAGGGTGGTCATTTCTCTAAAAATATCAAACTAAATGTCACTTTAAATTGTTTTTCTAACTTCTGGCGAATTTTTATTGGAAACGAAACTTTTCGCTGATTTCTATCACGGCGCAGATGAGGCTCATCTATTTTGATAAAAAGATTTAGAAGTAAAGCTATTCTAGAGAAAAATGTCCTAGCGTGTGTGGAAGCAGAATTGATGGATTGTTGTTATAAGATAGACAGTGCTATACTTTTTTCTCCGGAAAATGTAATTAGATGAAGAAAAATATCCCTCACTGATGGTCATTTGTTAATTTAGCTTAGGTAATTGGGTCTGTGAAATAAAAATACAATTACAGTTCTACGGATAAACGCTTAATGGTGGAAGTTGGCGAACTACCGATGAAATAAATTTCGCTGCCGGAAAGAAAATAAGCCGATAGAAATAATTATTCTATTAATTATTTGTACAAACCGGAAAATTTCTAGAGGAAGATTTTTCATTTTAAATTTAAATGTGATATATTGAAAAGTGCGAATGTCATGGAAAAAGGCCGGTGTAAATATCCATTTGATGAGATTTTTGTTCCATTAGACATTATTCTTTTTTATAAAAGTTGAACTGTAGTTGTCTACATTAAGACAAATTGTAAATATTGAAATAATTTAAGAAATCCGTATTATGTAGGAAAAAGAGACTTTAGGTCATTGGTTACTATGACTGGAATTGTGTCTGTGAAATAGAAATACAATTACAGTTCTACAGATAAACGCTGAATGGTGGAAGTTGGATAACTACCGAAAATACTAAGAACTTTTAAACAAAATCTATATTTTAAACTTGTAGCATCCATATTATTATTATTATTGTCGGCTTCTGAGTAAAACATTTTAAACCGGTGAACATTTTAAAGTTCACATTGTGTATTTTACAGATTCTATTTGTATTTATAACAGTTGAACTGTAGTTAGGTATATATATTAAAACAAATAATAAATACTGCGATTAATTTACGAAATATGTATAATGTATAAAAACATGTATGAACAAAGGAGTTTTATATATGTATGACAAGTAGAAAACTTAAAACCAGAATCAAAGAACATATAGCAGACATCAAATACAACAGAAGAACCACAGCTTTGGCCAGATTATGCAGCGAAGAAGAACCTTTACGGATTGATTTTAAGAATAGCAAGTTAATTTACACATCAAGATTTTATTTACCATCCATAATCCTAAAATCAATAGAGATATTTTTACGCAACAAGAATATTTGCAATGATTCAGTGTCCCTAGATTTACCTAAAATTTGGAAAGAGATGCTATGTAATTTTAGTAACAATAGTAAAAATTAATCCACTCTCGCAAATAGCCAAGATAATTTAAATTTTTGTTTTATGTTTTGCAAGATTTTTCATTATGCATGTGTTCTCGTGACATTATTTACCATGTTATTGTTTTGTTAAAATATATGAAAATTAATCCACGCTCACAAATAACTAATTTAATTTTAATTTATTTTATGTTTGAAATGTTTTTCATTATGCATTTTGTCTCGTGACATTGTTTACGTTATTGTTTGTTTATTATTTTTAAATTATTTGAAAATATTTTCTATCGTGTTTGATTTTGAAAATGTCGCCGTTTGTGCGACGAAACTATCGCCAATCTTAATAAATGATATTTTATCACTTTATAGCATTATTTTACTTAATCTACTTAATATGTATAATGTAGTTAAAAACCACTATAGGTCATAGATTACTATGAATAGGTTTGATTTCAATAAATATCGCAATAATAAGAAAAAAGGAAAATGACACTTTGAATTGTTTTTCTAACTTCCGGTGAATTTTTATTGTAAACGAAATTTTTCACAGATTTTTATCGCGACACAGATGGAGATGTGGCTCATCTATTTTGATAAAAAAGATTTAGAAGCAAAGCTATTCTAGAGAAAAATGCAGTAGAATTGAGGGATTGTTGTTATAAGATGGACAGTTCTATACTTTTTTCCCCGGAAAATGTGATTAGATGAAGAAAAAACCCCTCACTGATGGTCATTTGTTAATTTAGCTGAGGTAATTAGATCTGTGAAATAAAAATACTATTACAGTTCTACGGATAAACGCTTATCCCTGTCACTGCGCCGCCCGAGAAATACTCGGGCATGCATTTTCCCGTCTACTTAATACTATTTGTTTATTCCCACCAGTTATGTTTTAGCGAAAACTTTGTGTGGTTTAATCAGGACATTTTCTCAGATTACGATAGTAAAAAATTTCTGCTTTAAAGAACCGGTGATGAAAGATAAAAAATTCTATAAAAGACGCTCATCGCGAAGAATTACTTACGCAACGAGAGGTTTAATGGTGGAAGTTGGCGAACTACTTATGAAATAAATTTTGTCAGAAAGAAAATGAACCGGTGGAATTAATTATTCTACTAATTATTTATACAAACCGAAAAATTTATAGAGGAAGATTTTTCGTTTTAAATTTTAATGTGATATGTTGAAAAGTGCGAATGTTATGGAAAATAAAAGTTGAACTGTAGTTTTCTATATTAATACAAACTATAAATATTGAAATAATTTAAGAAATCCGTATTATGTAGTAAAAAGAGAGTTTAGGTCATTGGTTACTATGATTGTAATTGCGTCTGTGAAATAAAAATACAATTACAGTTCTACAGATAAACGTGTAATGGTGGAAGTTGGTGAACTACCGAAAAAATAAATTTTGTCGGAAAGAAAATGAAAGGATAGAAATAATTAGGGTAAAGTGTCCACATTTCGTCCACTTTCCTAATTTCGTCCCCTTAACTTCTCCGCTTCTGCGAAAGATGCGCCACTTATGACGCAAGGCACAGGAGACGGAAGGTAAAAGGGGTAGTTTTGAAAGTTTCATTCTCCAAGATGCATACATTAATTAAAGACGCCGTATTTCCTATTTTTAGGACACTTGAGTTATTATTATGTCGTTATTTTTTATTAATTGCATGTATTTTACGTAGGTAAGATGCTGACAATAGCATACAGTGATTTTAGGACGCTCAGTTCATCTTACGGGAACTGAAGCTCCGACATATTAGGAAGTAGCATGGTCCCAATTTCGTTCCTCTTGTAGTTCTTATTTTCATCCCGGGGACGATATTAGGAATTCTTTTTCATAACAATTTTTTCAATTTTTTCCTCATGTTTGGATGGCTAATGTTTCACTATGTTATTCTTTCACTGATAATTAGTACATTTCTTTGTGCCTTACTTTAATGTGAACTAATTATTTACTCATTTAGAAATAAATTTTGATTTAGTTATAAGTGCCTCGGCGTATTGGATTTTTTGAGGGACGAAATTGGGACCATTTTTTTTTTCTTTTGAAAAAATAATTTTTCGCATTTTTAAAAAAATTTTGTACGATATTTGCCCACGTTTCTATCTGCATGGGTAGTTAGTCTATGTAAAATCCAAATTTGGTAGGATTTCACTGAAAACTAGGGCCTAAAAGTGACTAGGGGGACAAAATATAGGCACTTTACCCTGTTTTTCTAACTATTTATACAAACCGGAAAATTTCTAAAGGATAAAGTTTTGTTTTAAATTTTTATGTGATAAGTTATAATGTGCGAATGTCCGGGAAAAAGTCTGGTGTAAATATCCATTTGGCGAGATTTTTGTTCAATTAGATATTATTCTAAAACTTACTATTATCTTTTAAATAAATCGGTGAACTTTTAAAGTTCATATTGTGGGCACTGCTACTTTTACTTTCAGATACCCTAATAATTATAGACTCTCCCATTTCAAACGAAGTGACGTATTTGTATGAAGGGAACAGTAATTAATAATAAAAATATTCTCTGACGATGGCCGCTAGAATTGCAGGCCGAAAGTACTAAGTAATTTTAAATAATATATATATATTTAACTTGTAATATCCATAGTGTTTATACTTACCCTGTACCATATCTTTAGGCATTATTATCAGAGTAACTATCACAGTATAGACTTTCTTCATTGCCTGTTTTTTGCAGTTACATAAAAAACATGACCCATTATTTTTTCATTTAAAAAATTCTTTATCTTATTTGTATACTTTTACATTAAAATCAATTTCTATAAAACATATTTCGTTATTCTTCATAAAAACTCTAAGACATATTTCGTTATTTTTCTTTAAAACATATATTCTAACAGGTTTCTATAACATGCATATTATGTGCAATGCATTGTCTATACATTCCAGCTCATTTCTCATTCGAACCACATCTCATGCGAACTGCAAAACAACATCATTTCAAACTGAGAAGGGTGAAGGCGATTTTTGGAAAGTATAGAAGATGCATTACACAATAATATGCTTGTTATAGAGCATACTTTAAACCCTTTAGAATATATATTTTTAAGAAAAATAACGAAATATGTCAACGAAATTGATTTTAATGTAAAGTATATGCATTTGTATTAAAGTAATGTAAAATATACAAACAAGATTAAAAAAATTTTTTATGAAATATAATGGGTCATGTTTTTTGTATAACTGTAATAACAGCTAATGAAAAAAGTCCTACAGTGATAGCTACTATGATAATAATGTCTGAAGATATGGTATAGGATAAGTATAAGTATAATACGGGCATTTCAAAAGGCAGTGATTTCTGTCTATACAAATTAATTAAAAAATCTATATACACTGGTGTGCAAATTTAAGGACCAATCACAAAATGCTAATTTTCAAATACGCGAACACTCAAAAGGAAATAATATAATTCGAGTAATTACTACACAGCTAGTCCATATAACATCTCATTCATGTCACACATGTTCACAAGTGTCACAGTCACTACGGTGAAGCAAAAAAATAGGAAATTCTATACATCTCATTATGAGTCTCAAATGATCACCATATGTGACTGCACTGACACGTCACTGTGACTGCTGCTTTATGACGAGTCACAATGTGACTTTAAAATGTAGTTACATTGTGACTCTCATGTGACTGTCATCTGTCATGATTCAATTTCAAAGTCATCGTGAACGCTGCATTGTGATAAGTTACCAAAAAATGTCACATCAAAGTCACATGATGACTTTCAGGTGACAGAGAGACTACTGTGAAGTCACCATTGTGCTCTTTTGGGAAAAGTCTCCATGTGACTATAATGTGATATTATTTGGTGATAATGCAACCTTCACGATGACTTTGAAATTGAGTCTAAAAATGACAGTCACATGAGAGTCACAATTTAACTACATTGTAAAGTCACCTGGTGACTTGTCACAAAGCAGCAGTCACATTGACGTCTCAGTGGAGTAACATAGATTGATCATTTGAGACTCATAATGAGATGTATGGAATTTCCTATTTTTTTGCTTCACCGTAGTGACTGTGACACTTGTGACCATGTGTGACATGAATTAGATGTTATATGGACTAGCTGTGTTGTAGAAATAGTAATTACTCGGATTATATTATTTCCTTTTGAGTGTTCGCGTATTTGAAAATTAGCATTTTGTGATTGGTCGTTAATTTTTGCACACCAGTGTATTTATATAGAGAGAGATTTTGTCGCCTTTTAAGTAAAACGGTGAGCTTTTTAAAGTTCCTGTTGTGTATTTTGAAGATATTATTCTTTTTCATAAAAGTTCAACTGCAGTTAGGTATCTATATTAAAACAAATAATAAATATTGAAATAATTTATGAAATAAATATGTAGTAAAAAGCGACTATAGACCGTTGATTACTACGATTGCGATTGATTTGAATAAATATCGCAATAATAATTAAAAAGGAAAATGTTACTTTAAATTGTTTTTTTAACTTCTGGCGAATTGTTATTGGAAACGAAATTTTTCGCTGATTTCTATCACGGCACTGATGAGGCTCATATATTATGATAAAAAGTTTTAGAAGTAAAGCTATTCTAGAGAAAAATGCCCTAGCGTGTGTGGAAGCAAAATTGAAGGATTGTTGTTACAAGATGGACAGTGCTATACTTTTTTCTTCGGAAAATGTGATTAGATAAAGAAAAATATCCCTCACTGATGGTCATTTGTTAATTTAGCTGAGGTAATTGGGTCTGTGAAATGAAAATACATTTACAGTTCTACAGATAAACGCTTAATGGTGGAAGTTAGCGAACTACCGAAAAAAAGAAAATTGTCGGAAAGAAAAAGAATCGATAGAAATATTTATTCTGCTAATTATTTATAGAAACCGGAAAATTTTTAGAGGAAGATTTTTCGTCTTAAATTTTAAAGTGACGCGTTAAAAAGCGCGAATGTCATGGGAAAGTCTGGTGTAAATATCCATTTGACGAGATTTTTTTCCATTAGACATTATTTGTTTTTATAAAAGTTGAACTTTAGTTAAGTGTCTACGTTAATACAAATTATAAATATTGAAATAATTTAAGAAATCAGTATTATGTAGTAAAAAGAGACTTTAGGTCATTGGTTACTATGATTGGAATTGAGTCTGTGAAATAAAAATACAATTACAGTTCTACAGATAAACGCTTAATGGTGGAAGTTGGTGAACTACCGAAGAAATACTTTTGTCGGAAAGAAAGCTGAACCGATAGAAATAATTATTATACTAATTATTTATACAAGCCTGGAAATTTCTAGCGTGCGTGGAAGCAAAATTGATGGATTGTTGTTATAAGATGGACAATGCAATACTTTTCCTTCCCGGAAAATGGGATTAGATGGAGTAAAATATCCCTCACTGATGGTCATTTGTTAATTTAGCTGAGGTAATTGGGTCTGTGAAATGAAATTACAATTGCAGCTCTTCAGATAAACGCTTAATGGTGGAAGTTGGCGAACAACTGAAAAAATAATTTTTTTTGGAAAGAAAATGAACCGATAGAAATAATTCTACTAATTACACAGACCTGCGATGAAAAAATTACAAGGGTATTGATGGCTGAACTTTATGTATTTTTTGGTGCTAATTAAAAAACAAATAATGAAAAAATTCTATCACGTCACATTTTCTTGAAAAATATTGGGTCGATTGGAAAGTTTGTCGTGTTGGAAAAATCAATTCGTACCGGTAAATTCTGACAGGTAATTATAGGACATTAGATATCGGAATCAATGCCTAGTAATTAAATGATAAAATTTTCCGAAACGAATTGATTTTCACAACATTCCGATAGACCCAGTTGTTTTAAACCGTTTAAACCTATAACAAAATAATCGATTACTGAAAAATCAATTTGCCTCACCGAGAATCGATTTCTTTTACATAGATTTACATGGATAAAATCGCTGTTGCCAGATAGCACATGCAAAATTGTTCTTTTCATTTTAGCAAAAAGATCAATATCGATGTTACAAAAAATTCTGATGTGATGGTGGGAAATGGAGGTCATTTTCAAAATCAGCCCACCAAATAACATAAAAATCAACAAAAACTTCTCTTGTATTTTTCCAAAACTTCAATTTCGCAGACCTGTGTTATTTATACAAACCGCGGAATCTAGAGAGCATGAATTTTTGTTTTAAATTTATATATGGTAATTTCAAATGTGCGAATGTCATGGAAAAAGTCTGTTGTGAATGTCTAATTGAAGAGATTTTTGTTTAATTAAATATTATTCTCAAACTTACTATTATCTTTTAAGTAAAACTGTGAGCTTTTAAAGTTCACATTGTAGGCACTGCTACTTTTACTTTCAGTTAACCTAATTACCGACATTCCCATTTCAAACGAAGTGATGTATTTGTATGAATGGAACAGCAATTAATAATAATAATATTCACAGACGATAGCCGCTCTTAGGCCGAATGTACTAAGAAATTTTAAATAAAATATATATTTTTAACTTGTAACATTTATTTATTTATTTATTGTCACCTTTTATGTAATACGGTGAGCATTTTTAAGTTCCTATTGTGTATTTTTTAGATATCATTCGTTTTTATAGAAGATGAACTCTAGTAAGGTATCTATATTTAAAAAAAAATAAATATTGAAATAATTTGTGAAATAAATATTATTTAGTAACGATTACACGATTGGGATTGATTTGAATAATAATTCGCAATAATAAGAAAAAAGGAAAATGTTACTTTAAATTGTTTTTCTAACTTCTGGCGAATATTTTTTTGAAAACGAAATTTTTCACTGATTTCTATCGAGGCACGGATGATGTGGCTCATCTATTTGAAAAAAAGATTTAGATGTAAATCTATTCTAGAGAAAAATGTCCTAGCGTGTGTGGAAGCAGAATTGATGGATTTTTGTTATAAGATGGACAGTGCTATACTTTTTTTCCTGGAAAATGTGATTAGATGAAGAAAAATATCCCTCACTGATGGTCATTTGTTAATTTAGCTGAGGTAATTGGGTCTGTGAAATAAAAATACAATTACAGTTCTACAGATAAACGCTTAATGGTGGAAGTTGGCGAACTACTGATGAAATAAATTTTGTTGGAAAGAAAATGAACTGAGAGAAATAATTGAGAAAGAAATATGGAAAACGTTGAAAGTGCCAAAAAATAGATTTTTTTTTTTTTTTTTTTTTTTTTTTTTTTTTTGAGAAAAAAAGTCTTTAGTGCCAAGCTTAACAAACAGGAGAACGCTTAAGTACTAACCCTAGTAATAATAGTTTAAACAAGTTGGAAATTCTACATCACACGTGGCAAATGAGGTGCTTTCGCCTTCCTTTTTTCGCTCTCTTTTCGATCTTTTTTTTCTAAAACTTTTCTCTTTTGGACTTTCAGCGCTTTCCATCTTAGTCCTCAATTATTCTACTAATTATTTGTACAAACCGGAAAATTTTTAGAGGTTGATTTTTTGTTTTAAATTTTTGTGTGATGAATTGAAATGTGCGAATGTCATGGAAAAAGTCTGGTGTAAATATGCATTTGAAGAGATTTTTGCTCCTTAGACATTATTCGTTTTTATAAAAGTAGAACTGTAGTTAAGTGTGCACATTAAGGGGCTGTACATATAAAACGTTACCAACTTTTTGGCAATTTTGGACCCCCGTTATTCTTTACAATATAATACGTTATCATTCCTCATACCCTCCTCCCCCCCCCCCCCTCCCCCATCCCCAACCTCTCTGCCTAATGATATCGTTATCAATGTCTACAATTTTTTTTCAGTGATAAGAATATATATAATATATATATATATATATATATATATTATACATTTATTATCTGCATACTTTATTAATTCAAATGAATTGAACTCCATAAAATATCGCTATTGTACATGAAATAATTTTAAATCAATTAACACTTAGAAGAAATAGTTCCTATTTAAAAGTATTTAATAATAGTTTTTTGTCACATATTGCATTCAACAATAATAATGTCTTCTTGCACTTGTCTCAACACGAGGGGAAGGGGGCAGGCAAAACTTTTATCAACAAAACAGGTGAAGAGAACATT
Organism: Maratus speciosus; assembly: GCA_963932465.1. NCBI lineage: Eukaryota > Metazoa > Arthropoda > Arachnida > Araneae > Salticidae > Maratus > Maratus speciosus. The sequence continues at coordinate 450,035,503 of OZ010790.1, read as the reverse complement.
CTTTCTGTTTTCTTTACTGGTAAACCCAACAAGCATCGTTGCTAACATACTTTGCTCCTGGTTTCTCGAAGTATGGATTATATATGCGTACACATATGATAGATGAATATTAATGCCAAACTTTTGGATATTCTATATTTTGTAATTAAATACTTTTATTATAATTTAATGATTTTTTGTTAATAATTTTGTATTTTCGTAAAAATAGAAAACAGACTAAAAAAAGAAAACCGATTATTTTGATGTAAAGAACAAGTTTACAAACGGAAAAGAGAAAATTTTGGTGGGGTTAAATATGATAACGATATCAAAAACAAATACCCATTCCCTCTAGAGATATCTTACTATATCAGGTTCCAGATGCCCCCCCCCCCCCCCGAAATTTATAACGTTATATATGCATAGCCTCTGATAAAAATTATAAATCTTGAAATAATTTACTAAAGCAATATAATGTAGTAAAAAGCTACTATAGTCATTGATTACTATGATTGGAATTGAATTGAATAAATATCGCAATAATAATAATAAAAAAAGAAAATGTGTTATTGAAATTTTGAATGCAAGATTAACAGCAAAGTGATTTAAACTTAGCTAAGAGATCCTTTTTAAAGTTATGCACTTTAATTTGAAAATGGAATTTTTTTTTTTTTCAAAAGGAATATTTACTTTTTCTCTTAGAATGTATTTAAAAGATTTTTTTACCACAAACCCAGAGTGTGTCCGCTTACACACGCGCGTGCACACACACATAAAAAGTGGGTGTAAATCCTAAATATAACTATAAAATCTACAAAAAAATATTTTGCACCTAAGTTGTTAACTTGTAATTTACTATACATATATCACACTTTTTTATGGACATTTTATTTATCTGTTTTAATTGATATTTTCAGTACAAACAACTTTTTACTCTCGATATATCATTTTTCTTTTACCGTAAATCTAAAACTTTATTTCCCTGCCTTTAAGAAGACGTAATATATGAAATAAAATGACAATTTCAGAAGTGCAAAGATTGAATAAAAATAAGAATTTAAACTTGTTTATATTGATAGTGCAATTGCCTGCGTGAAAACCCATACATACACAACTGAATTCTTAATATATTTACCATATCTGAAAGAAATTGACAAATTTAATATAATACATAATACTATTATTTTCCAATGATTTTTAAGCCGTCTTCGTTTATATGACTTTTGACTGTCATCAATAATGGTGAAATGTCCCAATAGAAAAAAAAATAATTGAGATAAGTTTCACCATGGAGCATTAGAAACAATACATATGTTAAGATGCTAATTTCTTAATAATTTTAACCCTGAAATTTCAGGTGTTGCTTTTCGGCAACATACCCAATTCAGGCTTTTAAAATAATATTAGAATAATATTGAAGCCATAATGCGTAAAGTTGCCAATAAAATACATTCTGGAAATATTACTAAATCGATTTTCAACATGTACATGGCAACACTTGCGCTGTTTAAGAATTAAGATAGATTTATTTTTTCAATTGTTGCTACTTGTTCTTTCTGGTTTTTTTCGAAGCTTGCGAAATACCCTATTTTGTTTTGCAGTGAGCAAGTAAAATTTGTTTCTTGTTATAGTTCCTAAAATTCTTGTGTGTTTAATATTATAGAATTTTATCAAGGAAAATTATTTCTTCAATTAAAGACCAGTTTTGTCGATTAGTAACAAACTGTTTTTTAGACGTAAACCATACTTAAAACAAGATATGATTGTTTTAAAAGCATTTTCTCCATGATTTATTTAAAAAATGAAAGCCGAAAAACATCATTACAGTGATTTTTGAAAAATCAGGCATTTAAGGGTTAAGAATATTTTATGGAGAAGAAGGTATGAAACCAATAGTCTGGATAGCCTAATCAATATAAAGCTGTGAAAAATACAAAGTGAGTACAAATGATGGACCTGGTTTCAAAAAAACATATTTTCGAAACTACTGCACATACCATAATAAATAAAATGCAGGATTGTTTCGATAAAATGAAATGTAAAACTGTCAAGCATAACTCATTACGTAAAATTTGTGACAAAACCAAAGTGATCATTGAAAAAGGAAAATGGCCAGATTTCATATTGAAATTTATTTAAGAGGTTGAGGAGTTTGTAACGATACATTATCTTTTCGTATCACGAATTTATGGGTTAAATGGTTGGACAAATTACGACTTCGCGACATAGATGGAACACGCGCAATCGCGAAAATCTAGGTCGCGTTATATGATTACTTGTTTATATTCGATGATTTTTTTCATTTTTCATGTGCATTTGTAATTTTATGTTATACATTGTGATGACGACTCAGAAAATGAGTTGAAACATGCAAATATAGGTTTTAATTTACTTTTAATGTGTTTTTATAACGTCTTTTAAGCAAATAAATATTTTAATATTATGATATGATTAGTAATGGACGTAATTTTGACTTACTACTAGCACTTATTTATATTTGTATCATTCATCTACTACTGCACATATTAGAATAAGTGATACATGAATTTAAAGAGAAATATACCAAGTTTTTTTCAGTTACAAATGTTCGATGTGTGAACCTCTTGTTACACTGCATACGTCCAATCTGTCGTTCCAAACATTTTGTAGCATCAATCTGTCAATGGTTTTGAATGCTGCACAAATGCGTTCTTTAAGTTCTGGCAGCGTTTTCGGCATTGGAGGTACATAAACAATGTCTTTGACTTAACCCCACAAAAAGAAATCACGTGGTGTTAGGTCTGGAGAACTTGGTGGCCATGTGATTAAGGGTAAATCACCATCACCCGCTTCAGAACAGCCAGATTTTGTGTTTCAGCAGAATGGAGCCTCACCTCATTGGTTTGTGCATGTACGTAGTTACTTGAACAAGGAGCTTCCACACCGGTTGATGGGGCGTGCGGTTTGGAACGAACTGGATTAAAGATTGGACGTATGCCGTGTAACAAGAGGTATTGTAACTTATGCGATTTTTAGCCTTTTTTCGTGTTTAGCAATGATTTTTCATTAGCAATGATATTAGTAAAAGGAATCCGATTTCAATCTTTTATCCCAATAGACTAAATTTTATGCTCTTTTCAATAATGTCTGTTCTGAAATCGTACAACTATTTTTGTATTTTGTACGAAATTTTTATACAATTTTTGAAGTTTTTCTTGCTTTGTTGAGATTGTTTGCCATTCGTAAAAGGAATCCTGTTTCATATTTTAAACCAGTAGTAATTTTTATGCGAAATTTTTATGAGATTTTTATTATTTTTCTGCAAATGCTTTTTTAAATTCGTAAATAGAATACGGGTTAAATATTTTATGCCAGTCCGTTTTAGTCCATTTTCTTCGCTGCGCTTTTTTAATTTTTCCCAAATATTTTATGCGATTTATAGCGTTTTTTCTAATTTCCCGGACATTTTTTAATATTTCTTTTTAAACGAAAAGAACTCTCCGGTAAATTTTGTTACTGCTATTAATTAATTTAAGTGGGCGAAATGACAAATCGGTTCCTATAGCTGAACATTTTAATTAAATATAGGTCGAATTAAGTATATAAGAAAATATCGCATAAAAAACAATCACAATACAGCTCCTTTGATTCGAGATCGGAGAAGGCGTAGGCTTCCCGCACGAGTGCACGCTGCCGGATTCAGTGGATCTCTCTATCCCAAGCTCGTTTAGTTCAAGATTCGTTTGAGAAATACCGACCAAGGAATCGGATGAATCATCGTTAGAATATAATAAATATCCAAATTTCTGTTACTTTTTAATTCATGTCAGTTTTACATTTTTGTAATCATCCTGGGAAAAGGATTTATTTTGTGTGTGTGTGTGAAAATAAGAGTAAAAGCTCTTCTTTTCAATTTTGTTTTATTGAGAAAATACATTATGCATGTTTATATAATTTCGAAATAAAAAATGAAAAAGGGTAATTTTGTTTGCTAACCACGGTGAGAATGCGAGAAATAGACTTACCAAATTCATACCAAATTAAATCCTTTAACGTAATTGTCTAAGAGTAAAAATCTTTACCAGAATTAAAAACTCGTAGAACACCACTTTAGTTAATATTTATAAAAACATTTAATAACTCTAGATATAACGAAGGTATACCTTTCAAAAATACCTCCTATAACAGTCATGAAGCGTTGGCACTAATAGTCATTTCAAAAGAAGAAATTTTCTCAAAACTTCTGCTTCAAGTTATTTGAGAAATTCGTTTATTGGGTTAATATAAAGTATAATTTTTCTTTCGTTCAAGGGTATTAAGAAAATATGCTTTATTAAAAACAAAGAATCTTATTTAATCTACAACAAGCTTCAACTAAAAGTTTTCTAGTTTCACAACTCAAGTTACTACATGAATTAGATTATAAATAAAGTTTGCATTTCTTAACCTATTTTATTTTAGAATTAATTTATTTAATAATTCTTTTCCAAAGTAATTAACTTCTATTCAACAAAAGAAATACTTTAAAAATAAATAATTCAGGCCTCTTTTTTCTAACGTGACCAAATTAATTAGATATACTTTTTACTTTTTTTGATTCATTATATTTTACTAACGGTGGTTTTAAAATACAAAAATAAAGATATGACAAAGTCCTGCTTTCCGAAAATTCTGATTAAATGAGCAAATTCCATTGTAACAAAATAAATGAACAACTTACGCAAACAAATTTTGCCGAGAATGGGTGATTCCCTCAAAGCCTTACACCATGATCAAACAAAAAGGATAAATAGATAACTAAAATCCTGCCTCAACGACAATTCTTTGTCTTTACCAGAAACTTCTATTTATACTGACAAAGAAGTGAAAAAGTCAAATTTCGTTAAAGAATTCTTATCTGAAAGTTAATTCGTATGTTTAACTTGAGATTTTCGTTTTTTATTTTATTTTTCTCTGTTAGAATAAGTTTTGAAATAAAAATTTGAATTGTTATTAGCATGTAACGAGTAGCAAAAGTTTAATTAAATGTTTTAGTTGGCGCATAACACACTATGAAATAAAATTTAATCTTGCTCATTTTTATTTTAAGAACTATATATAAAATTCGAAATAAAAAATATCTATAGTTCAAAAGGAAAACTTTTCTGATATTTGTAAGCCTAACGTGAGTTTTTTTTTCTTTCAGAAATGATTTTTTAAAAGAAACTTTATTATATATCAATTTTATAAGTATGTTTGGCGTAAACGAATCTGAAGTACCTTATTTTAGAGTAAGACGCATTTTTTTACCGTTAAGGGGGCTGGTCACTCAGCTTCGGAATTCTCCTCCGTAATGCTAAGTTTATGGACTTTTGATGCATTCCTATATTTAAAATATCCCCTCGCGACATTAATATTTTTAACTTCTATTTTTTGTATACACTTCCTAAAAGATGTCTCGTTTTTTTCTTGGTTCTCAAAATATTTCTAAAATCTATGCTTAATTTAATATTTTATGTTTTAAAAACTGACGAAATGGGAGTAAAATTTTAACACTTCCTATAAAATCAAGCGTAGATTTTAGAAATATTTTGAAAACTAAGAAAAAAGAGACATGCTTTAAGATGAGAACACTGAAAAAAAGAAATTAAAAAATATTAATTTCCCTAGGAGACATTTTGAATATGAGAATGCATCAAACGCCCTTAGACTTAACATTACCGAGGGGAATTCGGAAGCAGAGTGACTAATGCGCATTTAAAGACAGGTGCGTGTTATATAGTGTTATATAGTGAAAGTGCAAATTGTTTTTCTTTCATATTCTATGTTTCTTGCGCACTGCGCGTTGCTTGTATGTTTCTATGTTTACTTTTTTTTCCATTTTTTTTTCTGTATGTTTAACGTAAATAAATTAAAATTACTATATCGAATGAAAGTACAATTTTTTTTCCCTGCGCGCTATGTGTTTCTTGTTTTACTTATACGTTTAGCGTACACAAATTTAAATTACCATATTTTCAATGAAACTATACAGATTTTGTTTCTTGCGCATTGCAAATTTTTCACATGTTTCTTGATTTATTTTTTAACCTGTATGCTTCTGTTATGCTTCCCTTTTTTTTACCATATTTTTTAATGAAAGTACAGATTTTTTTTTTTCTTGAACACTGAATGTTTCTTATATGTTTCCTGATTTTTCTTGTATGTTAGACGTAAAAAATTAATTATCGTATTTTAGAGTGCATTAAGAGTACCCTTTTACACCACGCGCCTGAAAAGAGAGATGCGTCTTATGCAATGAAAGAAATGATTACTCTTCTTGCGAAATGTCTTTGGTAATTCTATGTTCGCATGATGTGTATTATTCTTTTGTTGGTAGTTTATTCAATAAAGTAAAAAGAAATCAAAGCAAGCAAATATAATTCATTACATTGCCTGAAATAATTTACAATAAAGAATTATATATATATATAAAGGATAATTAATTTTTCTATTAATTTTGGGCAGTGAAATTATGCTTGAAATTATTGAATAGTTAACATGTGATTTATCACATACTAACTAAGCCTAGAACCAACATAGTGAAAAAATGTCCAAGATGGGAATCGAATTCAGACCCTTGAAATAGCGCTCCAAGTGTTCTACCATTTAAGATACGAGGACGATGCTCAGCTTAGCATCTCTCACACATATATGTTGGTAAGGCTGCAACTGCAGCACAAGATGGAATAGTCTTCATGAGCACACAATCCTTCGGTGAAACATGAGACACAAACAAACACAGCATCGGTGAACACATATATAATGTATAATTAATTTATCAATTAATTTTCTGCAGTGAAATTACGCTCGAAATCATTGAATATGAGAGATGCTAAGCTGGGCATCGTCCTCGTAGCTTAATTGGTAGAGCACTTGGAGCGCTATTCCAAGGGTCTAGGGTCGATCACCGGCTTGGACATTTTTCACTATGTTGGTTCTACGCTTAGTTAACAATGCGATAAATCACGTATTATATATTCAGGAATGATATATAATTTTAGAAATTGCACACTTTTATAGATTGATTATACCGATGAGATATTTTTTTTTTTACTGTAGTTGTAACTTAAAACAACACTGTAAAAAACAACACTGTTCGTTTACTGAGAGAAAAAAATTTCATTTTTTATGGGATTTCGTGAACATGTCAAAAAGTATAGACTAAATTTTCATAAAAACATGTATAATGATCATTTATAAACAGATTAAGTAAAATAATGCTATAAAGTGATAAAATATCATTTATTAAGATTGACGATCGTTTTGCATCGTCAGCTTTGGCCAGATTAAGCAACGAAGAACCGTTACGGATCGATTTTAAAAATAGCAAGTTAATTTACACATCAAGATTTTATTTACCATCCATAATCCGAGAATCAATAGAGATATTTTTATGCAACAAGAATATTTGCAATGATTCAGTGCCCCTAGATTTACCTAAAATTTAGAAAGAGATGCTATATAATTTTAGTACCAATAGTAAAAATTAATCCACGCTCGCAAATAGCCAAGATAATTTTATATTTTGTTTTATGTTTTGCAATATTTTTCATTATGGATGTTGTCTCGTGACATTATTTACCATTTTATTGTTTTGTTAAATTATATGAGAACTAATCCACGTTCACAAATAACTAATTTAATTTTAATTTATTTTATGTTTGCAATATTTCATTATGCATCATGTCTCGTGACATTATTTACTATGTTTATTATTTTTAAATTATGTGAAAATATTTTCTATCGTGTATGATTTTGAAAATGTCCCCGTTGGTGCGACGAAACGATCGTCAATCTTAATAAATGATATTTTATCACTTTTTATAGCATTATTTTACTTAATCTAAATTTTCATTTTATCTAAAGCTGCGGGATTTATTATTATTACATTGGAAAAGAAAAGAAAATCCCTAAATATCCGGAAATTACATTGGAAAAATACGAAAACTGCTTTTAGAGTTTAATAATATAAAAATTCTCGTAACATTAGCGAAAATGATAAATTAACTGGACTTTTAAATATTTGCGAAATCATTTCATCGGCGGAAAAAATACCGTAAAAATTCCAAAATTGTTCTGGCAATGGAAACTTTTTACAGTAAACATTAAGTTCAGAAAATACTAATATTGTGTAATGTCATTGAACTGTTCAAAATATGTTGCGGTAGTTTATTGTAAAAATATTTATTTTTACATTAGATAGCATAATTCTTGTATTTCCAGGATTTTTTTTTTTTTTTTTTTTTTTTTAATATATCCTTTCGGGTTCGTTTTATTCACTGTAAAATACGATAATTTAACGACTTCCGCCACAACTCAGGACTAAAATCGAATTTTGATTTTTATGTATTTAATTAAATAACACGGAGTTTTCTTTACATAAAATATTCATATTTTACACAAAAGAAAATATCTGAGATTTTAAAAATTAGTTTATTTAAAAATTCTATTATTTTTAAGATTTTTTTTAAATAAACAAAAGTTGAAACTTCATCTTTTAAACAAAATTAAATAAACTTTAATAACGCATCAGACGCACATGAAGTATAATATTTGAATTATCTCATTTGCAAAATATGATTCTTTTGTAATTTTACTTGCTGTATTTACAGTTTTAAGTATACGATACTTTCTGTGAATATTAATGTTCCAATTGTAAAATTTGTTCAAAATTTGTATGTTTAATAGGAAACATACGCTTTCCTCTTTTTTAAGAACGATTTCTTTTTTAAAAAATTTAAAAAATATATCAGTATGTCACATGTGAAACGAATTTTAATTAAGAAATTAAATTCTCATACAAAATTGTTTTATTGCAAAATGGATTTGCTTAAATAATACCTTTGTATAATTAACTTTTATTTAACAACAGAAGAAAAAATATATTCAAAACTCTACTTTTCTCAGACCAAATTAATTACATTTTTCACATTTTTGAGGCATTATCTGTTACTAACGATAGTTCTTACTTAAAGAAAAGAAAAATAAATCCTGATTTCAAAAAATACTGGTTAAATGAACAAATTTTATTTTAAGAAAATAATTGAACAACAAGGCATAGAAAATTTACTGAGAAAGAGTTTTCTCACAAATCTCAAGGCTCGTACAGTGATAAAATTAAAAAGGATAAATAGATAACTAAAAGCCTGACTAAACGACAATTCTTTGTCTTTACTGGAAATTTCTATTTACAATGTGAAAGAACCGAAAAAGTTAAATTTCGTTAAAGAATTCTTATCAAAACGTTAATTTGTAAGTTTAATAAGAGATTTGTGTTTGCTTTTTTAACCACTCCTATAATATTTTAAATAATTCTTTGGAATGTTATCAGCATTTTATATACCATAAGAAGTTTAATTAAATGCTTTATAAAAAATAAAATAATTTTTTTATAGTTGAGTTTTTATAATTAAAGAATTCTTCTTCTTCTTCTTCTTCAAAAAAAAAGTTTTAAATGTAAAAAACATTTCCAAACATAAAATGATAAATAATATTTCATACTTTTCTTCCAAATGGCTTTTAATGTGTATCTGAAATTTTATAACCATGTTAGATGTTAGATGTAAACAAATTTTAATCAGTTGATTTACTTCGGGTTAAAAAATAATGACAAATTTGAATTTTCCCTTCCCTTTGAGTTTATAATTACAAATTAATAAGATATTTCAAAATAAAAATAACTTTAAAATTTCTTAATTTGATAAGTTATTTATATTTTCTCTTATGATTTTCACATATGATTTTATTTTACAATATTTTTTTTCATCAACATGTTAAAAAAATATTTTTTTTCTCGTGTTCAACACGATACTTTTTGAAATTTTTACAGTTGTTAAAATATGATATTTTCTGAAGAATATTTATGATTATAATATATTTTAATAAGCATGTAAGATTTCTATACATTATAGTAAATACATTTTTCACGAATAATTTTCTTTAAAAAAAATCGGCGTGTCACTTCTGAAAAAAAATTAATTAAGTCATTGAATTCGCGAACAGAAAAATTTTATTTCGGAATTAAATCTTTTGCATAACAGTTTTGCAAAGTAATTAATTCCCAGTTGACAAAAATAAAAAGTAAAATAATAATTAAAAATATACATAAAGATTTTAGACCGGTATTTTTTAATTTGATAAGTTATTTATATTTTCTCTTATTATCTTCACGATTGATTCTATTTTATTATTTTTTTGTATTTCATTAACATGTTAAAAAATTATTTGGTTTTTTTTCTCGTACTAAACACGATACTTTTTGAAATTTTGCTTAATGTTTGTACAGTTGCTAAGTATGATATTTTCTGAAGAATATTATGATTATAATTTATTTTAAATAGTATTAAGATTTCTATACATTATTCTAAATAAATTCTTTTTTTTTCTTTTCACGAACGATAAACTGAAATTTAACGGCGTGTTAAATTTGTAAAAATTTTAATTAAGTCATTAAATTCGCGAACACAAAACAATTTTTTCGGAATTAAATATTTTACATAATCGTTTTGCAAAGTAATTAACTCCCAGGTTACAAAAAAATGAAAAATAAAATTATAGTAATAAAATATATATAAAGATTTCAGGCCGCTATTTTCAATGCAACAAAATTAATTAGATGCATTTTTCAAATTTTTGAGGTATCTTTAATTAACGTAGTATTACTTGTAATGAAAAAATGGTCACAAAACCTTGACTTCAGAAAATTCTGTTTAAATGACAGAATTCTATACTAACAAAATAAGTGAACAACTAGGCAAACATACTTTACGTAGAAAAGGCAATTCCCACAAAGCTCAAAGGTTACACCATGATCAAACAAGGAAGGATAAATGATAATTCTTTGTCATTTCTGGAAATTTCTGTTTGCACTGACAAAGATTCGAAAAAGTCACATTTAGTTAAAGAATTTTTATCTAAAGTTCAAATGGAAAACAAAATGAAAATTTAATATGATATTTATGTATTTTAAAAGAACAATAATTTTTTTAACATAAAATGTATTTTCGAAGCATAATTCATGTAAATAAAATCAATACAAAACACTTAACGGGTTAAAAGCTTGTGACGCAGCTCTTTATTTTATGCTCTAAGAATTTTAAATATGGAGCTTAAAAATAATTATATCAAATTTTGAGTGACATATTGCTATTAATTATAATCTCTATATATATTTCATCATTTTATTTTTTTATAATTGCACGTGCAAAAATTATGTTCAATTTAAAAAGATGTATAAAAGTTTATTCATTGATGCTTTATCATTCATACCTCTCATAAATTCAAAGTATGAGTTTTAAAAGATATGATATCAAAATTTAAGTGACACCTTGATGTGGCTTTAAATGATTTGTTTTAAAATTCAATTTAAATTATTTTTAGTTTGGCTAAGATGTATTCGCACATCTAATCAATATTTTTAATTTTCCAATAAACTGTTAAATATATCACTTTCACTGAACTTATATAATGCATTGAAATGTATTTACTTGAATAAATTTATTTATCCTTTGTGCCATGCTGTTAAAAAATAAAAATAAAATTTATGTAAATAATTTTTTTTTGCCTCATAGTATCCATTCTGTAATAGCATGGAGTTTGTAACTTGGTGGTACGCGGAAGTATGAACTTCTATTCAGTAGTACGTCAATCTAAAAGTTTAGGAACCCCTGCTCTAGAGGGTAGCAATATTTCTACAAAATGGATTGCAGGCTCTTTTTAAGTGTAAAATTCATTGTTTACATTAAAGAAGCTGTCTGTTATACAGAGAATTTCATTATGAAGATCTTTTACTACAACAATGCCTTCATTACAAAATTCTTAAATAAGATGTTAACCCCTTTCGGGACAGGTGATGCATATATGCATCGTCAAAAGGGCATATGGAATTTGTCTTTGGCACCATTAATAAATAAATGTAATATTTGCCTTTTTTAATTAGAGCATTTTTCGGAATTTCACCAATAAAGGGAAATATTTTAAAAAAAAGCGGTGCCAACCAAATATAATTTGTGTAAGGGATGCCGTCTCGAAAGGGCTAAAGATCAAAATGCGTAAAACTTAATGTTTCGGAAAATAGCAGATATTTCAACAATATGTATGTGAAATACAGGTGATTTGTAAGTGCAAAATCCATTCTTTACATCTCAGAAATAAATTATATAGATAGTTGCATTATAAAGATCTTCAGCAGGATCCTAGAACAAGTGAAATGCACAATATTGGGATTTTTTGGCAAACATCAACATCCCCATGCACTCCAACACAAGCTAAAATATGTCAACCTGAAAACTGATGTGATTGGTTCACTTTCTTGATTGCTGCCAGACTGACGTTTTATACTATGTTATTATTTTGGAATTATTGTAAATACAATATTTATAAATAACGACGTATTAGAAAACACAGGGGAGCTCATTTTTATATGACAATCAAAATAAAGTAAAGAAAACAATTTCAACATAAATTTATTGAAAGGCGTGAAATCTCTTAAACAAACTTTCTAAATCAGAGTAATCATTTAACGATTGAAATTCTGATTTTTCACCAACTTTTAGACAAATTCGTGTCATTTTAATCTTTAAAAGTACTTACTTATATCAGTGTAAATATTTAACAATTCAAATTCTAATTTATGCAAGTATGAAGACTTTGCATTCATTAAAACCAAAGACGCATCACTGGATACAGCAACTTAAGAGTGATCAATAATGCATGTAGGAATACTGCATGTTCATGAAAACAAACAAACAACAACAAAAAAAAAATTCTCTGGATGCAGCAATCAGAAAAATGCACAAAACTCGCTAACACCCTGGCGGGATCACTAAACGCTTGCATTAAAGGGCAAAATTAGCACTAGCCACTGGTCATAGGGACATTAAATGATAAAAAGTGGCTATTAAGAAATTGTCAGCGCCCACCTTCCTACAAGGACAAATTATTTTTTTTCCAGAGAAAAACATAAAAACTGCCTAATATTCATAAAATATTGGTTGACGGTTTTTTGGGTACGAGGCCTTCAGAGCGAAACCCTGTGCGGCCGCACCTGTCGCACACCCCTAAGGACGGCTCTGTCGGTGTGAGGTAAAGGAGAATGCAATAACTTTGAAACGAAAAATGTTCATACTTTCACTGAGAAACAAAATTACCAATATGTAAGTATAAATTTTTTCTTCTTTTTTTACAAAAAAGAAGAAAAAGACGAGGTTTGTAGTATAAATTTGGCGCCCCTTCAAGTTCCGCGCCCGGGGTGACTTCCCCCTTCGCACGGCCCTGCTGAGACATATGTAAATCTGACGGCATAGCAAATTGGATTAAGCTTTCAACCTGGTCATATGCTAATATATTATCATGGTGCAAGAAGTTCATCCAAGCCAAGACTGACAAAATTTCTGAGTATTAGGAATAACCAAATGTAAATAAGGAAATGTGTCTTCTATGACTTACATTATGACAAAAAAAATGACGTTTTACAATACAAAAAAAGTGATTAAAAGTTCTTGATAGTAAATGGCTATTATTTAAGTATAAAGAGCAGAATTAAATATCCGTTAAAAATATTTTAATTACTGAAATCAGTACAGAGACTGAAGGTCTTTCACCCATGTATAACATTTAAAATTTTCTAAATTGTACCTTCAATGCAAAACTCTGCCATGTGGCAACATTTAGATTTTATTGGGCATTTTATCCACAATCGTGGTTAATTTTAACCTTGTGCATATTTCTTAATATAGACTATCTGGGAACATTTTGTTAAATAGGATTGCTGCACGGTCCGAAACATTTGAAAGCAACTATGATCCATTAAAAGTCACAAGAAGATATTTCCCTTATTTTCTTCTTTGATTAAATTCATCAACATTTAAAAAATTTTATTTTAATGTATTAGAGATTATCAATAGATTTTGAACTTTACTATACCTCCTGGCTAATTGTCAATTCAAAACAACATCAGTATGCGAACTAATTTCTTTCATCCGCGATACTATAATATTTTCAAAATCTGAAAAAGATATGTGAAAAGACGACGCATATATCTTATTTTCTTTCTGAACAATAATTACTTGCAAATCCATAAGGAAACGACGAATTTAAACACTAAATCCAACATTATAGCGAATTTCTGCTCGCTAAGAAGCACACAAACAAACATGGATTATCTACCTATTGAAAGTCACAGCACTTCGCACTCATTGGTCAGATGGATCGCGACTCCTACCACTTACGATGTGACGTCAAACCTACTCGCTAACCAAAGACGAGAAAAGTATCAGAGAGATTAATGGTTGACTGGTTTCGTACGAGAAAAGTACCAGAGAGATTGATGGTTGACTGGTTTCGTTTTACGCATTAACGAGAAAATTTAAAACGAGTTTTCCTAGAAAAAAGTAAAGTGTTATTCACCTCATCTCATGAATATTCATATTATATATCAATTTAAAGAAGATCACCCGGGCCGTTTTCCAGATATCGATATTAGGAATTTGTACCATCGCTTTTGCTTTAAAAATGGGTTTTAGATCTCAAAATATACTGCACGTAGAAGCGTAAAAATTTCAGAATAGGATTAGACTGTAGATATAAGACTGTTCTAAAAAAATCAGAACAATAGGACCTATATCTGCTGAGTTTTTAAATGGCGGCTTTTCGCGTTTTCTTTGATGTTGAGTTATCCGTATATATGAGTTCCGCCATATACGAATTCTACGATACACTTTTAGGCTTAAAACTGCGTTTCTCGGAATACTATCGTCTTCCATGATTTAATTGATGTGCTGAAATAATTTTAATTCTGCTATTTGAAGAATGTTTGTGATTATAGTTTATTTTAAAAAGCATGTATGATTACAATACATTATTCTAAAATAATTTTTTTTTCAAGAATGATTTCTTCCTTTCTTTATATAGAATTATATCTGGATATCATCTCTGAAAAAATTTACTTAAGTCATTAAGTTCGCGAACACAAAACTATTTATCTCGGAATTAAATATTTTATATAATAGTTTTGTAAGGTAATTAACTTCCAATTTACATAAAAATGTATATATATATATATATATATATATATATATATATATATACACATGTATGTACATATAAATGGCGATTTCAGCGTTAAAAAAATTAATTAGGTATATTTTTTACATTTTTGAGGCATCTTCGGGTAGAGTTACTTGCAATGAAAAAAAAATGGTTATAAAATCCTGACTTCAGAGATTCTGTTTAAATGAGCAATTCCATTCTAACAAAATAATTCAACAGCTAGGCAAACAAACTTTACAGTGAAAGGGAGATTCCCACAAAGCTCAAAGTTTACACCATGATCAAGAAGGGAATGATAAACGAAGATTCTTTGTCTTTTCGGGAAATTTCTATTTGCACTGACAAAGAATCGAAAAAGTCAAATTTCGTTAAAGAATTCTTATCTAAAGGTAATTTATAAGTTTAACATGAGATTTATGTTTTATTTTATTTTATTTCATTTTTTATGAAAAACTCTTTTGAATAAAAATTCCACCTTTTATTAGAATACTTGACTATGAGCACAAAACATTAAAAAAATCATTTTTTAATAATATTTTTGTATTTATAATTAGATAATATATTTCTATTTATACAAAAAAAATCATACGGTTCAAATACAGAAACAAAAATTAAATTTGAAAATTTAATATGATATTTATATATTTTAGAAGAACAATATTTTTTTAAATATAAAATGTCGTATTTCCTAAGCATAATTCATGTAAATAAAGTTTAACTGATGTGCAGAAAAAAAATTGATTGTGTTATTTGAAGAATGTTTGTGATTATAAGTTATTTTAAAAAACATGTATGATTTCTATACATTATTCTAAAATAATTCTTTTTTTTTTCAAGAACTATTTCTTCTTTTTTGTATATATATAGAATTTTATTGGTCTGTCATCTCTGAAAAAAATTACTTAAATCACCAAATTCACGAACACAAAACAATTTACTTCAGAATTAAATCTTTTATATAATAGTTTTGCAAAGTAATTAACTTCCAGTTTACATAAAAAATGTATATATGTAAATAAATGACGATTATAGTGAAAAAAAAATAATTAGTTACATTTTACATATTTTTAAGGCATCTTTAACTAGCGGTAGAGTTATCTGCTATGAAAAAAGTGGTTACAAAATCCTGATTTCTTAAAATTCTGTTTAAATGAGAAAATTCCATTTTAACAAAATAATTCAACAATCAGACAAACAAATTTAACGGACAAAAAGCTCAAAGTTCACACCATTATCAAACAAGGAATGATAAACGATGATTCTTTGTCTTTCCTGGAAATCTCTATTTGCACTGACAAACAATCGAAAAAGTCAAATTCTGTTAAAGAATTATTATCTAAACGGCAATTTGTAAGTTTAACATGAGATTTATGTTTTATTTTATTTTATTTCATTTTTTTCTTAATAACGTTTTCAAATAAAATTTTCAACTTTTATAGAATAAGCCAAATGCGCAGAAAAGAGAAAAAAATTATTTTTTTAATTATATTTTTTGTACTTTCAAATAAAACATCCTTACGGTAAAAAAAAAAAAAAAAAAAAAAAAAAAAAAAAAAAATGAAATTTGTAAGTTTCATATTGTTTACATTTTTAAAAAAGAATAATCCTTTTTTAAAATTTAAAATGTCGAATTTTCTAGGCATATTACCAGTAAATAAAGTTTAATTAATGTACTTTCCGTACAAAAAAATTTTTGAATTCTGTTTTTTTTTTTTTTTTTTTTTTGTATTCACAATTGCATGATAGTAAAGCAATATATTTTCGTAAGATTTCAAAATTTTCATTTCTTAAAGTTTCAAATTCAAAAAAACATTTTTGATTTTTAAATTTACTATGAAATTCACATGTTGTCTCTTTTTTCAATATTAAATTTCTATAATAAAGAATTTTGAATTTATGAACATGTTAGATGTAAACATAGTTTTAATTAAATCAGTTAAAACGCATAGAAAATATTTAAAAACATTTTTTAAGCTTTTATTTGAGTATTTTTTTTTTTTACATCGTGTTTGAAAAAACATTTACAAAACTCTTTTCTTTAATATGAAATAGAAGCACTTTCCCAATTTTCAGAAAACGATTTAAAAATACCATTAGAATTTTATCATCATGTAAAGCATGAGAAAAAAATGAATTAAGTGATTAAATTCGCGTATAAAACACATGAAAGGATATATTTACTTTTCCGTATTTGTAGCTGCATAGCAGTATGATATTTTGTAATAAATATCAATGGTTTAAGTGGATAAAAAGTACTAAAAAAGCATCTGAAATAGAATTACGTTTATCACATTTAGTTTTATATATTTAATAGATGATATAAATTTTCTTCTTTCTTTACAAATAATTCTTTTAAATGTAACATGAAATATTTTTCAGAATTTTAACTGTAAACAAAATTTTAATTTAGTCATTTTTAATGCGGGTACAAAGAATAAAAATACTAATAAAAATTTTTGAGTTTTGTTGTTTGTGATTACAATTGCGTTACAGAGATTACGATGCATACACTTATTAAATACCCGTAACTTAAATGAAAAGAATGTATCTACAGTACCTTGTATATTAAGTCAACTGTAGTCATTCAAATATTGGACTTGAAAGCTGTTACCTTTTGAAAAAATATCCCGTCGCCTTTTTTTTTTTTTTTTTTTTTTTTTTTTTTTTTTTTTTTTTAAGATTGCATTTTAGGTAACTTTCATTACAAAAAGTAAAAAGCTACCCATTGCATTATCCAGAAGAAAGAACTTCCGAATAATTTTGGTATATTTTCACCGATCATGACCCGCAGACCCCAAAACCACCCTCCGTTCAAATGTGACTTATATGATTTTTGTCATGCGATGACTCTTGTATTTATAAACCGATTTGGATGAGATTTATTGTGTGTATAGTACATACAAATGTCTCGACCAAGTTCGTTGGCCAACTTCATCCGCCATCGTGTTTCAAAATGACGGCCAATTAAATATTTTAAACTAAAAAAAATACACAAAAACTTTATAAATCCAAATTTATTTTATGTTTAATTGTTAGGCCTTGATACAAGGATTCCGGAGTTATTTTGTTTCGTCTCTCACTTGAAAAATAGTTGCGATATAGCAGTTTGAAATTCTAGGGTGGTTGATATTTTAAAACACGAAAACAATTAAACAAAATCAAGTATTAGTTTATGAGTGTTAGTGAAAGCTAGCTTCAAATTATCGCCAAACTTGGTGAATTATCGCCAAATATGGCGAGCAAAAATAAGTAACCATATATGATGCAAACCCTGCTATAGCTTACTAATTTGGCGCAATTCTCATTCAAATTCAGTATTGTCGAATATTCTCTTATCGGGTTCGTCACATCTTAGCTCCTTAAAATTTCAGTAAAATTAGCTTCGAGTAAAACTTGCAAAATTTTAAAACCAAGAAACATGAAAGCTATCTCTTCTTCCCGGCCCTGGCCAAAAGGGCCTTTGTACTTTCATTATTCCATCTTATAGAAAAATTTAAAAATAAGAAGCTGTTACAGAGCAGTTACTATATGTTTTATTTATTTATTTATTCATCAGAAAAAAGAATAAACAATATCCAGTGTATTTTCTTTTAGTTTGTTTTATTCGGACTTATTAAATGTTATTTAATTTACATTTAATATTACCTTTGTCACAAAAAATTCGTGGAAACTGTCGAAACAAACGATACCTCTAACCAACAGCTCAAAACTTGACTCTCTATTAAAATTCCACTTGCACATTATTCATTTCTCTACTGAGGCTTCATCTACGTCGTATGACGATCATGGTGCATGAAATGAGGTCTTTCTCCTAGTCTTTCTCCTGAGGTCTCTCCCTTCGGTCCGTAAACAGCAATAAAAGTAACGCCGGCTCTGTGTAAGTATAATAGTGTTCTCGATGAATACACGGATATTAGGTTAAAACTTTTATGAAATGGAATGCAGAAGTCTGTTGGCGTAATTGTTGTAAACAGCATTTATAATTCTAACAAAACATCTATCTATAACTTATGCCTTAACTATCACCAGGTTAATAAATTACACGTTTTATAACCAATTTCTCATATGTTCACAACTATTCAAATCAGCAATTAAATTTTAATTGCTGTGAAGCAATGTTGAAGTGGATGCTTTTGTAGTAGACGAATTTATCTTGAAAAAATAAACTGACGCTTCAGTACCATATTACAATCGCTTGCATCAAATAAACTTAGTGTTGTGGTTAAAGCTTATAAGTCATTGAAATTTTTACTTTTCTTTAATATTTAATCTGAATTCTGTGAGAGATGTTTATTAAACTGAAAAAACGAATATTTCAATAATGTGTAACAGATCACGTGTACGTTTTTATCGTGCTAATATACTGTTAAAAATCTGCAGCAAACTATCCAGTCATTTGACAGTTTTTTAAATTAACAGTTACTTGACCATATTATTAAGCGTATATCACCATACAATTGTCACGATAAAGTTAAATTATGGTTATGTAACCATTATCTATAAAAAAAGTCTGGACAGTTAGTTGCAAATTTTTCACAGTGAATGGTGAAATTATGAAACACTAAATTTCAATGTACTTATTTATTTTTTATCTAAAATGTTCAATTTTCAGTTGTATTTTCAAAGCATCCAAAAATCGTGAAATCTACTAAGTGTGCTTCTAGGGAATATATCAGTTGAAAAATATTAACCCTTTATGGACTGAATTATGAATTCATGAAATTTTATCTTATAAAGCATTTTTTGTGAATTGTTTAAACTACATTAGACGATTTACATAATCATTTAATAAATTTTAGAAGAATTTTCGAAGGATTGAAGGATTAAGAAGGATTAATTAAATTTGAATTTATAGGGATTTTGTGCAATATTTATTACCCCACTCAAATCTTTTATTTAAAATATTTTTCTTAGTATTTTGTAAAATTAGGAAATGTAAAAATATAACGTTCTTAAAATAGAAATATTTCCTAATTGAAAAATTTCCCCTCCCCCTCAAACGTCAAGAAAGATGAAAAGGTGCAAAGGCAAAAGAAATCATCCTTTTAAAAATATTTTTGTTTTGTGTAACCCATAATGCTTTTGGAACAAGATAAAGTAATATATCTATAACTCATTCTAAACTGTATTATAACTAATCGATGTATTAAATGAATATTATAACAAGCTATTTTAATGTACTTATAAGTACCGTCAGTAGATAAAGGGTTAATGAGCTGCAATCGAATTTTCTTGATTCAGTCATGGGTTATAATTAAATCTATACACATTTTTTTTTAGGAATATACATTTTTTTTTTTCTTTATTGACTGAGTAAAGAAAATATTGAAATGTCTAAAATTGAGCTTTTCTCATGTCACTCTTTCCGTTGTAATGGGTTTATTTAATTTCATATACATTATTTTGTTGAGAAATAGTTTGGAGTTGCGATGTCAATAAAATGTAGTATTTTCAAAACTTATTCAATGTTGTCCTTGGAAAAATATTTTAATTCCATTTTTGACATTTTTTAATGACTTTGATAACCTTGATAAATTCTGTAATTAAATGAAAGATAAAAAGTTTTTTTGTGTACTAGGCTTTCCTTATTATTAAAAGCTTAAATAATTTTGCATCCCAACATAAAAAGCAATGGACAAAAGTTTTGGGCCAATGGTTATCGTTAAGTAATACATAAACCAATATAGTCAGTGTTGCCAGATTGGGAACATTTTTAATTCAGATTATTTTACTGTCACCACTTTTTAAAATAGTATAATTCGCCTTATTTTTCAGAATTTTTAATCTATTTTTAAATAGGTCGAATATTTCTATTTAATAAAACCGGTGACATTCAACAATCTGGGAAGAAAAAAGTCACCAATCTGGCAACACTGAATATAATACACACCGTTTAGTTCGGATATTATTTAATTGGGATAAAATGTGAAAAATAAAATAGAAAAATATCATGAATTAACTTCTGATAATTGGAGCAGCAGCTTTTTGGGGATCGTGCAAAGATCGTGCAAAACTGTGAAAAAATACGGATGCTTCCTAATTTAGGAACGTGCGGAAATGTACAATAAATTCTTCAGATTCCGAAAAGTGATCTTTACCTTTACAAACCTCACAAACCAGTATATTTTCAGAATTGAAGGAGGTCCGAATCTAAAAACTCTAAAAAAAAATGCTTTTTTTTTATCACCTTAAAAACAAATACTGAGTTTTTAGTGTTAAATACCGCAAACCGCATAGATCGAGAGATATAGCACCTTTTGCCTGGAAAAGCGATGCACTTTAACTTCGTTTATCTCTGAATGATTTTTTTTCACGATTTATCAACTTTAAAAGAATATATCTAAGGTTCCTCTCAAGATATATTTATGATATTTTCAACAGAGATTTTATGCTATATTTCCAGCAAATTGTCTTCAGGATTTTTAATTTTGAGAGATAATTGTGAAAATATGCTAATTAATGCAAAACCCACTCATAAAAAAAATCCATTTTTTTTACTCAAAATATTTTTATAAAATTCATAATCAATATTTTAATTAAAATGACACATTTTCTGTACCCAAAAGTATAAAAATTTTGTATATGTAGTAAACACTTATAGAGTTATATCAAAATTAAATATGTTTAAAATTTTAAAATTTAAATTTTAAAATTTAAAAAATTTTCATATTTTTTTTACATGCAATATTCTTATTATATTAAAACATATTTCAGAAAGAAAAAAAATCATAACAAAATCTCTATAAATAAAAAAAATAGAATTTTGAGCCCTGGACCCCCTTAAGGAACAAGTTATAAAAACAAAGTTTTATTTGCGGCCACTGAATTTCGGAAACGTTTCCAGGTAGTTTTTATAGTGTATTAATCAAGTTTTTGAAGATGGAACGTAGGTTTTTAGCATGCTATACATTCGCAACTAAACATTTTTATGTTCAACAAACATTTTTATGTTTAACAAGCATGTTTTAGAGACGAACATAAATTATCAGCATTAAAATGATTATTAAAATTAATATTATTTTGCTACTGCCTGTATGAATTCAATTACGCAGTTTAAAAAGTTTAATTAAAAATCGGTATCATCCTAAAAACGAATTTTCAGGCTTGAGAAAACTAATTAATACACTACAAAAACTAGTCGGATGTACCAATCCCAAAACTTTCTTCTATCTTATACATGTTAATACTTAAAAATTTGCTACCACAGTGCCAAAATTAAAAGTCAATTTCTGCTCATCATGCGGATTTTAAAAAGATGAAATTCTGTGCATTAGTTCTTGAGATATGACTATCTCTGAAATCGTGTAAATCCAGCAAAATGTGGCACAGCAGTGCCACCTATTGCGTGTTTTACACAAGAACATAATCATCATCAACTTATGTCAACATCTAACTCAATATGAATTTTGGAAAATATACATGCATTAGCTTTGAGATAGAGCTATTGCGAAAATCGTTAAAAAACCTACATAGCAGCGCCACCTATTGCGCGATTTAACACCAAAACCTAATTAGAAACATCTTCTCGCAACGTCTAACTGAATCTGAAGTTAGATGAAAAATCGTGCATTAGTTCCTGAGATTGAGCTTTTGCGGAAATCATGACAAATGCAGCATAGCAGCACCATCTGTTGGGTGATTTACACCAAAATACAATCAGCAGCAATATTAATCAAAGTATACTCGAATCTGAAGTTTGATGAAAATTCGGGCATTAGTTCTTGAGCTAGAGCTATTGAGGAAATCGTGCAAAATGCAGCACAGTAGCACCACCTATTGGGCGATTTATACCAACACGTAATAAGCATCAATTTCATATCAAGGACTAACTGAATCTGAAGTTTGATGAAAATGTATGCATTAGTTCTTGAGATAGAGCTATTGCAGAAATCGTGTAAATCCTGCAAAATGCAATTACACCAAAATGTAAACAGCCCCAATTCATATCACGGACTAACTGAATCTGAAGTTTTATGAAAATCCGTACATTAAGTTTTGAGATAGGGCTATTGCGGAAAGAGTAAAAAATGCAGCATAGCAATGCCACCTGTTGGCGATTTACACAAAAATGTAATGAACACCAATTTATATCAGGGACTACTTGAATATAAATTTTTAAATTCCGTGCTATAGTTCTTGAGATAGAGAGCCCATAACATTTTTGCCACACAGAGACAGACAGACATTTTGTAAAAACATGTTTTTGGGGATCTTGTACAGATAGAATGAAAGTAAAAACGCGGAAATGTATCCGAAAACCAGTGGCAGCAGAAGGAACTTTGCTTTCATAAATGATTCTTTAAATCTCAAAAATATATTTGTGTCTGATGTTTTTAATGTTAAAGAAATATTTTCAGCATCGTGAGAAATACGGCAGATGTGGTTATATTATATTTTCGTAGGTTGAAAAACATATGTCTTTTTTACAATGCGATTATTCCAATTAGCGAGGATTTACCGAATTTAAAATTAACACATTGGCATAAAATTGATATATATGAAATCATACTTTGAACTTTAATAATAAAAAATGGTATGCTATTTTATACCATTAATCATAATAAAGTTATACGCTATATATTTTATCATAATTTTCACTATTTTCCCTCGCATTTATTTTTATTAGAAATAGGAATTTATTTTAGATATGATAAAAGTTTCTTTATAGAAAGTAAATGCGTTAAAAAAGAGATATTACGTAAAGTTATAGAACGTATTAAAGTATGATAAATCATAATTATGGGAAATGCTACGACATAAGAATTTCAAGGTATTAAGCAATGGAATCTTTACGTGTAAAAGTATAGTTTTCTTTTCATCAATAAACTGTAACATTTAAAAAATCACAAGTCCAAAGTAAGCTACATTGAAATAATTGGCAGTGTTGGTATGACGTTGCGATTATCATTCTTTAAAGCTAGTTGTATTTTAAACAAATTTTTTGATACACTAAATATTAAAATTTAGTTTCAACTTTTTATTAATTGATGCTCGTACATTATAAAATTTAAAAAAAAAACGACAAGGATTGGCCTATTGAAAATATGTTAAGAAAATAAATATTTTAATTGTCAGACGATTTATTTTCTTCTTATGATAACTTTTCACATATTTTAGAATCTAGATAATGGTTTGTGGTGAGATGTAATTAAAATAATGTTGTATTCTGAAATTTATATGAAATATTTATTTCAGGAAACGAAACAAATGCGATGTAATGCGTTTCGAACATTTACCAATGTAAAAAAAAAAAAAAAAAAAAAAAAAAAAAAATGTATGACAATAAAAAACTAGTCGGATACGCCAATCTCAAAACTTTCTTCTATATAATGTATGTTAACACTTCAAAATTCGCTAGCACAGTGCCGAAATTAAATGGCAATATATGCCCAACATGAGGATTCTAAAGATATGAAATTCCGTGCATTAATTCTTGAGATATGGCTATCTCTAAAATCATGTAAATTATGCAAAATGTAGCATAGCAGTGCCACCTGTTGGGTGATTTATACCAAAACCTAACCAGCAACAACTTATATCTACATCTAACTGAAACTGAAGTTTGATGAAAATTCGTGCATAAGTTCTTGAGATAGAGCTATTGCGGAAATCGTGAAAAATCCAGCATAGCAGCGCCACCTATTGGGCGATTTACACCTAAACATAATCAGCTCCTATATTTATCAAAGTACACCTGATCTGAAGTGTGAGGAAAATTCGTGTATATGTCCTTGAGATAGAGTTATTGCGGAAATTGTAAAAAAAGGAGCATAGAGAAAATTGTGAAAAACACAGCATAACAGCACCACCTGTTGGGCGATATACACCAAAAAGAACCAGTACCAGTTTATATCAAGCTACAACTGAATCCAAAATTTTGTGAAATTCCGTGCATTAGTTCTTGAGATAGAGCGTCCAGAAAAATTTTGTCACATACAGACAGACAGACATTTTCTAAAAACCATCAAATCGTGCTCAGGACATTCTAAAACGTATAAGTCCACCGAAAACCAGAATCGGACATTTTCAGGAATTCAATACTTTCTTCTTGTAAAAAAAGTAAAAATAAAAATACGGAATTGTATGGCAGTCGAGTTCTCAGAACAACTTCTGTCGTGCTAGGCAAGGCTGCCACTTTAAAATGAGACATTACTATTAAAAGCAATATTTATTTAAATCTAATCGTTCACAGCACTGATGAAGCTTCGTTAATTTTACCTATTCTACGCCACGCTTAACAACAATTTAGTCATTTTACTAACTACTTCGAGAGCAAGCAGTAATGTCACTGTAAAAAAAAAAAAACATTAGTCACAAAATCTCCATCTAATTAAATATCACTTGGCTAACAAACAAGTCGTGGTTGTTGAGAAACATTTACTCAACAATAACAAAAATTAATTTCGTCACAACTAGGGCTGGGCGATGTCTAAAATGAAATATCGTGATAAATCGGCAGCTTTATATCACAATATTCCGATATATCGATATTGCGACATATGAACAAAAAAATATATGTACATTTATAATATACGTATAACTTCAATATACATTATGTATTTTATTAAGGATTAAAATTAAAAAATATATATATATATCATTCTCAAATAGATTAATAAAAAACTATGTATAAATAAGCAAATCTAAATAAATAAATGCTAAAAGAAACTAGTAGGATGTGTTAATGGCAAAAATTTCTTCTATTTCTATGTGTTATTACTTCAAAATTTGCTATCACAGAGGCAAAATTAAATAACAATCTATGCCCATCATGAATATTCTAAAGATATAGGTGCACTAAATTGTATGCAGTTAAAAGGAAATATAAGCATCGCATCTTTCAAACAAATCATTGAATTTCAGCACCAACCTTATTAGATGTCTGTATCCAAAATTCCTAATCTAAAAATCATAAAAGCAATACCTGTTGGACAGTATACACCCAAGCCTAAGAAGGATCTACTTATGTGAAACCGTAACAGAATAAGGTGTTTGATTAAAATTCGTGCATTAGTTTTTGAGATACATATATCGCTAAAGTTGTGGAAAATACAGCATAGCAGCGCCACCTATTGGACGATTAACACTAACACTTAATCAGTAACAAGTTATGTCAACGTCTGTCTGAATTTGAAATGTTATGAAAATACGTGCGATAATTCTTGAGAAAAAGCTATAGCGGAAATTTTGAAAAATACAGCATAACAGCGCCACTTATGGGCTATAAACACCAAACACTAATCAGTAAAATTTATGTCTACGTCTAAATCTAACTGAATCTGAAGTTTGATAAATATCAGCGCATTAGTTCTTCAGACAGAGCTATTGCGAAAATCGTGAAAACTCAGCATAGTAGCTCCGCCTGTTGGTCCATTTACACCAAGAACTAATCAGCACCAATTTACAAGGTATAACTGAATTTGAAATGCGACAAAAATCCGTGCATTAGTTTTTGAGATAAAGTTATTGCGGATATTGTAAAAAATGCACCTACCTGTCAAGTAATTTACACTAATTTATAACGAGATATAAAATAATCTAAAATTTTGTTAAATTCCGTGCATTAGTTCTTGAGATAGAGCGCCTACAAAATTTGTGTTACAAAGAGACAGACAAAGCTTTTTAAAAATAGTCAAATCGTGTTCAAGACTTTCTAAACATATAAATTGGTCGAAACCCGGATGACAAAATTTTCATGAATCCAATACTTTATTCTCGTAAAGATAGTAGAAAGTAAAAGAACTAAAAAAAAAAAAAAAATCGTTAACAGAGAGAGAAAAATAATAGTTTGGTTAAAGTCAATTTTTGAATTGTTTATATTTTATAATTGTTAAATAATATTTATATTGCTGTTGTGTTGTTATGCTTAAAATTGTCTTACTATGCGTCGGCGTCCCCGACAAAAGCTCTTAGTTTATTTTATTTCATTTTTATATTCTCCATTTTTTTTAAGAAAAATAAAACTCTGCGTGATCAGCGAATCATAATCAAATGTGTTTCAAAATTTACCTTCCCCTTAATTTCGTTTTTTCATCATCCATGTATGCTGTGTACATGAACCGCAATAATTAACTTTTTGGACTCCGGCGTCTCTTACACAAATTTTATTCGGTCGGCACCACTTTTATAAAAGAAGTTTCCTTCAAGTACACAATTTCAAAAATGCTAAGATTAAATAAGGAAATTTTATTATCCTTTATTACAGGTGCCAAAAACAAATTTTGAAAGGAAAGATGGTGTCGCCACAGCGGCGACAACCGAGTGCAAAGGTTAAATAACTTTATGCAATAGCGGATAAGGATTTTAATGAGTTACTGTCACTTTCAACTAATTTCTTGCTATTACATTTAAAAAATCCGTGAATGTGCTAGAACTTTTTGCGTGAAATAATATTTTTTTGAGAACAGCACTAAGAGTTTAAACTTAAAACTTCTGAATTAAAAAATATTTTTTTCTTAACCTTTAAGACTATCTCTTATGCTTGTTCTATCGGGGAACTTGGATGAGGATCTCCTGCGTCTCGACCAATGTCCGCTAAATGAAGAAAAAAAAACTAACCTCCCCCCACCCCCCCCCACCCCACACACACACACCGAACAATTTACGTCTTTCCTCTTTTGATTGTCAGTACACAAACTTTAACTGCTTAATTTTTCTGCTCTGTTTGTTATTTTGAATTCTAGTGACATTAAATAAATATTGACATCTAAATATTCTCCCCCACTCCCCACAAACAAACAATGGCAGAGGCAGGAAATACCAAATACTCACATATGTCAATTTTTAAAAGAAACTACCAGAAGAAAAAAAAACGAGCTTCAGAGAAGTAAAAATATCTGCATAAAAAAAGAACCTGGAATAAACATTAATATATATTGCTATGGAAGTATTATTTCATTTGTCCAATTAAATCCACTGTTGCAAATAAAATGTAATATTTCATTTATTTATCTCCCTGATTCACATATTGTTCATTAACAACGAACAAATATTCATTCAAAACCGCTGAACCAGATTGAAGATAAAACAAAACAAACAATATCATTTGCTGTCGGCAACTACATGAGAAAAACCAGCTGCATCATATTTATCGCCCGTCATCTGAACCTGAACACCGAAACTATCGCTTTTTCCCCTTTTGAAAAACCGTTTACGCTGAGAGAAATCACAGCGTAATATCATGATAATGCATGATAATACCATGATAATATCATGCTTATCGAAAACTGAGGGTTCGGTTAATATCACGGTTGAAGCTGGGAGAATCTTGAGGAGTGATCATGGTTTAGGGTGAGACGTATCATGATGATCGAAACCGATTATTCGGTATTTAATGTCATCATGGTTTAGGCAGGGATAAAATACTCCATTAGTATCATGGTCATCGTAATAACCTGCGGTTTAGAGTGGTAGAAATTTGAGTACTCGAAGTTGAAAAAGCGCCGATTGCAGTTTAATGAAAAAGTATGATAATCGTGGTTTGCATCACGATTATGATAATCGTGGTTTGCATCACGATTATGATAATCGCGGTTTACACCACGATTATGATAATCGTGGTTTACATCACGATTACGATAATCGCGGTTTACATCACGATTACGAGAATCGTGATGTACCGTTGTATAGGATTTTTTGATATCGTCATCGCGATTTATAATTTATATCGATTTTATCGGTTTTATCGATGTATCGGCCAGCCCTAGTCACAACTGGCAGCTGTCTCTCTGCTGGACTCGGCGCACGTGGCGAGGTAACTCCTCAACGTATAGATTGGTCTTACTTTCCTTTACGATCGAATTCGACTCAAGATCCACTGATACACACTTTCGCTTCTGATTATACTCAGCAGATTGATCCATGGAGGAAAGATATAGATGGAGATGCAGTAAGGTGGCTGGGGGCATAGATTAAGGACCAAGATGGGACATTTACGGCAAAATCTGTAATGGCAACAGTACTAGCGTCACTACTGACAAGAGGGACGAATTAAAAAGCCTCCAAAATTTACCTATGTTGAAGAAATATGTTTACGCTCTATGCTTTGAATATCTATTCTTTCCTAAAACGAAGCAGGTGTCAGACGATATTCTATTCATGCTTGCTTTATTTATTTAGCAGAGTTTTTTTTTTACCGTACATTTTATTTTCACTTTTAACTTACAAAAGGATAATTAGGCTAATAATATAAAAGAAAACCCCCAGCAAATTCTGTTAATAACGTAAATATGTAAATTTGTGAGATTAAATTGTAAAAAAGGAAATTCAGGTATTGTATTAATTTATTCATATCGAATAAAACTTTATTGAGTGTAATGTCAGTACCTCTATTTATTTTTAACAGTTAGATTTATATAATTTAAAAAAATGTCGTAAGGAATTTTCCCCCATCTGTAATTTTATTATTATTTATTATATATTAATGTTATAAATATTATTGAATTGATTGTACGTTATTTACATTAAAAACAATATTTTTATTTATCTGTAAGAAAGTGAAAATGCGTAAATTTTAAAAGATTATTGTAACGATTGTTTAATACGTTAAACTTCATAAATTAATAAAACATCGGCTATAAAAATTTTCCTACCGAATAGTAATATTTATGAAATTTTCTTGGAAATGTAGAGTGCAATACTTCGTATACTTTTATATTACACCATTACTTTATGTAGCTTTAAATCCAATTTTATCATATTTACTTCATATATAGCATTCAAGACGATTTTTTTACCCTGTTTTTCGTTGCACTTAAATCGTTCACTCATTATGTAAAAAAAAAAAGGGATATATCCGTGCTTGAACATAGAATAGATATTTGATATATAAAATAGAATATCTATTCTATGTTCATGTATCGGTGTAAGATTCTATTGAAAACGTAAACATGCAACATTAAAAAAGAAAGATCACAATGAGGTAGATACTCAATAATAAATATTTTACAAGGATGGGGAGTTTCTTCCCCATTGTCACTAAAGGCACTACGATCGCAATCGCATTACCATTACGCTCTGTGGAAATGTCCCATCTTGTATGTTAATCTGTGGCTGAAGGTGACGCCGAAAAAGTAACCCTAAAATCAGCTGCAGTCGGCCCAAACACAAGCACTTTCTTTCACGGAAAAAAGAATAAAACTGTTAGTAATATAGTTTTTTATTCATAATACAATGGAATGCTGCTTTAGAATGCTTCAAAATAAACATACCACTTTCATTTAGAGAAAAAAAATGCACGGTCGATGTCAAAAAATTCGGTCCCTGTTCCAGGTACTTGTTTTGCTTGGGCTAAGTGAGAGCATTTATATTTGAGCGACAACGCGCATCATATTGCAAACCTTTTTTACGGCATACTGCATCTCCATCTATCTCTTTCCTCCATGAGATTGACCATTTAATAAAATTTCCATAAAATCATAGCGAAAATCCCTAACCGCAGATTCCGAGAGCCGCAGAGACATTTCGAAAAATTAAGGCTAATGTCAGACGAACGTCTATTTTGCACGCTTTTCCCTTACATATCATCCCTACACAATGCTAGCGGCATTGTGTAGGAATGATATGTAGAGAAAAAAGCGTGCAAAAAGACGTTCGTCTGCCTAAAGTTAAAGAAAGTGGAGTTTTCGCTTTTGCGCAAATAGATTAGTATCGATAAAACGCGCCCACAATCGAAAAACTAGACTACCTTTATAGACGAGTTGCTAGTCCACTGCAAACTTCAATGTTATTTCGGTAGATAAAATCTGATCAAAGTGAGTTCGTGAAGCATCAGAAAAAATCGAATGTAATTTTAATAATAAAAAATTAAAACTAAATCAACATTTTAAATTACAGTTAATATCTGACTCTTTAAAAACTCAGTAGACAATAATCCGACATTTAGAAATTAAGGAATACAAACTAAAATTAATATACTATTCAGAAAATTACGAATGTTAGTTTTATGATAAAAATTCGAAGCCGAACCAATTATATTTTATACATTAAAATGCAGTTCATAACTGATTATTTAAAAACTCATCAGACGATAATCGAATATTTAAAAATTATGAAATTAAAAGAAAAAATTAAAATACAATTCAGAATGTAACTAATGTATCTCTAATAATAAAAATGGGGTTACAAATCAATTATTTTTAAATATTAAAATGAAGATTACAAGTTCTTTAAAAACTCGGCAGACGATAATCGCAGATTTAGAAATTAATAAACTAAAAGTAAAAATTAAAATGCTCTTCCCAGCATATCCCTATGTAAGTTATATTTTAACTAATTTAATTTAAATTTTACCCTTAACCACTTTAATTTAAGTTTATTTCAGTTTAATTTTTTAACTTATATAGTTAGACTTTAGACTTTAGAGTTACTAAATAATTTTCTAAGCAACATAGAAACTTTATCCATTATTCAAACGTATTTCAAAAGAACATTCAATCATTCTATGTATCATCACATATTCATTCAAATGATTTCGAATAATTATATTACAAAGAATGCCTGTTACTCAATTTCTTAATGTATGTTAAATTTCATTGTTAAAAGTAAGTCATGTAATTGGTAAAAACATTAAAGAAAAGATGGGTAATTTTATTCATAATTAAAAAATATTTCATTCAGTATACTTATTACATATTCATCCCATTCATGATATATATCTGATATATTTCTATTATAATAAATGCATTTTTCTGATTTTGAAAAGTATGAAAATTTATTTTTAACTAATTATTGCAATTAATAAAGAATTTTCTAAGGAATACAAGATATTAACCCAATATTCAAATTAATTTCAAATAACAAATAATGATTCAAAACAAAAATATCTTTTATTTACTCTTATTCTTTATTGATATATATCTGAATTCTATTATACACTTGTAACTCATTTCTTTAAATATGCCAATTTAATTTCTTAAAAGTAACTAATATAATTGATAAATATTTTTTTAGAAACCTCGTCTAATTATTCACAATTCTAACGAATTGCAAAGAAGAATTAATCATTTTTTCACAACAATCTCATGCTCATTCCATTGATATATATACAGTGAAACTCGTTTAAGATACGCCCGCTTAAGATACGATCCCGCTTAAGATACGAATTCTCTTCGGTCCCTTGAAAAATACCTATTAAACCTGTGTAAAATTACCCTCTTAATATACGTACGCATAAGATACTATCCTGCTTAATATACGAAGAAAATGTGTCCCTTGATGACAAAAAACTCGCTTAATATACGAAATGGTGATTATGTAATCCGTTTATCACGTGTCTTTAGGGCAGAATGGGTAAAAAGAGCAACTGAATTGTGCTATTGAAAAAGTACTCAAGATGCGATATTTACAATGTCGAAGAGATGGGCCTTTTTTAAAAATTAATGCCTGATAAAACAATGGCTTTTAAGGGTGAGAAATGTTCTGGAGACAAGCTGAGCAAAGGACGTATCACTGTTCTCGTTGGATCAAATATGATAACGGATGAATTAAAACTCTTCGTCATTGGCAAGTCGCGGAATCCTCGCTGCTTTAAAAATGGTAAAAATCTGCTCTGCTATTATAAAAGTCGAGCCAAAACATGGATGACAAGCGATATATTTGATAAGTGGATTCGGAAGTTCAATGAACGAATGAAAAAAAGAGTCCAGGAAAGTCCTGTGTCATGCCGAAAACTGTCCCGCCCATCCCAAGGATATCCCCAGTTTACAAAACATGAAACTAGTCTTTTTACCACTCAATGTGACTAGCGTGGTTCAACTGATGGATCAGGGCATAATTCATGTTCTCAAAATGAAATAAAAAAGTCGTGTCGTTGTACGTCATCTCTTGGACGCATGTATTTCCTGAGTGCGTCCTGGGAAGACGTTAGAGATCTGCGCGGTCTCGGGCCGGGCTCGAGCCTTACTGTTTTCCTAAAGGTTCGGGCCGGCAGGACCGAACTTTTTTTTTCTGTACAGAGCCGGGACTGGTTTCATTCCTAGTCTTCACGGCTCAAACTTTCAGTCCTAGTTTTGACCCAGCCCGTATGAAAATCATTGTCTCGGAGTGGCCTGGTCCGTTCAAAGGTCAGTAAAATTAGGCTTCGGCCAAAAAAATTTTCAAAAAATGCATACATTTTTAAATGTCCATTATTCTACGATTAAACATTACAATTTTTTCTTTTTAAAGAATAGTAGATTTCTAAGCTTATTAAAATATAGTAAAACGTGTGAAAAAGAACCTGCCTATGACGGAATTGCGTTTTAAACTGAAAAACATGTTGATCCATTCAAAATTAATACACTAATACGTAAGAAAAGAATATATAATACATTTACACTTGCTAAGATGAGAACTTGTCTATAACGCATTTTTTTTTCTTTTCTATGCAATTCCGTTTCAGATTTTAATGTATAGAATTTTTCACATTTTTAACACTTCAATACATGTAGAATATGGATTAACAATATTAATGATAAGTGAAACATTTACATACAAGAAATAGAGATTCATTAAAAGAAAAATAAATATCGCACCCTGCGGACTTCTATAAAAATGAAGATTATAAACATGAAAAAAAGGTTAAGATAAACATTTTTGGCCTGAGCTCCTCGTACGAGACAAATTTTTAACCAAATCGACGTAAAAATCAATTTTTTGTAGAAATTAACTCGGGCCGAGATTTTAACTTTTTTTCGGGCCGGGCCGGGGCCGAACTTCCAGCTGTTATACCTTAGTTGTTATGAATTTTTTTTTCTATGAGTCAGGCTGGGCCCGGGCCTGGAAATGTCGGCCCGTGCAGACCTCTAGAAGACTTAATATAATTGAGAACTGCTTTTGACGTCGATGTCAATTTGCAAAACGTTGAAATCGCAGAAGAGGAGTAGTTTCAAGAAGAATGCAAAGATTGGGACTCATTTGTCAAAATTGACGATCAGGTTGTAACAAATGAAGTCCGTTCTATCGCGTATATAATCGCGGACGTCAAAAGATCCGATGAACATAGGTCTTCAGAAGAATCAAAAGACGACGCGGATGAAGAAACTGATGTACCATCCATACCATCATTCGCATCTGTAATGATCTCGTTCGGCTTACATCAATAGTACGCCTCTTCGATGGATGCTGGTCCCTCCATCGAAGATTTTTTCTATCATATAAACAAGGCAGAAAACTTTGCACCACATTGCACCAAATCTAAGTAAATGACTTTTTTTCAACAAACTAAAACTATTTCACGGACTTTAATTTTGATAATGTATCAAATAATTATTGTTCCTTGCATACACTTGGTTTGTCTCTAAAAATAATTATGAAAATTTATTATTTTTCCTCTTTTAGTAGTGTATTTTAATTCCTGTTTTCTAAAGATTAACATAAATTTCGCTTTATTGTCTTTTTTAAATTTGGCAGAGTGTAATGCATAAAGGCATTTAAATTTTGTTATTGTACAAACGGGGACTCAATAAAATTGGAGAAAAATAAAGTTATTCTTTATTTCAAAATCTTAAACTCAAATTTTCTAGAATATCTAAAACTTGTTAGAAATGTTTAAAATAAGAGTTATAAATTGTTAAAATACGTTAATAACAATGTACACTGGCTTTATATGCGTTATTATTTAAGAATCTATGAAATCCGGATAAGATACGATCCCGCTTAAGATACGAAATGCTCTCGGTCCCTTGATTCGTATCTTAAACGAGTTTCACTGTATGTATATATCTAGTTCCATTAAAATAAATTTATGTTACTGATTTTTTAAATTATGTTAATTCTCAGGATTCCGTACATAAAAAATAACAAGTAAGAAAAATCATACGTTAAGCATAGATTATGAAACACTTTCCAACATTTCCTGAATGCTTTAACAAAACTTCGTTATTTCGGGAAATAAGGTATATAAGAGAACTAAGAAAACATTTTAGAAAACGCATAAAATATTTGAAAAACTGATTTCAGCAGTTAACGTCCATAGCAAATATGTTTTCCAATTCTTTTGAACAGCCCTGTATTGTATCTGTAGGTTGATGTATATATACTATATAATGGGGAAATTTAGTTTAGCAAGAAAACACATAACAGGTTGAAATTTCTCTTTCAGAAATTTATACTAATAGATGGAAACATACTAGTATAATTTGGTACAACCCTGTAGTTAAACTAGTACCTTTATTACACGCCACTATTTAGCTAAAGTTTAATTCAAAGTAAAACACTCTTAAAGCTACTGGAATCACATTTCTAGAAATTATCATTTACAGACGGCCATGTATCCAATTAAATGTATATGTAAATATTATACAGACATATACAGAATAAATCAAACTGGAGTGAAAAATTAGCCAGAGCCAGGAATCGAACCCTGGACCACAGTATACAAGGCTGCTGCTCTAAGCACTGAGCTACTCCGGCCGATGCCTGAGGCTGCAATTTCTCACTAATAAACCATGTTGGGGAAGTCACCAGCAATCTATACGACAGACGTGGATGACCGGACAACGATAAATAGATTTTACTATTACATCGATCTACGATAAATATAATAAAGCACACATACTACAATATATATTAAAACACACATACACACATAAATAACGCCTGCATTCAACAGTTAAAAAGTTTTTCACTCCAGTTGGATTTATTGTATTTATTGTGTGTAAGTCTGTATAATATTTATATATACCTTTACCTGTTTAATGCAGGCGTTATTTATGTATGTATGTGGGTTTTAATATATATTGTACTATGTGTGTTTTATTATATGTATCCAATTATTTGCGTGACCATATAAATAATTTTATCTATGTTCTACAAATATTTCTTAGTAAAGTAAATGCAGTTCAGCGTAAAAATGCATAACTTATTTTAAAATCACCTTTAAGCAATTCGCGCTCATACCCAGTAACCCTTACGAATTCTTCTGTGTAGCCCTGTATATAAATTATGGAATTTATACTCACCATATACAATGCACAAATATAGGGAAACATAAAAGCACATAACATAATTAAAAATGCATTTCTAGCAATCATCGCTACTGTACAGTTCTTCGGATACAATATAGTATCTGAAATCTTTTGTGTGTCCCTGTAAATGCTATGCACTTCGTATTATACATGAAGTAAGCTATAGTAAACATCATCGACGTATATCAATTTGAATATACACGAAATAATTTACATAATTAAAATACGCCGAAAAAAATTCCCTCCACCCTATATCTTATGTAACGGAATTCTCTTGTGTGGCACTGTAAATGAATAATAACTATTGTTTGCACCGCATATTCTATAGAATGCATATTTTAGTACACTTGATAAATGCATATCAATTTTATTATGTTAGAAAGCCTGTAACATCATTAAAAATTATTTTAAACGATTTTTTCCCATAGGCCGTAATGTAACGGAAAACTTTTGACTGTCCCTGTAAATGAACTAAGCATACTACAAACTTCATTTGAAATTGGGCTCGTGCTATGGTAGAGGTCACTAACATCCAAAATTTTCAGAACGATCTGAGTATATTTACGGGAGTTAGAGCGCGGAGAGACGGACAGACAAACCGAAGTCATAAACACTTTTCAACTTTGTTGGAATGTTCAACTTTGGTTCTCAGGACTCTTAAAATTGGAAAAAATGAAAAAAAAAGACCATTATCAACATTTAATATCTTAAAATATATTTTATTTTAAGACACAATTTTAATTGGAATGAAATATATAAGTATGTTCTTTCATTTCATGTATTTAAAACATTATAAGATGCAGAATTAGCATTTACAGGGGGCTCCAAACTGTTAGACATTTGATGAACAAAAAATCGGCATAACAGCTTACGCGCACGATTACAAAATAAGTATTGCAAATAGAATGAAAATTTTGATACCTACTTATGCTTCAGATTGTATTAATTACCCTGAACCTAAATAAATTTGTATTTAAAGCTTTTTTATATTTTTAATACAAAGTTGTATTTAGCTAATGCAAAATTAAGAAAATTTCAACAGTATAATCACCTAAAAAAATATTGTTTTGAACAATAAAAAGGAAATTTTAGGTTAACATGAAACTAACAGGAAACATATGATTTGAAAATTTCATGAAAAAATATTCATACGTTTTTGAGATATCGTGCGCGTTATGCCCTAAAAACGCCATTTGGAGAAAAATGGGTTCAAAGTTTCCGAAACGACGCTTCAGCTATTGAACGTGTATAAATTTAAAAGCCATAACTTCAGTTCTAATTGGAATTTCAATGAAATAATTACATCAAAATGTTCAGAAAAGATAGAAGTTTAACATCTAAAAAAATTAAAATTTCGAAAAATTTAAAGCTTTAAGAGTCCTGAGACCCCTTAATGGTCTCAGGACTCTTAATATAGGAAAAAAAGAAAAAAAAGGACCATATTCAACATTTAATATCTTAAAATGTATATGATTTAAAAACACAATTTTTATTGGGATAATAGATATAAGTGTGTTCTTTCATTTCATGTATTTAAAAAATTGCAAGATGCAGAATTAGTATTTATAGAGCGCTCCAAACTGTCAGACATCTATCGAGCAGAAAATTGACATAACAGCTTACGCGCAGGTTTACAAAATAAATCTTGCAACTAGAATGAAATTTCTCGTGTCTAATTTACTGACTTTAGTAATTTCTCTGATCCTAAATAAATTTGTATTTAAAGTATTTTTCTGTTTCCAATACAAAGTTATATTTATATAATACAAAATTTTGAAAATTTCAACAGTATAATCACATTAAAAAATATATTTTTTTTTGAGCAATAAAAATAAAATTTTAGGTTCAGTTTATACAGTCTAATAAGACAAATATGTTTTGAAAATTTCATGAAAAAGTATTCAGAAGTTTTTGAGATATCGTGCGCGTTATGCCGAAAAGCATCATTTGGAAAAAAATGACTTCAAATTTTCGGAAACGCCACTTCAGTTATTAAGCGGGTAGAATTCTAAAACCATAACTTCTGTTCTAATGAAAATTTCAAGGAAACAATTATATCAAAATGTTCAGAAAAGATAGGAGTTTAACATCTAAAAAAAATTAAATTTTCGAAAATTTTAAAGCTTTAAGAGTCCTGAGACCCCTTAATTTTAGTATTATATTTTCGCACATATAGTCGAAAATGAACAGCAAAAATATGTCCCCTTTCCCCCTATTTCGAAACCTACTGAAACCAAAATTATGAAAAAATTAGGGATAGTAGGAGTTTATTTAAAACCTTCCAGAAAAACTACAACGATTACCCTAGGATGAATAGTTTTTGAGAAAATAGCATTTTCCCATTACACACAAACTATACTTTGCGGACTCTCAGTGGGGTAGTTTAGTGGCTTTCGGGATACTTATAGACGCGGAATCATCCAAATATTGTTGATAATTATTTTCGAAAAATAATTGTTTATATTGAGATATTAATAAAATAATAATTAATTAAAAACCTATCTATAAAACAGTGGCACGGTCTAAGGCAGCGCTGCAATTTGCGACCTCCTTTCGAAGCGTGATTGGCACAATGCCAAGTTTAAAAATTGTATAATTTTTTTGTTGCACAAAACACTTTGAACGCGAGTAAAACTCCCTCGTGACCGATTTTTTTAATTAAGTAGTTAATTTTCTAAGGAGCACAGGAAATTTGTGCAATATTCAAATATATCCAAAAGAAGAATTGATCATTTAATACTTTTATTTCTTATTCACCTCGTTGATATATATGTCTAATTCAATTACAAGAAATATCTGTCACTGCTTTTTAAAAAATTAAATCAGCTCAATTTCTTCAAATTAAGTAACTTAATAGGTGAATAAGTTTCTTAGAAACGGTTAACTATATAAGCAATTTATTTATAATTCAGTACAGTAGAACCTCGATTGTCCGAAGTAATTAGGACCGACCCTCTTTCGGAAAATCGAAATTTTCGGATAATCGAGAATGCTTCAATTTTAAGATTAAGGAGAAATATATGCGCTATTTCTTATTATGGTAACAAGTGCTTAATAAAAATAAAACAATAACAAAATAGAAACAAGAATAAATTACCTGAATTTTAATTTTGAAATTAAGTAACTTTTACGTATTTCACAAGGGTTTGAAACAATGTTTTGTTTGTCGCAGTTTCGATTGCATTTGCTTTGAAACTCTATCACGAAGTTTTTTATATTATAAGTTTCGCTTGCACACAAGGAATATGATAGAAAAAAAAAGAAGCTTTGAAAATGGATTTTGCACACAAGGAATGTGATACTTAAAAAAAAAAACCCTTCAAAAAAAGATTTCGGTTAACCGAGAGTTTCGGATAAAAGAGGTTCTACTGTACTTAACAAAAGAATTATTCATACAAAAAAATAGGTGTTGCTATCCAACGTACAATTTATTCACAAGTTTAACATAAAACTCTACGTTTCGGTTTAATCTTTAAAACCTTCATCAGGAGAAAAATTTTCTAAAATATAAATCGACAACAAACTCTTTACATGCTACATTTTGAAATCAATTCAAAATACAAAACATTCTAACGGAAACCTCTTACTCCCAAATAAACAGTTCAGTGGCGCCATCTTTTAACCAAAGATACAAACGAAGAAACGCCACTGAACTGTTTATTTGGGAGTAAGAGGTTTCCGTTAGAATTTTTTGTATTTTGAATTGATTTCAAAATGTAGCATGTAAAGAGTTTGTTGTCGACTTATATTTTAGAAAATTTTTCTCCTGATGAAGGTTTTAAAGATTAAACCGAAACGTAGAGTTTTATGTTAAACTTGTGA
Source organism: Maratus speciosus (assembly GCA_963932465.1). Classification (NCBI taxonomy): domain Eukaryota; kingdom Metazoa; phylum Arthropoda; class Arachnida; order Araneae; family Salticidae; genus Maratus; species Maratus speciosus. The sequence continues at coordinate 449,995,709 of OZ010790.1, read as the reverse complement.
ATAAATTGTACGTTGGATAGCAACACCTATTTGTTTTGTATCGATATTACAACGTAAAGTCCTTTATTATTATTATTAGAATTATTCATTCATAACATCTATAACATACTCATCCCATTGATATATGAGACGTTCTGAAGACAATCCGACTAAATCCATTTTAAGTGGCGTTTTTTTAAACAAAGAAACATTGAAAATTTTCTATATATTTATACAGTGATAAAAAGTTACCCTTGATTAAAAGAACATTAATGAGTTCAATCAAAATATCCCGAGAAAAAATATTATATAGATACAATATTTTTATAGTTACAATAACTTTAACTGTTTATACTTAACATTTTCATTTGATGGATATAATCGATTTGTGCACTGAACGGCTCATTATATCTGGTTCTATTAGAGGTGATGCTTAGTACTGATTTTTAAGTCTATGTCAATTTAATTTTTTAAATTAACAATTAGAAAATATTTTTATAGGGAAGACAGACAAATTATTCAATATTTAAAGATATTCGAAAGAGTGACTGTTTGTCAACGAGTTTGCTTAAGGGGATAAGGGACACAAAAATCTTCAAATTTCGCAAAAACATTTTATATCATTAAAAATTTCTCTGTTTTTTCTTGCTTAAAATGACATTTAAGTCATGTTTCTATCTGAATCAGAATAAAAAATATTAATTTTTTCGTTTTGGTTTGTTTTCAAAATCTAGCTTTCAAGCAATGGCTGTCACGGAAACGACTTCTTGTAAAAATGCGTTTTTCTTCATGATAGATTTTTTCACCATTTCTCGTATTTAAATTCTTATAACTCGAGAACCGTTAAAGATAAAGGATTCAAACTTGGAACATATCTTTTTCAATTGTTTTACTTTAATTTTGATTCAGCATATTTGAAAAAAAATATTTACTTTTTAAATATGATTTTTTTTTTAAAGATGCACCACTTTTTTTTAAATGTTTTCATTAAATATTTTTAATTATTTTATAAATTAATATTTTTAAAAATGTCGAATCAAAATAAAGACTTATATATTTCTGTTTATTTAAATGAAAAAAAAATTAAATTCTATAAATAATATTTCGAATTATAAGGATTTTAAATTACCCCACTTTTTTTAATAAATTTTAAATTTAAATTTTTTTTTTAAATCATGAGAAGTTTTATCATGTGATTTTGTTTACAAATGATAAGGTTAACCATCACAAAAAAAAAATCGGAATTTTAACTCAATAAATAAAAATTATTTTAAAATGTGTCCCGGACCGCCTTAATATTCATTCGATTCATATATAGCTAATTTTATTACATAAATGTCTGTTACTGGCTTTTTATGTCCGTTTAATTTCATAAATAGGACTTACAAGGAAGGTCTCCTTACTGGGCATACTCAGAATATTTAAAAAAAACAAACAATTAAACTACTTATGTATGTAATAAAGGATCAGTCAAATTTAGCGGCGGAATTACAGTAGAAAGTTTGTAAAATAAATAAAATACTTTCGAGTATTTGGCGCGAAAAGACGAAAGCGAAACGCGATTTGTCGAGCAGTACTTTTCCTCGCCAAAAGCAAACGATTTTAATGCACCTGAAAATTGTTTGTTAATTGATTTTTAGAATGCGTGTAAAAAGTATTTAATGATTTTAAACATAAACAATGAGAGAATTTAATAAATACATTTTTACGTATTACATATTTATGTTGCTTGTTATTTAATTTTATTACTTTAAAAACAATTTTATATATAAAAAATACTTTCATATATTTAAGCGTATTCCAAAATAAAGGCAAGATTCATTTACCAGTTATTCATCTCAATATCAAAGAATTCGTCGTTTCCATAGCAACAAAACTGAATCGACAGTGCTCAATTGGACTTAATTTTGAGATATTGAAACAATTTTAATTTATTTTAATTTTGTTTTAATTCCTAAAATTTGATATTTAACTTTCATTATAAATATATATATATATATATATATATGACAAAACGATAGTTAAATTAAACTAAAATTGACAAAACTAAAGTTATTTACATTAAATTTATTTAAACAGGTTCAATATGAAACATTTTTATCTTACCCCGGGAGAACTCGCTAGTGAGAATGGCCCAATTGCTTTTCTTTTACTTTACATTCATATAATATCAACTTTTTTTGGTTGGCTTAGTACTTTTATTCACAAAAGAGGTAAAATAATTGTAAAACATTTTGAAATTTTAATTAAAATGAAAAATGATTTGAATAATAGTCTTAAAAAAGTACGACTGTGCGGGAAAATCTCATGCAGCGAGTTCTCCTGGGTTAAAGAGTATTCGACATAAAAAAGCAATCTTCGAAATTTCATTTCATCGCCAACCGATGATAAATCGCCAAATAAACGAAATTTTTATTATTTTTTTACGAACGTTCTATCGAGTTTCCGCCAAAACTTTTTAATAAACATATATATACACATGAGAAGAACATTCTGTATTTTTTTCAGATTTTTCTGAATATGCCCGTATGGAGACCTTCCTTGTTAGACAAATGACTTTCCTAAAAACTTAGGGAATTTATGCATAATTCAACCCTATTTAAAGAAATTAAACATTCAACACATCTGTCTCATATTCATACCACATAAAATCAAGTTCTGTTATACGATTATTACAGACAATTTTAAGAATTTCCAACATAGTTGAAAAGTGTTTATGAAGTTTGTCTGGCCGACTGTCCGTTAGGGTGGAGTGAAAAAAACGAAAGTTGGAATTTTGATTTCGGATAGCAGCCAAAAGTTGCCTTTCAGTACCTCTAATAAACGTGCAAAATTTCAGGAATTTTGAAAAAGTCCTTCAGGGCTCTACCAGGACCTTTATATTTTCATTGCTTCATACAATAGGTTCTTACCATAAATTGTACCTTTACAGTGTCTTTTGGTAATCTCGTTTAACATTTTTAAATTTTAAATGTTTAGTGTAACTTCCTTTATAATTTTTAAACTTTCATTCTTTATATTGAAATATTTGAAACGTTTTATTGCGTTTTAAAAATTGTTTGTTCTCATTTTTAGAGTCAAAATGTGTGCTAGTAGAGGCAAATTGAAGTTTACTATTACTAGAAGTGCAGTGGAATGTCGCCTATTTAGTGCTCCTTCAAAACTAAATGAAGTTGTTTTGAAAACATGAGCAGGTGTTATAAAATATTACTTACATACAGAACAATAATTAAAAAACAGCAGGAATAGTGAAGATCCATCAAAGTCAGAGGTAATTAATATCCCCAGAGAAATGATCGAAGAAATTTGGAAAAAAAGCATCAACTATTGTAATTTCCCAAAGAGGTATTGATCAAATACTAGACAACAATTTTTCTGAATACCAGAAACTTATTCGATTCCCCTAATCCAAAAGAAATGATAATTACATGAAGAATGTTGAGTTTTACAAAGTTGAAGCTGTAAGTAAACTTCTAGAGATTTCGGCGTGCGAATGTAAAACGATTCCTAAGTGTACCCGTGAAATATCAAAGAAGGTGCCTCTAAAAGAACAGTAATTTCTTCTTGACCAAAGGTTAACACGAAAGATGGTTGTTGGCACGCTCGATAAAGCCAAGACAAGTAAATTGAAACAAAGAGACGACATAAAAACAATGGACTCGATGAGAGCTAGAAAGGAAAGTTTAAATTCTGCAGCTAATCAGGACAGTACAGTTGTTATGTATTATGACAGTGGTGATGAAGAAAGAAGTGGTAGCACTTTATCAGGGTGTGAAGAATTAATATTCATATCACAAGCATCTACTTCTAAGGAAGAGTCGCAAAGACAAATGAGAACACATCTACCTACGGTTTCAAGGGTCTCAGATCAGTATGGGGTTTCTGATAGATGCGTGGCAGCAATAATTTCTGCAAGTCTGCAAGATGTTGGCATTGTTCCATCTATCTGAAGCCTCATACTGATCTGAGAACCTTGAAACCATAGGTAGATGTGTTCTCATTTGTCTTTGTGACTCTTCCTTAGAAGTAGAGCTTGTGGCACGGATAGTAATTCTTCACACCCTAATAAAGTGCGACTACTTCTTTCTTCATCACCACTGTCACAATACATAACAACTGTACTGTCCTGATTAGCTGCAGAATTTAAACTTTCCTTTCTAGCCCTTATCGAGTCCTTTGTTTTTATGTCGTCTCTTTGTTTCAATTTACTAGTCTTGGCTTTATCGAGCGTTCCAATAACCGTCTTTCTTGTTCGCCTTTGGTGAAGAAGAAATTCTTTTCTTTTAGAAGCACCTTCTTTGATTTTTCGCAGGTACACTTAGGAAAATTGGTTTGCATTTGCACGCCGAAATGTCTAGACGTTTACTTATAGCTTCAGCTTTGTAAAACTGAACCTTCTTCATGTAATTATGATTTCTTTTGGATTAGGAGAATCCAATAATGTTCTGGTATTTAGAAAAATGTAGTCTAGTATTTGATCAATACGTCTCTGGGAAACTACAATTTGATCCTTTTTTTCCAAATTTCTTCGATCTTTTCTCTGAGGATTTTAATTACCTCTGACGTTGGTGGATCTTTACATTTCCTGTTACTGTTTTCAAAACAACTTCATTTAGTTTTGAAGGAGTACCAAATGGGGGGCATTCCACTTCACTTCTAGTAATGGTAAACTTTAATTTGCCTCCACTCGCACTCATTTTGACTCTAAAAATGAGAACAAACAATTTGTAAAACTCAATAAAACGTTTCAAATATTTTAAAATAAATACTTAAACTTTAAAAACCATAAAGGAAGTTACACTAAACATTTTAAATTTAAAAATGTTAAATGAGATTACCAAAAATCACTGTAAATGTACAATTTATGGTAAGAACCTATTGTATGAAACAATGAAAATATAAAGGTCCTGGTAGAGCCCTGAAGGAGTTTTTCAAAATTCCTGAAATTTTGCACGTTTATTAGAGGTACTAAAAGGCAACTTTTGGCTGCTATCCGAAATCAAAATTCCAACTTTCGTTTTTTTCACTCCACCCTACTGTCCGTCTGTCTATCCACGCTCTTACCCACGTAAATAGACTCTGATTTTCATGCAATTGATATATGTTAATGATGCCTACTGTGGCAAATTCGGTATTGAATATGAAGTGTGTAACATTAATAGTTCATTGACAGGGGCGCTCAAAATTATTTTGTTAGATTATGGTCAACGGGGAAAAATTGTTTGCAATGTGTTTTAGTCACATTACGCTATTTCAAATGTATCGAAATTTATATAAATCATTGAATTTCACTACAAGGTTATTACTGTAGAATAGAGCATTCATTGTATTTAGTGCTTATTTACAGGGACACACAAAAGAAATCGGTTACTTTAATGTCTTTGAGCAATGAGTGCTGAAAGTGCGTTTTCAATTTCGGTATGCACCTTTAAATTTAACTAATTATTTCAATGGTACTTGTTGTGTATAAATAATATATCTCGTATAGAGGGCTGCGCAAAAGAATTCCCGTGCGATTCTCCTTATTACAGGAAATTTCAGAAGGGGAGTTTTCAACTGTGGTATTAATTTCCAAACTGAACTATGCAGTTAATTGATATAAATCTATAAATCATATACAGGGCTGCTGAAACAATTCCGACAATTTTTCCGACTGTAGATCGGAATTGCTGAGATTGAGTTTTCGAATGTGTTACTCGTTTCCAAACCGTTCAATATATATCACTTTTTTATGGGCACGATAACTTCCGTAATTCTGCACAAATCTCTTCCAAACTGATACACAAAATCAAGGGGTAGAAAATCTCGGTCAAGTTCGTTAATGGGCAAAATCGGCCCAAGGGGATAGAAATAGGGAGGGGTTTTGTGAAAAACCGAAAAAAACCCACAACTTCTTAATTTTTGAACCTATCAAATAAGTTTTTATTACTTCTAAAAATAGGGCCAAAAATTTATGTACCACAGATTTTTGATAAAATTAAAAATGGGTTCAAGGGGCGCAAAAATAGGGTTTTAGGGAGCAAAAAATTCATAACTTCGTCAATTCTCAAGATATCAAACCCAATTAAATTTATTATAAATCTTCTTAATATTATCTGCAACTTTTATATTGACAAGTTTTTGATAGGACAAATTCGTACCGTAAAAATATTTTTTAACTAAAATAAAGGGGGGGGGGGGTGAAAAAAGAAAAAATTCATAACTTCGTCGATTTACAAGATATAAAATCCGTATGACTTTATTATAAATCTTCTTAATATTATCTACAACATTTATACTGACAAGTTTTTGATAGGACAAATTCTTACAGCAAAAACAAATTAAAAATACAGAGATGTTGAATAAAAAAATATCGTATTACTCAAATCCGAACTGCTTATTTTCTGAATCATTTTTAAATTCATTTTTGCTCTCAAACACATCTAATTGGCAGATCCTCTTATTCAAAAACTATATAATGTACCGTAATGGTCGTTTTTAAGATATAGGCAGAATATATTTCAAAAAATTATGTCAAAGTAGACTTTGAACCGAATTTCCCGAAGCGATTGTGTTGGAAACGAAAAATATTGTCCTGCTTAGAAAATAATTATTTATAAATGAAGTTGTCAGAGTTTCCTCTTAGTCCACACAACTTTGAAGAAATCCTTTGCTATTTATATGCTGCCACCACCGATATGATTACGTGATATCGGTCACGCTCTGAGAGGGTTGTTTAAATGAAAACCAACTCTTTCAATTAACTAAATTAACAGTTTATTTACACACTATTTACAAATCACAAAACACTATTTACACTTAAAAACTCGAATGTAGGTGATCCGGTTCAACATTAAATTAAATACAGTAAATGCTGGCTGTGTACTCTTAAACTACGCTATATCACTCTCACTCTACACTCGTTAAATTAGCTTTACCGGAGATTACTCTTAATCTCCCAACACATTGGCTCTAAACTCTGCGAGCTTCACTCAACTCTACGCTCGTTACAAGAGCTATACCCAGGAACAACCTTCCACCTTGAGCTCCAGGCTCCAACTCACTCTCCCCGAGCAAAAGCGACTGCTTCCTAGAAGCCTCTGCTTTTTCTGAACTCCTCCTCTTCCCCCAACATAAATCCGGGGTTTCCACTCTGACCACATTCTCAGCTCTTTCCCACGTTCGTGCAATTCTTTTGCCTGCCCATCTCCAGCTGACATCTCAAAAGGTAGGGCAAGCCCCTCTCCCTCCATGACTTTATCCCTTCATCAATGCTGTACAATTCAGCGGCTCGGATCCAGTTTCAGACAAGGAAAGAATGTTACTTTGAAATTCCCAGTACACAGACTATACAATATATAATATAGTAAGAAAAAATAATATAGAACCATAGTTCTAATAGCAGATGTTTCTCAGAACCTGACAGAAGTTTTAATTAATTGAACGAAAAATAAAAACACAGATCGATAATAAATCTCTTCAAAAATCACGTCAGCAAGTTTCATATTTTTTCTTTTAAAAATGAATCTGAAAATGTGCCAGAAAATTTTGACTTGTTGTGCATGGAAAAGTATTTTTTTTTTAATACCGTCATAACATAATTCTGATAAAACCATCTCTTATATAAAAATGAAAGAAAAACTCGTCAAAAGCGGCCAGATATAATTTTTAAAGTGGGTTTATCTCTAATCATAATTTAGTTTTTGTTTTTGAAATTAACACTTAACTTCGATATCTACCTGCACCAGTAGGCCGAGCCGGCAGGGATTTTTTTAATTGGATAATGCGACTAGTAAATAATTTTCAAAGTCACATGGGAAGTCTTTCTGATATTTGAACATATTCAAAAAAAAAAAAAATATATATATATATATATATATATATATATATATATGTTATATATATACACATATATATATTATATATATGTTCTATCACCCCCCCCCCCCCATAAAGTTTTGCATACCTTTTTCAGATACACCTTGTATATACAGTATGAATATGAGATAGATGGGTTGGTTTAATATATATATATATATATATATATATTAAACCAACCCATCTATCTCATATTCATACTGTATATAAAAGGTGTATCTGAAAAAGGTATGCAAAACTATATATATTAAACCAACCCATCTATCTCATATTCATACTGTATATAAAAGGTGTATCTGAAAAAGGTATGCAAAACTTTATGGGGTGATAGAACACAGCTTTACGAACAAATTTCTTCATAGAATGTATGGTCGGAACGCAAGCGGTGAGAAGTTAAAAGGTAGTTTTCCCCTGTCGCAGTTAAAAAAATTAACACAAGAATGAGAGGAGATACTTCAGAAAACATTTTATTAACAGGAATATAATTAATGTGCATGCACAAAGAAATTGCTCAAAAGGTCTTCCGCCAGCTGCAATGCACGCTTCACACCTGCGAGATAGGGACTGTCGCACACTGGTGAAGACACCAGGGATTTCCCGAATATCGCCGGAAACAGCGACAATCCTGGCGACTCAACCCATATCGGTTTCAATGTGGCACTCGTAGATTAGACTTTTCATATGGCCCCACAGGAAAAAGTCCAAATACAAGAGATCCGGCGATCTTAGTGACCAGGCTATGGGACCACCTCGACCCATCCATCGCCCTGAGACAGTAGAAAACTACTTTTTAACTTCTCACCGTTTGCGTTCCGACCATACATTCTATGACGAAATTTGCTCGCGTAGCTGCGTTCTATCATCCCTTAAAGTTTTGCCCACTTTTTCAGATACACCCTGTATATATTTAATTCAATTATAAAAAATGCCTATTACGGATTTTTAAAATTAAGTCAATTTAATTTCTTAAAATTATGTAATAATGGATAAATAATTCTCTAAGGGGCACCGACAATTTAACCATTATTCAAACATATCCCAAATGACAATTAATCATCTAACACATCTATCTCATATCCATCCCTTTGATAATTTTCATCATTATCTTTTCGTAAAGACGCTTAGAAAAAAAAATCAACGGACGCCTCCTTCGTCGAGATAATGACGCCCAACTCAGTCTCAAAGTTTAAGGAGCTAAAATTAATCTGCTTAAGCTGAGTATTTAATTCTTTGATCCTCAGATCTTCCAATCCTCTTAACTCAAAAGCATTTGGTAAAGATATTAGTGGCAAACGGTAGTTAAACGGCGTCAAGTTTAATTACGGAGTACTCTGATTGTCTCATCGTAATGAGTGATTTTTTTTTTCCAAAGTGACAAAAAAATTGAGAATTTTTTTTTCTTCTTTGTCATTCATTATTGCAAATTATGCTTCTTAATAAGAATTTTAAAATTAGAAAAAAAAAAGGTTTAATGGATATGAGAGGTCTTCAAAATTATAACATGAATAAAAAAAACTTTATTGATATTTTTTTTTATTTCATTTTAAATTTTCTTATCGCATACTTCTTAAAGTGACATGACCCCAAAAAATAGAGGGTTATTTTATTATTATTATTATTATTAAACGAAAGTTTTTTACAGGACAGAGAAAGTTAGATTAATAAATACTTTTGAATCTGTACTTTAAAATATTCTGGTGAATAAATGTAGTATTCAGATGATGCATATTTGAAATATATTTACCTGACAATTGGAACAAAAATACAGTTCAAGACCAAAAGTAACCCAAGTAGTCCTTTTTATTTTTACTTCCCGTGGAAAAAATGCGCTATTAGATGTCACTATTTTGTGCTTGAAGCGGTTTCAAAAATCACGCTTAACCCATTACCCGCTTGTGTTGCGTTGACGCAACAGTAAAAAAGTTGCTCATGCTTAAATTAATTATATTGCTACCACTATTTTAAATTTTAAAAAATGCTATATTTATTGGCAGAAATTTTGCGACTTACCTAAAGCAAGAATTGCCTTTCTGAATTTGTGGTGTCAAACGACTTTCAACAAGAAAATTTTAAAATTTGTACTTTATAGTATTGGCGATAAATGGGTTAAAGAGATCTTTAATTATTCACACCAGTTTTGAGAATGGATTTGTATTTCCGCAAGGTGTTGCTATAATGATAAAACAGTATATCAGCAAATTTTTCTTCTTTTTCTTATTGTAAATTTCTTATTGACAATTTCACCAATATATCTGTCCTTCCGTATCCATGTATTTTATAAGAAGAACTATAGATTAATGTTTTGTAGAGTTCGACTTACTGCGTCATTTAAAATAAATCGTTTTAGATCGTTCGCTGAAAGAAACAGTCCTCTGTAGCTTATAAAGATGTATTGAAATTGCGGAGACTTTAATAATTGAATTCTCATAATATTTCAAAATTCAGGCAACAGAAATTAGCCTATAAACTTTTATAGCAATACATTTCCAAAAACATCAAAGCGTATAATACACGAAAAAAAAAAAAAAAAAAAAAAAAAAAAAAAACGAGTTGAAAGCAAGTTACCGGAGCGCCGCTGTGTAGTCTTCTCGAGTGCAGAGAACTCTGTGTACAGTTCGACGTACTGAATCGTTTAAAATACAATGCTCAGATCGATGTCTGAGAAAAATAGTCCTCTGTAGCTCACAAATATGCATTAAAATTGAGGAGACACTCGCAATTGGATTCATAATATTAAAACATTCATGGAACAATAATTAATATATATATTTTTTTCATAACAGTACATTTTCAACAACTGAAAGCTTACGATGCAAGCTAAAAAGAAAATTCGCTACAAAACAGAGTTGGAAGAATGTTGCCCGAACACCCGTGATTTGAAGAAATTTGTCTGTTATTTGAGATAATTCGCGTTTTGTGATTGGGGAATTTGAGGATATTTTGAGTGTAGTTTCGAGTGTGTCATAAACAAGTCGGAAATTGTACGTCAAACGTGACAAATGGGGTGCGTTCGTACTATAACTAGTTTTATAAATATTCAGATCTTGGAGCAATAGCTGTTGCACTCTTATGTAAAAATGCATGAATACAAAATTTATTACGATTATATATAGTAAATTCAGTAATAGGGAAATAATATGACTCAATATTAAATATATCGTAATCACCATGGCAAGCTAGAACCATTACTTATCATGTGATATCATTGAATGAATTACGTATGATAGTATTTAACAGAATGAAGAAAAGTTTTACTAATATAATTTAAAGTTTTGATTTGATTTTCATAAAATTGGGAATGACTCTACAAAATTCTGCGACGATTATACATATTAAAATATGTTACGATCAGGATGTAGTGGAGGGTATACGGGGGTATACGCCGTATACCTTCTGGATTTTTTAAAGGAACACCGTATACCCTCTGTTTCTCAAGAAAGCTATAGTATATATACAGTAGGGTTATACCCTGTGCCTTGAGCGTTTAGCCTCTGTTTAGAACATATACCCTCTGTTTTTTGTACGACTACATCACTGGTTACGATTATTCAAACGATTCGATTGGGTAGTTTTTGCGCTGTTATATGCGGACACACGGATGGACCAGGTGCTACGTATTTATACAATTATGAACGCACCTAAAAAATTAAACGTAAGTTAAACAGTGTTTTTTTTTTGTATGTTATATTTTCTCAGAAAAGGCAATGAAAGTATCAAAATCATAGTCAAAGTATTGTCAATAATCATATATTTTCTCAAAATTTATACAGCAATAATTTTAAAGGTAAAAAAAAAGCTTGCTTTGTAAATTTTTAGGTTATTTAAATCTCTATTTAGGTTTCCTGTTAATACTTATCATTATCCTCAAACAGTGCTCCGGGAAGTACCTTTATATCAGGTAACCAAATAATTTCTGTCGTTATTAGGTGAAAGCAAACAAACAGCAAAATGTATAGGAAAGAATACAATTTATTCATCAAAATAACCATCCTCATGCAATAACATTTTCACAACGTGAAACAAGCTTATAAATTCCATTTTTATAAAAGTCACGATCTTTAGTGTTAAAAAAGTTCTGTAACTTCGTTGCCATATAGCCTCTCGACTGCTGAACTGTCGATTGCGCAGATGATTATCGAGACTTAAAAATTAATTATAGTCAGAAAGTCTAATGCAGGGGAACAGGGAGGGTGCAAAAGCGGTTCTCACCTAAGGCTGCGCACAGACGCGTATTTCACCAACTTCTCTAGTTTTCTTGGAAAATCTTTTATTCTGAACCCATCTGCGGTTTATTCACAAAAGAATGAGGAGAATCAACAATGGGTCAGGAGATAAGGAGCTCGACTCTACTTGAAGGAAAGGTTTCCTCTTTTGCCGGACATCAGTCCCTTTCCTGCTAAAGTCGTTAAAAATCAAAGACACCGCGTGGCTACAAAAAACGAAGCCGACACTGATAACAGTTAGAAGGATGGTGCGTGCGCAGCATTAGGGTCTGAATTGTGTCAGAGGTCAACCTCACGATATTCGGCCTAGCATTATCCTGTAGAAAAAAAAGGCCTTTACGGTTCACCAAAGCTGACTGTTTTTTGATTGGTTAACTCGACGGAGTTGGTCACTATAGATATTCGCAGTAATCGTCTGACCAGATGATAACAGTTCATAGGGAACAATTCTATTTGCTGTCCACCATATGCACAATAACACCTTCTTCTGGTGGATCTTGGGTTTGGGTGCCTGTGGCACAGCATCAGTGGTTGACAATTAATATTAATAATTAATTTAATATTAATTTCAATTATGCAGCTGAAAATGTTTAGTCAATAATCAATGAAATTCTAAAACCCGATATTTTGGTGTGAAAAAACTGATTAAAATTCTATAAAAACTACTCGGAAGCGTTTCTGAATATCAGCGGAATCAAGATAAACTTTTTTTATAAATATTACTTCGTTAAATGTCAAAAATATCTTTTGTTTTCTGAGTATTATAATGATAAATATTTATTTCGGAATCGTTAGTAACATAGGTACTTGAGTATTATACGAGCCAGGTGGATAAATCGCCAAAAATGATTGCCAATCGCCAATTTTGCTTATCGTTCTCAATTCCCAATCGTTTTAAAAATGCCAATTTTATATTTAACAAACACATAGAATCGTTAAAAATGATAAATAATATAAAATAAAAATAAAATAATACAAAACAGTAATTTAGTATACATTGGTAAATACATAATATCAAACTGACAGATTTTAGAAATAAATGATACTAACGATGGCAATTTTATTTCTAGAAGTTCATCATGCCCACTAAAGTAATATATTTATAAATATGTAATCTAAATATATAGAATCTATGAATATATTATATCTATGAATTTATATATTATATCATATTACATAATTTATACTACACTGCTCAAAACAATTAAAGGATATTTGAAGTTTTATATAAAATAAAGATATAAACGAATTTTTTTTTGCCGAAAATAGAAGAAGAGAATCACAACCGCAAATTTTTCTGGTTTTCAAACTGTAGAGTATGCAAATTTTGAGTTGGACGTCAAAAACGTCGCTTCAGCGGCAGCGAATGAAATTTGACTTTCAACTGGATAAAAGAGAATGAAGACAAGGATGATCGGCATTCAGTGATTGCTTTGTTTCGATGAGTACGATGTCTCAGCGAAGTCATTTGACAGATTCAGAAGCTTTGAGAATTGTTAGTAGGTTAGAAGGGGGCCAAACTCAAGCCGAAGTACCGCAAGCCATTGGAGTGTCACAAAGTGTCATTTCCAGGATCTGGAACCGTTTTTTGGAGAGTGGTTGTGCAGGCCGAAGACCAGGGCAAGGTCGTAGACGGGCAACAACGCCCAATGAAGATCGGTATTTAGCGTTATCAGGTCGGAGACACCGAACCATGAACGCTACTCTTCTCCAACAACACCTTCGCTCGGCTACAGGCACCACGATTTCAACTCAGACTGTTCGAAACCGGCTCCATGCTGTAGGTCTGTATGCTCGCCGACCGATGGTATGTGTTAGATTAACATCAAGGCATCGTCGCGACCGCAGGGAGTGGGCCACCGAGCATGTCAACTGGAGGAGAAATGAATGGAGCAATATTCTGTTTTCTGACGAGTCCCGTTTTTCTGTGCATCCGGATAATAGGCGTATTTTCATCTGGAGGGACCGTGGCAGTAGGAATAATCCTGCGTTCGTGCACGAAAGTGTCAGATTTGGCGGTAGAGGAGTGTTGGTGTATGGTGGCATCTCCATTGACGGGCGCACTGACCTCTACAACATTCGAGATGGAGCTCTGACTGGTCGCCGATATAGGGATGAGATTCTCAGACCTATTGTAGTCCCTTACGCTGCAGCAATTGGAGATAACTTCATTTTAATGGACGATAACTGCAGGCCACATCGTGAAAACCTGGTAGAGATTTCCTTTTCGAGGAAGGAATCGTTCGAATGGAATGGCCAGCGTGTTCTCCAGACATGAATCCAATCGAGCACGTTTGGGACGCTCTAGGAAGACGAGTTTCTGGCCGCCAATAACCCCCACAAACTCTCCAAGAACTGGAAAGAGCTCTTCTGGAAGAGTGGGGCAGAATACCCCAACTCGTCATTAATAGCCTCATTGAGTCCATGTCTCAAAGATGTTCAACGTTGCTGGCCGCCCGTGGAAACCATACCCCCTACTGAAAATGATTTTCTTTGATGAAAACACCTTTTTTTATTCTTTTTTTTCCCTATGCACAAATTGTGTTTTTTTCCTTTAATACACAAATGCGCAATAAAATGCATTTTTTTCTGCCAAACATGTGTAATTTATTCTCATATAACCTACTATGTCTGTCGACCATGTATCAATCAGCTAAACAGTTTACCAGATACAAAATCCACCTAAAACTGCAATATCCTTTAATTGTTTTGAGCAGTGTATATAAATACGTTTGCAACTACCTTTAATTTGGCAACTATATAATACACATCATGCGCTTAAAATGAAGATAGCGAAAGTAAATGAATGAATAAAAGGGTTACTGTACTTTATATTTTCGGTACCATTCTTGGCGAAGTTAATAGGATCTGGCCTGGATAATTCGTAAATATCGTAACAAGGAAGAGGTTATTGTATATTTTCTGGCTTGTATCCTATAATAGGTGCGCTTCAGTACAATAAAATGTTTTATGTAATCACAGATACTTTTATGTCAAAGTGATATTGCTTTAGTACGCATATGCATTTTTTTAATATGTATATAATCCTATTAATTTCTCACTACATTTAACATATTTTATTTATCAGAATACTAAATTTAATGCTTAATCCCTTAAGTGGTTTGCCCGTATTGTGTATGGACAAGAAGAGTTTGCTTGCTTCGTTACTAAAAGCTTTTCGACACCACTAATTTTAAACTGCAATATTCGTGTTCTTTAATAGCAAACATACGTCGAATATATAAGGCGGATATTTCAGTACCAGAAAGTGGTGTACAGTCCTTATTTTTAGTTTGTTGTGTCAAAAAAATTAACCACTTGCGGTTAAGGTAGTATATTAAATGTGGTTTTCCAATTTCATCTCAAATAATTGTGTTTTTTGCTCGTGACGCATATACAAGTATTGCTCACAAAACGTGATCTGCCTTTAAAGTGTAGGGGTACATGTTCAATGAGCAATCATCCTTCAGTAAAGGATCTACGCCCCTGCTGAAATAAGCGAATGTGCGGTGAAATATCATGGCCCGTATGTTCTTTTATTTCACGCTTTTACTTAACTTAATTTGGTTTTTGTACGCATAGGTGGAATGTTGTAAAAAGATTTTCACTCACTTCCTTATAAGCCAGATTATAAAAACAAATAGGTAAAAGCAATCGAAGATGGCACAGAGGGTTCCGTTTAATATTTCTTTCAAAACTCTATAATCCTTCAATTAATAAAACCAAATCGTTAATTTTTAATTATTATATCCTTAACTTTTTCAATAAGAACGTAGATGGCAGCACCATTAAGTTTAAATTTAAAATTATTACGATTAGAATATTTTTTTAATCAAATTAAAAATATTCAGGAACTACTTTCCAGGCAATTGTAACAGCATATTTTTTTATATCTGAAAAGCATATTTAATCACATTAATTACTTAACATATTTTTTTACGATTATCTTTAGCACAATATCAAATATAATCTTAAGATAGTAAATTCAACAAACTGTTCCTATGTCATATCAAAAAATCATATTATTTCCTGTGATAAAAATACAAGTGCTCCTAACATGATCTTGCTTTGACGTATTAATTACAGTTAAATGAGCATTCCTCTTCTGAATCCTTCTATGGGATCCATTTTTTATGCTGAAATAAGCGAAAATAGGTTAGAAACATCATGATCCTTCTATTTCTCAGTTTCTACCCGATACCTTCAATTTGGACAGCTATCATCTCCCATTAAGTCTGTTTGTTGGTCAGTGAGACCTCAAATTTCTTTCGCTAATGTTAAAACCTATGGACGTGGAATGCATGCGTATTTAAAAAATATCTCTTCGGGAAATTAATATCTTTAACTCATTTTTTTCTGTGTATACTGTTTTTAAAGGCTGTCTCTCTCTTTCTCTACCCCCCCCCCTCTCTCTCTCTCTCTCTGTTTTTGTTTCTTTAGTTGTCGAAATATTTCTAAAGTATAAACTTAATTTTAAAGTGTTAAAATCTTACCCAGTTTCACTAAGATTTTCACATATAAAGTAAAATTATAAATGATGTAAAATTTAAAGAGAGTAAAAATAAATAGAAATAAAAATTCCTAACAATTACTTAACATATTTTTTTACGATTATCTTTAGCATAATATGAAATATAAGCTTAAGATAGTAAATTCAACAAACTCTTCCGATATCATATCCAAAAATCATATTATTTCCCGTGATAAAAATACAAATACTCCTAACATGATCTTGCTTTAACGATAAGGACTACGTGTTACATGAGCATCTATCTTCTAGTGAATCCTTCTATAGGATCTATTTTTTTGTGCTGAAATAAGCGAAAATAAGATAGAAACATCATGATCCTTCTACTTCTCAGTTTCCTTATTCACCTGGTACCTTCAATTTGGACAGCTATCGTCTCCCATTAAGGCTGTTTGTTGGTCAGTGCGATCTCAAATTCCCTTCGCTGATGTTAAAACCCTTGGACGTGGAATGCATTTGTATTTTAAAAATATCTCTTCGGGAAATTAATAATTTTAACATTTTTTTACTTCTGTATAGACTGTTCTGAAAGGATCTCTCTTCATCTGTCTTTTTGTTTTCGTTCAGTTGTCAAAATATTTCTATATATGTGAATTGTTAATATTTTACACAGTTTCACTAAGATTTTCACATTTAAAATAAAATTATAAGTGATGTAAAAATTAAAGGGAATAAAAATAAGTAGAAATGAAAACTCCTAACAATTACTTAATATAATTTTTACGATTATCTTTAGCACATTACCAAATATAATCTTAAGATAGTAAATTCAACAAACTCTTCCTATATCATATCAAAAAATCATATTATTTCCTGTGATAAAAATACAAATACTCCCAGCATGATCTTGCTTTAACGTATAGGGCTAAGTGTTAAATGAGCATTCCTCTTCTATTGAATCCTTCTATATGATCTATTTTTTGTGCTGAAATAAGCTAAAATAGGATAGAAACATCATAATCCTTCTATTTCTCATTTTCTACGTGATACCTTCAATTTGGGCTGCTATCGTCTCCCATAAGGGCTGTTTGTTGGTCAGTGAGACCTCAAATTTCCTTCGTTAATGTTAAAACCCACGGACGTGGAATGCATTCGTATTTTTAAAATATCTCTCTGGGAAATTAATATTTTTAACTGCTTTTCTTCTGTGTTAACTGGTCTGAAAGGATCTCTCTCTCGCTGTCTTCTATTTTTTCTTTTCACTTCTTGTTGTCGAAATATTTCTAAAGTATGTACTTAATTTTACGTGGAGTGTTAAAATTTTACTCAGTTTCAGTAAGATTTTCACACATAAAATAAAATAACAAAATAGGTAAAAATTAAAGGGAGTAAAAATCAATAGAAGTAAAAACTCCTAACAATCACTTAACATATTTTTTACGATTATCTTTAACATAATATCAAATATAAGCTCAAGATAATAAATTTAATAAACTCTTCCTATATCATATGTAAATAATATTACTGCTTGTGATAAAAATACAAGTACTCCTAAAATTATCTTCCTTTGCCGTATAGGTCTACGTGTTAAATAAGCATTCCTCTTCTAGCGAACCTTTCTATAGTATCTATTTGTGTACTGAAATAAGCTATAATAGAATAGAAACATCATGATCCTTCTATTTCTCAGTCTCTATCTGATACCTTCAATTTGGACAGCTATCGCCTCCCATAAGGGCTGTTTGTTGGTCAGTGAGAACTCAAATTTCCTTCGTTATTGTTACAACCCACGGACGTGGAATGCATTCCTATTTTAAAAATATCTCTCTGGGAAATTAATATTTTTAACTGCTTTTCTTCTGTGCTAACTGATCTGAAAGGATCTCTCTCTCGCTGTCTTTTATTTTTTCTTTTCACTTCTTGTTGTCGAAATATTTCTAAAGTATGTACTTAATTTTACGTGGAGTGTTAAAATTTTACTCAGTTTCAGTAAGATTTCCACACATAAAATAAAATAACAAAATAGGTAAAAATTAAAGGGAGTAAAAATCAATAGAAGTAAAAACTCCTAACAATCACTTAACATATTTTTTAAGATTATCTTTAGCACCATATCAAATATAAGCTCAAGATAATAAATTCAATAAACTCTCCCCATATCATATATAAATCATATTACTGCTTGTGATAAAAATACAAGTACTCCTAAAATTATCTTCCTTTGATGTATAGGTCTACGTGTTAAATAAGCATTCCTCTTCTAGTGATCCTTTCTATAGTATCTATTTTTGTACTGAAATAAGCTATAATAGGATAGAAACATCATGATCCTTCTATTTCTCAGTCTCTACCTGATACCTTCAATTTGGACAGCTATCATCTCCCATTAAGGCTGTTTGTTGGTCAGTGAGACCTCAAATTTCCTTCGCTAATGTCCACAATATCCTCATGAACGTGGAATGCATTCGTATTTTAAAAATATCGCTTCAGGAAATTAATATGTTTAACTTCTTTTTCTGTATATACTGTTTTGAAAGGATTTCTTCCCATCTGTCTTTTTTACTTTAAAAAATATATAAAAATATATAAAAATCTAACTTCTATCTTTACAAGAAGAAAGTACTGGATTCGTGAAAATTTCCGAATTCCGGTTTTCGACGGATTTGTACGTTTTAGGGGTCAGAGATCATGAAAAACATGTTCCCACAAAATGTCTGTCTGTGACACAAATTTTGTGAACGCTCTATCTCAAGAACTAATGAACAGAATTTAATAAAACTTTAGATTTAGTTAGTCCCTAATATAAATTGGTGCTGATTACTTTTTGGTGTAAATCGCCCAGCCTGTGGCGCTGCTATGCTACATTATTCATGATTTCCACAATAGCTCTATCTCAAGATCTAAAAAGCACTGATTTTCAGAAAACTTCAGATTCAGTCAGTCCTTGATAAAATTTGCTACTGCTAACTGTTTGGTGTAAATCGCCGTATAGGTGGCGCTATTATGCTGCATTATTCTTGATTACCACAATAGCTCTATCTCAGAAACTAACGCACGAATTTTCACCAAACTTCAGATTCAGTTAGTCCTTAATATAAGTTGGTACTGATTACTCTTTGGTGTAAATCGCCCAATAGATGGCGCTGTTATGCTGCATTATTCATGATTATCGCAATAGCTCTATCTCAGGAACTAATGCACGAATTATCATCAGACTTCAGATTCAGTTAGACCCTGATATAAATTAGTGTTGTTTTGTTTTTGGTGTAAATCGCTAAATAGGTAGCGTTACTATGCTGCATTTTTCCCAATTTCCACAATAGCTGTATCTCAAGAACTAATGCATGAATTTTCATCAAACTTTATATTCAGTTAGTCCCTGATATAAATTGATTCTGATAAGTTTTCGGCGTAAATTGCCCAATAGGCGCCACTGCTATGCAGAACTTTTCACGATTTCCGAAATATCTCTATCTCAAAAACTAATGCACGGATCTTCATCAAACTTCAAATTCAATTAGAAGTTCACGTAAGTTGTTGCTGATTAGATTTTGGATTAAATCACCTAACCGGTGGAGCTGCTGTGCTGCATTTATCAGGAAGTATTAACATGCATGAGATAGAAGAAAGTTTTGTGGTTGCCACATCCAACTAGTTTTTTTTTTTTTTTTTTTTTTGTATTCAGTCGTCAAAATATTTACTTAATATATATTTAATTTTATGCGATGTGTTAAAATGTTACTCGAATTCACTGAGATTTTCACACATAAATTAAAACTATAATTTAATTAAAAATTAAAAGGAGTAAAAATTAATAGCAGTACAAATGCCTAACAATTGCTTAGCATACTTTTTACTATTATCTTTAGCACAATATGAAATTTTAATCTTAAGATAGTAAAATCACAAGTTATTCCAAAATCATATAAAAAAATAGTGTTTTTCATCGTGATAAAAATAAAGTACTTCTAACATTATCTTTTTTTTGACGTACAAGACTACATGTTCTTCTAGTGACTTCTAGTGAACCCATCTATATCATCTATGTTTGTGCTGAGATAAGCGAAAATAGGATAGAAACATCATGATCCTTCTATTTCTCATTTTCTGCATGATATCTTCAAGTAGAACACCTACCGTCTCCCATTAAGGCTGTTTGTTGGTCAGTGCATTGTTGCCAGTGGGCTACTTTTTTTTAATTCGGATTCTTGATTGGCACCACTTTTTTGAAACGCTAAAATACGCTTTGTTTTTGCCTTAATTAGTATGTCATTAAATAAGGCACATCTTACCATTTCAAAAAAGTGGTACCAATCTTGAATCTGATTTTTAAAAAAGTAGCCCATCTGGCAACACTGGGTCAGTGAGACCTCAAATTTCCTTCGCTAATGTTAAAACACATGGACAAGGAATGCATTCGCATTTTAAAAATATCTCTCCAGGAAATTAATATTTTCAACTTCTTTTCAGGGTTCCGTACTTAAAAAGTAAAAACGGAACCATTATACGATCACTCCTTGTCTGTCTGTCTGTCACAGCCATCTTACTCGTAAACTATGGAACGTGGAAATTTCAGATTGGATGAAGTAATAAAGACTATTGACCCACATATTTTCAAATTATTAAACATTCACAAATATATATAGGAAAAATGTAGAGGGGCTAATTAAGTTACTTGAAAAAAAAATCTTTTCTTTGGATATCTTGTGGGGTATTATGCGAAAGCTTTTGTAACGCCGAACTGAAAAGTACATTTCTTTTCAATTTAGTAATTATATTTTCAGAGGTATCGTCGAAAATGTAGTCCAAAAATATACCCCCCCCCCCATCTATTTCCGAATCTACTGAAACTAAAATTAGGGGGAAATTAGAGGGTGTAGACGCTAATTCAAACCTTGCAGGAAAATTATAGCGATTAACCTACGTCACATAGTTTTTGAGAAAAGCGCATTTTTTTCGTTGCACACAAATTTTGATTTGCGGGCATTCAGCAAAGATGTTGATGAGCGCTGGAGGTATCTATCGTAGCAGAAGTATAAAAGCATTGTTGATAATGATTTTTGAAAAATCGTATGTAATTAGCCCAGAAATTAATCCTTAAAGACATGGACGGTTTGGACCTACATAATGGCAGGGGCGGCATACACCATGTACCATCGGCTTTTAAAGCCTAGATAAGAATTTTTAATTGTGTAATGCAATACTTAGTAGCACTATAAAAGCAATAAATGTCAAATTGTTAAAAACAGACTAATTTAATGAGACTTAATCACATAAATACTATGAGATTCGCGACTACTTTGCATTGACTGGATATCTCAATACGCCTCTCGAGTCTTTAAAAATTAATTAAAAACCTATCTGGAAAACGCGGCATGGAAAAAAGTGGCGTTGCAACTTTGTGACCCCCTTTCGAAGCGCGCTTAGCACAATGTCAAGTTTGAACTTTGAATAAAGGTTTTGTTTTAGCTACACAGTAAAAATAAAAGAGTATTACTAAGCTGAATTTAGTTTTATGAAATGCCGAATGAAGTTTAAATATGCACTCCTTTTTTTGTCAGATCCGAATTAAGTTCATCATAAACAGATTAGGTTAAGATTAATAAAAGATTATACAGAATAGCAATATTTCATGGTATTTAGGCTTAATATCTCTTTGAACTTTTATGGTATACCCATTCATACTTTTCTAGTATATACAGCTGTACCCAATTCTATGTTGTATATTTTTTTTACAAAGTTTTATTATTATTATAGCAAAGATTTTTTAATAATACTGTTAATAATTCATATATATCTATTCCGCGGAACCCTCTGAGCGCGAGTAATACTCGCACTTGACCGTTTATTTTCTGTATATGCTGTACTGAAAGGAAAATCTCTCCATCCAAAGGAGTTTTCTCTCCATCTGTCCTTTTTTTTCGCTCAGTTGTCAAAATATTTCTATATATAAAAATTTTAAGTGAAGTGTTAAAGTGTTACTCAGATTTACTGAGATTTTCATGCATAAAGTTATAAATTAAGTAAAAATTAAAAGGAGTAAAAAGTAATAGGAGTAAAAATTCCTAACAATTACTTAGCGTATTTTTTTACGATTATCTTTAGCACAATATCAAATGTTTACCCCTCACTGACAAGCCCGTGTTAATACGTTCACTAAGCTCCAGTTTTCACTGCAATGCAAGCAATAATTAAAGTAATATAATTCTATTGATTTAATGTATTTTTAATACATTCAACAATGATTAATACTTCGAAGGATTGCATTCATATTCGTTATTAAGTTTTTTTTTTTTTGTTTTTGTTTTTTTGTTTTTTTTTTATATATATAAAATGTTGAATAAATCACCTTAACAAGGTTCGTATGCCTTGGGAGAACACTAAATTTAACAGAATGTTAGTAATGTAATATTTGTTATATATTGTAATCATAGCATTACATTGAATTGTTATTAATTCCGTTTTCTGCATTATACAATTTTGTTTCTTTAAACTGTGATTGGTTCTTTAAGCAAGCTTTCTGCCAGGTCCGCCACCTGATTGTCAGAAACCTTTCAAAATCTGTAAATACATGTAATGTTCTGTGTTTTGGTCTGGTAGTCCCTTTCAGGGCTGTACCATTCGTCAGGCCATATGTCGGGAGGTTGTGGATCCTGCGCCGCCAAGACTTTTCCCCCATTTTCGGGCATTATTTATTTTAATATTTAAATTTAATATTTTTAACTTAAACTTTAACTTAAACTTTTTTTGTTGAACTCAAGAACTTAAGTCTTAGAACCCCCCCCCCCCCCCCGCCTTCCTTTTATTTTTCACTTCTGCTAAAGGAAACGCACCTTATCATGAACATCATATTTTCGGTATTCGGGAATGTGGGATATAGAGATCTCGGGCTCCTCGCCAAAAGGTCTTCGCATTATCATGTTTTTATCCAGTTGTTGTAAACATGTAATTCAATACACTCATATTTGATCCAGCCTCGCCTTTTTGTTTTGTCTTTTTTTTATCAATATTTGCCTTATTACATGAGAAAAATTCTATGTTTAGAGACAAGGAGGTAGATAAAACATTTAATGAGAACAGTGAAAGAAGGAAAAACACGTATTTCCTTTCTTGATGATTTAGAGACATGGTTTCTAAAAGTTTCATCAAAGTTCATAACAATGTATATAGTGTACGCACATCGTAAATAATATTTAACAGTTTTTTGGCTAGGTATTACAATAGTTTCCATTAAAAATTTATCAAATATATAAAATGTGCATAAGCATTTTGAAAATGAATATGTAAAACTAAATAAGTCCGTAAATACACAAAAAAAAAAAATTACGCACACTAAAATTCACTAAGCAGTACATCAGTTTATAAGTACTTTATCCGATAAAAAATAAACATTTATTTATCGTATTTTTATTCATAAAAATACTAAATTTAAAACCCAATATAGTAAATTCCAAAATTCATTCCAATTTCACTTTTAAAAAACGCATTATTTCGTGTGAAAAATATACAAGTATTTCAAATAGAACGTGTCTGCTTTACAAGTGTAGGGGTACATGCTGAATGAGCAATCCTCCTCTCGTAATGGATTTACGCTCCTTCTGAAATATACGAAAGTGCGGTGGAAGCAACATTGGCCTCTTACTCTTTTTTTCTTTCCGATACTTTCAATTTATCCATAGTCTCCCATTAATAGAAAGTAGGATGTAGACGGAATCTTTATAGTGAGAACGACAGTGGAAGCAAGGGAAAGAAGTAATATTGCTTTTTTCTGGTACTTCAAAGACGTGGTTTTTTTTAAAGTTTCGTCGAAGTCCATTCCTCGAAAACTTGTTCACAAACGTCGTAAATCATTTGCAAGCGTTTTTTTTGGTGCGTTTCTAATAAGGAAAGGGCAGCTGACGTCACTGTTGGTCGAATTACCGTTGGTCAGCAAGAAAAACCTGTTCATTCATTATTACAACTACTATACACATGAACTCCGGGAATTTGATTGGTCTTTAACAGATTGATTTAACAGATCTATGATATGATTGGCCTGCATCGCCAAGTGTGATTCCGGCAATGATCGCTAAGATAAAAATGTAGTAGTAGATTGGTTGACGTAAGTGTTTGTTTGTAAGCGTGCCCTTTCCTTATTGTATAAATACGTAGCACCTATAATCGTCGTTTGGTCCGTCTGTCCGTATACAACAAAAACCACCCACCCGAATGGTTTGAAATTTAATGTATATAATCGTTGCCGAATTTTGTCGAGTCATTTCTAATTTAATGAAAATCGACTCAAATTTTAAAAAGATACTGATAAAAGCTTTCTTCATTCTATTAAATTTTATCAAACGTAATTAATTCAATGATATCCCATGATAGGAAATGATTCTAGGTTGCCATGGTTATTAAGTCTTATTTAATATGGAGTCATTATTTCCGCATTACTGAATTAAATCTGTAGAATTGTAATAAATTTTGTATTCATGCATTTTTGCATAAGAGGTGTAACAGTTATTGCACCAAGCTCTGAATATTTATAAAACTAGTTATAGTACGAACTGACCTCATTTGCCACGTTTGACGTACAATTTCCGACTTGGTTATTACAATCCGCAACAGCTTTTTATTTGAGACCTATAGTAGTAATAAAATGTTCATAATCAATCTTTAAATGAATTCGCGAAAAAAATGATTGCTTACAGCGGTAAAAATTTTACGCATGGTAAAATTTTATTTAAAATACATTGGTTGACAAGTTTTTTTTTTTTTTTCTTTTCTTTTTTCTCCAGAGTAAATATTGTTTATATATTTTTCATGTTTTATTCTTCCAGTTACTAAAAATTTAATGCTAAGATAGTAAATTATACAAAACATTCGTATTTAATAATAATAATTTTAAAAAAATGTAATATTTCGAGTTAGGCATACACAGGCATTTATCACAAAAAGTGAACAGACTTTGAAGTGTGCGGATATTTGTATATTAATTCAATCAGAAAAACTTCTATTGTAAAGGATCTATGCCCCTACTGAAATAAACGAAAATGAGGTAGGAACAATATGATCTTCTGATTGCATTATTTCTTTGACTTCTAATTTAGTCGTCTAGTGTCGGGCCATACCGATTTGTTTTAATCGATTATCTCGGTTGTTTTCGACTGTGTCAAATAGTTTTTCGATGAGTCTAATCAATCAATTTCTAATCGAACCCGATCCAATATCATCAGGAATTGTCTCCAAAGGACGAATCGAGACAATCTTTCAGGGCATGAGACAGAGAATGCAAACCATCTACGTGATTTGTTTTTCTCTTTTAAGAGACATAAGCTGTCAATTTTCGCGCATGCGTAATCCTATCATTGACGATAGTCTTGGAATGGAGGATATTCCATCTCCGTTTGGATCACATGGTCAAGGTAAAAACTTCTTGCGTAAAGAAGGAAGGCTCCGTAGACGTGTAATGTAAATCCCCGTTAGCCAATGAGACAGTTCATGAGGCAAAGCAGTAGTATCTTGCCTTCTTATCAGTTAGAAGTTCCCTCGGTAAATTACCGGTATCACGTGGCTTTTTTCAGCCTCGAACCCATATTTGGAATATCCTCCATTGCAGAGAAGAGCGGGCGGATAACCCGTGGATAGAGGGGAATATCTTTAACCCTCTCGCTGCGTAATTTTTTTTAAAAATCAAAATAGGTTCAAAAAGCGCGCATTTTTTTATTACATATTTAAAATCCATATATATTTTATACTTTAAATATGTAAACATTTTTTGTAAAAGAGTTTTTTTAACCCAAACCTGAATCAATAATTAAACATTTAAATCAGGCTAAATCAGAGCTGTCACTGGAGACTATTTTTATATTCTAGCACCACTATTTTAAGAAAATAAATTTTTCAGTATATTTCTCTTGTAGATGTTGTTAAAGTCTATATGGATTTTTTTCTATTTAAAAAGATGGTCCGAGTTGAATTAAAAAATAGTCGCCAGTGGAAAACATGAACCCCGAGGAAATCTCAGGCTGCGCAAATTTTGCTACTTTTACGTTGTCCGAGGAAATCTCGGGTTGCGCAGCGAGAGGGTTGATCTCTTTATTTTTTTATGCTAAATAATTAAAAGCAAAACAAAAATCATGTTGTTTTTATTGTGTACGGAATCATTTATTTTACTGAAGAAATTCATGTTTTGCGTATTTAAACATTTCGATGTCTTTTTTTTTTTTGGGGGGGGGGCACTTATAAGTTTTAAAAAAAATTAAAGTAGCTATCCAAATGACGAAAATTAAAATTTATTGAAATTTAACGAAAACATCATTTATTGGTAGCAAGCAAATAAATTTATTTTGGCTACTATTAATATTCTAGTAATGTTAGTAACAACCAGGCTGCGGAATAACTCTTGAAAACGTTAGGAAAATATCGCATCGTAACAGTATTAAATAATAAAATAAATAATCATTGTTTAACGTCTGATATACGATTTAAAAATAAAAAATATATTACAATTCATCAGACATACAAATAAAAATTACATAAACACATTTAATACAATTAAAAAGCAAACGTTTCGAGCTAAATTTTAGCCCCTCATCAGTGCAATAAATGACATTCAAATGACAGAAAACTATATATCATGTTTACAGTTAAACATTATTAGCAGTTAAAATTAAATAAAGTATAAAAAATATCAAAACAATGCTGTGTATTCAGGTGGAAGTGCACATGATTCATTTATCGGCGATGTTTGCTTACGAGTGAACACACCTTCCATAAAAACTCTACTTTTAACATTATTGCAACCGGATATGATAACTTTCATATTTGCGAAATGTGGGGTATGGTCAGTATCTAAAGATTATTGTAACACCTATATCCCAGATTTCGCAAATATGAAAGTTATCAGATCCAGTTGCAATAATGTTAAAAGTAGGGTTTTTCTGGAAGGTGTGTTCACTCGTAAGCAAACTTCGCCGATAAATTAATCATGTGCACTTCCACCTGAATACACAGCATTGTTTTGATATTTTTTATACTTTATTTAATTTTAACTGCTGATAATTTTTAACTGTAAATATGATATACAGTTTTCTGTCATTTGAAAGTTATTTATTGTACTGATGTGGGCTAAAGTTTAGCTCCAAACGTTTGCTTTTTAATTGTATTAAATGAATTTATGTAATTTTTACTTCTATGTCTGATGAATTGTAACATATTTTTTATTTTTTTTTTAGTATTAAATAAGTTTGACAAATTATCAGTATTTTTTCTTGTTTACTTTCTTTTAGATACATAAAAAGAAAGAAATGTAATCTTGAAAATTTTCGACTGCCATTTTTTAGTGGATTTGTGTTTTATCATGTCTTAAGCACGATTTGATTATTTTTCGAAAGTGTATATCTGTATGTGACGCAAATTTTGTGAGCGCTTTCTCTACATAACTAATACGTGTAGTTTCATCAAAAATCGTATTATTTTCTGTAAGGTGTGTATATTTCTACCACAAATTCCAAATAGAAATTTTCGCCTTATTTAATCGCAGAAAATATTACATGCTATTAAACGCAGAAAGGTATTTAATCTGAAGAAAAAATATTAGTCAACAATTTGTAATCTCAAGAGAAAATAACAGTCAAACATTTTTGCAATATAAACTTAAGCTTACTCTGTCTAATTTAATATTTAAAACACACTAGATACTCATCATCGTGCAAACATACAAAATTATTATTAAAATGTAAAAAGTCATTTAAAATATACCCAATATTTCGGGCATTATATTAAATTTACCATGGAAAAAGGGGTTAATATTACCTTCCTTTTCTTGTTGGGTTAATTATTAAATCTGATACTTAAACAAACTCTGACGCTTAAAAGAAGAGTGTTTAGAAAACCATTGAAAATAGATACTGTTATTCCTATTACCGCTTCAATCCCTTGGAGATGCAAAATGTCAGCGTTTAATTCTTTCATCAGGAGAGCAGATTGTGGCAGCCGCAGAAAGGCAAGGGAGAAAATTCTTCGTTCGGAATGGCAGCTGGCCAGAGCCGTTGTCATAGCAGCGCAGACGAAAATGTTTACATTGCGTTTTTGTGTGTTCGAATACGAAGAGTGTCAGAATCGACGTTTTATCAATGTTCTACGAATAAAGGTAGTAAAGTGTTTTTAAGTGAGTGATTATATTATACGAGCGACTCACCACAATGGTGACCATGGACTGTTCTTATATAGAGCATCAGCCTTCCTAGATGAGTTGGAATGTTATCCGATCATCTTCATCTTTCAAAGAATACATCGTTCTACAGCGGCTCGATGGAAAGCAGATAAGTTCTTCTGAGTCATTTTCCTGATATTTTTTCTGTTATTTTATTAGAAAAATTTAACTCGCGAATTTATTTTGGTTTGATTGTACTATTTTATATATTTATTACCATAAATCATGTCTAGTGTCGATGCTGTTCAAATTCCATTATATAACAGATCAGATCCTGCGCTATGGTTTGTGATGTGCGAAAGCACATTTGCTTTAGCTACCCCCAGAGCAATATCAGAATCTGTTACAAAATATAATTATATAGTTTCGCATCTTCCACCCGATGTTGCATCAATCATTCGTGATATTTTAATGCAACCAGATGCTACTGACCCTTATGGTGTCTTAAAAAAGGAATTAATTGCGCGCTCAGGTGAATCATCCCAGCAAGAGATACGGCAGCTCTTGTCTGGAGAAGAACTAGGAAATCGGAAACCTTCAGATTTATTACGTAGTATGAAACGTCGCGCGGAATCCCTAAATGTTCCAGACAATTTAATGTTAGAATTGTTTTTGCAACGATTACCAAATTCTGTTCAGACAATTTTAGCGGCTGTTTCTGAATTAACCCTTGATAAAGCAGCGGAAATTTCAGATCGTATTTCAGAAGTTACCCCTTCCCCAGCTTCTGCAATTGCCGTGTCCTGCTCGAATGAACAGGCGATAGAGGGTAAATTATTGAAAGAAATCGAAAAATTAAATAAGCGCATCGATCAGCTTGCTGTTTCACGTGGTCGGTCCCCATACCGCAGAAACTGGAGTAAACCTCGAGGGCGAAGTAATAGTGATAATCGGGATTCAAGTATCTGTTGGTATCATAGACGATTTGGAAAAAAATGTAGGGAAGAAAAATGCATAAAGCCGTGTTCTTGGGCGGGAAACGAAACCAGCAAAGAGTAGAGGCGACTTATTCTTTGCCTCAACAGTCACGTCGCCTGTTCATTAGAGACCGGACTACAAATGTTTCTTTTCTGGTCGACACCGGTTCGGACGTGTCAATCCTTCCTGCCAACAATGTACAAAAACGGAATCCACCCGTACAAACGCTTTTGGCTGCTAATTCTTCCCCTATAAATGTTTATGGTCAACAAACCCTTTCTCTAGATTTTAAGTTAAGACGAAAATTTAATTGGACTTTTCTAGTGGCAAATGTTAGTACACCAATTTTGGGAGCAGATTTTCTCCATAATTTCGAATTGGTTCCAGATCTCCGCCACAAATGTCTAAGAGATTTAAAAACAAAATTTGAAACAACAGGTCACATGAAATGGGCATTAATTCATTCAGTAAAAACAATCAATATTGATAATATATATAATGAACTTCTTAAACAATTCCCATCTATTACAAAATTACCAGATCCCAATCAGCCTGTCAAACACAACACAATGCATTTTATTTCAACAAAAGGACCTCCAGTTGTGACAAAACACCGCAGGTTGGCTCCGGATCGCCTGAAAATTGCTAAAACAGAATTTCAAAATATGATACAACTCGGACATTTAAGACCTTCACGTAGTAACTATGCATCACCTTTGCACATGGTTCCAAAAAAGGGAACTTTGGAATGGAGACCTGTAGGTGATTATCGTGCCTTGAATGCGCAAACCAAAAAAGACAGATACCCGATACCATGTATAGCTGATTTTACTGCTAATTTACGTGACACTAAAATTTTTAGTCGACTTGACCTCATCAAAGCATATCATCAAATACCAATCAATCCTGATGATATTCCCAAAACAGCGATATGCACACCTTTTGGATTGTTCGAAAGCACACGCATGCAATTTGGCTTATGCAATGCGTCTGCAACATTTCAGAGATTCATAGATGAGGTAATACGTGATTTACCAGGCGTCTATGCTTTCGTCGATGATATACTCATAGCCTCTAAAAATGCCGAGGAGCATTATCATCATTTAAAAGCACTATTTTCCAAATTAGCAGAATATGGTTTGTGCATAAATGTATCCAAGTGCACATTTGGTAAACCTACCATTGATTTCTTAGGATTTCGAATATCTGAACATGGTATTCAACCACTTCCAGATAAAGTTAAATGCATAATCGATTTTCCGCAGCCCACAACCTTATCTCAACTTCGAAGATTTTTGGGTATGTTTAATTTTTATAGGTCTTTCATATATCAAGCTGCACACATACTTGCGCCTTTAGTGAAATTGTTAGAAGGCCATACAAACAAAAAGAAATCTCGTTCCCGTGTTCCTAAAACAGAACCCCTTAATTGGAACGAAGATGCTGAAAAAGCTTTCGTAGCTGCCAAAAATGCAATATCTCAGGCTGCTCTTTTACGGCACCCTATTCCAGGCGCTCAGTTGAGTATATGGGTTGACGCCTCAGATGTCGCGATCGGCGGCACCCTTATGCAGTTTTATCAGGAACGTTATGAACCTTTAGCATTTTTTTCCATGAAATTAAACAACAGTCAGCGGAATTGGTCAACATATGACCGGGAATTATTTTCTATTTATTCGGCAATAAAAAAATTTCGGCACATGCTAGAGGGGAGAATTTTTCAAATTTATACTGATCAAAAACCGCTAATTTATGCATTTAAGCAAAATCCCCATAAATGTTCGCCGCGGCAATCACGCCATTTAGATTACATTTCCCAATATTCCACTGACATTAGACATGTACCAGGTTCCGAAAACATTGTTGCAGATTGCCTCTCAAGAATTGAAATTGATTCTATTTCAAAATCTCCAATCTTAAATTTTGAGGAATTCGCAAAAGCTCAGGAAAATGATTCAGAGCTACAGAACCTGCATAATAGTACATTGCTCAAATTGGAATTGAAACCTTGCCTCATTTCTGATTGTAGCCTACTATGTGATACTTCAACAGGTACGCCTCGACCCTTAGTTCCTAGTTTCTTTCGTCGGCTGATATATGAACATTTGCA
Organism: Maratus speciosus; assembly: GCA_963932465.1. Classification (NCBI taxonomy): domain Eukaryota; kingdom Metazoa; phylum Arthropoda; class Arachnida; order Araneae; family Salticidae; genus Maratus; species Maratus speciosus. Next base: position 449,963,958 of record OZ010790.1, on the reverse strand, counting down.
CAACCTAGCCCATCCAGGCATAGCAGCTACCACAAAACTAATTTGTTCCAGATACGTATGGCCAAATATGAAACGAGACATCAAAAACTGGGTTCGTGGCTGTGAGAAGTGTCAAAGATCAAAAATACAGAGGCACACCAAAGCACCTTTTGGCACGTTCTCTCTTCCTGATGCACGTTTTTCCCAAATACATATAGATATCGTAGGTCCCTTGCCTCCATCTGACGGTTTCAGCTATCTTTTAACGATGATTGACCGATTTAGCAGCTGGCCAGAAGCCGTACCTATATCTGATACACAAGCTAAAACAATTTGTAGTGCCATATTAAAGCATTGGATATCAAGATTTGGTTGCCCTTCGCTCATAACCACGGATCAAGGCCCACAAATGCGATCAGCAATATTTGATGAATTTACGAAAATGATGGGAACACAGAAGATCCGCACAACGGCATATCATCCGATATCGAATGGCATTATCGAAAGATTTCATCGACATTTAAAGTCATCCATCAAAGCTCACGAAACCAGTAGGTGGACTGAAATATTACCGATAGTTTTACTAGGCATTCGCACAGCAGTGAAGGAAGATATACAAGCTTCTTGCGCTGAGCTTGTCTACGGCACTACGTTGAGATTGCCCTGTGATATGCTGGATGAATACAAGATCCGACCTTTCAACGATAACTTCGTCACGCAACTACGAAACACCATGCGGCAGTTAAGTCCAGTTGCTACATCATCTCACTGCCAAGAGAAGTTCTATATACACCCTTCCTTGACATCTTGTTCACACATCTTTCTAAGAGTGGATCATGTACAACCTCCATTGTGTCAACCATATACTGGTCCTCACAAAGTCCTAAGTAGAACTGGGAAAACTATAACAATCGAGCTTAATGGTCGTAAGTCTACGGTATCAATAGATCGAGTGAAGCCAGCTCATTTGATTTCTACTTCAGACTTGTCCACGAAAACTGTTCCAGAGAACTCTAAATTAAAACTCTCTCTTAAAGCGGACAGTAACCCTGACGAAACAAAAACTGTCACACGTTCGGGCAGACATGTCCATTTTCCTAAAAAACTGGCATCTTATATTACTTACTGAAATTGTTGATAAATTGTTCATTTTGCATACTACACATTATGCCTATATTTTGTTATATAATGCAATTTTATTTCATGTAAATATCCTTGTAATTTTTCTCCACAAGCGTGGATTCTGACACAGATAGTCAAAAAAAAAAAAAAAAAAAAAAAAAAAAAAAAAAAAAAAAAAATAGTATACACTTGTATATCGTTTCTTCGGTACCCTACGTCACTGGGGGGATACTCTGTGGCAGCCGCAGAAAGGCAAGGGAGAGAATTCTTCGTTCGGAATGGCAGCTGGCCAGAGCCGTTGTCATAGCAGCGCAGACGAAAATGTTTACATTGCGTTTTTGTGTGTTCGAATACGAAGAGTGTCAGAATCGACGTTTTATCAATGTTCTACGAATAAAGGTAGTAAAGTGTTTTTAAGTGAGTGATTATATTATACGAGCGACTCACCACAAGATATTATTTGTTCGCATGGAATTTTAGAGAAGTGTCTAAACCATATCTTCAAGATTCGAATCGACCATGGGTATCGTACAGATAATACATAAACTAATTAATAAATTCAATACCAAACCCCCGTCCTGTGTCCAGAAAGATTTCTTATGTCCCTACCGTGTATGAGAGAATCAGGAGAATTTTGAATAGATTCAACACTCAAATTATTGCCTCCCCCATTAAAAATCTTTTTACAGCTATCAGCAAAAAACAGGATGCTATACCAACCTCTTTCTTTTCTGGTATTTAAGAAATTCTATTACCACTTAATACTGGTTTAGTAAAGTTTTATATTGGCATGACAAAGCGAAGGCTATTCGAATGAATTAATGAACATAAAAATGATTTGAAATTTAAAAGATAGTCCACAGCATTATCCAAATTAGTTTCTAAAGGCAGTGTTATTAAAAGTTCATTTCGTAGATGTAAAAACCATTTCAAGGTATTCTAACCACTTTAAAGGACTAAATAGGGAACAGTTTGAGGAAAAATTAAGTTTGCAATGAAATTATTTCGTTTCAGGTTTCTGATGTTTGGATCAACAGTTTAAAGGAAATACAATTGCAAAATTAAATTCAGTTTCCATTTCCAGACCTAAATATTGATGTTATGATCTGCGAACAGATGATGCCAACCTCTCTGATACAATAGTGCTTTGAAATTTCTGGTCTTCGTAGAAATGTTTTTCATTCAAGCATTGACTTCGTGATGTGACAGTGAGCTCTGAAACAAAGTTCAAAACACCTGAAGATGACTTTACAAAGTCAGAAATATTGGATGTATTTTAAATTTTAAAAAAAATTATTTATTTGTACGCAGATGAGTATCTAGTATGTTTTAAATGCAGCTGTGTCACGATCCTGCGAAATCCCAAGGAGTGTACGTACCTTGGAAATAAAGGGGAGGGGGGGGATAAGCATTTTCAATTAAACCTGATATGTATTTGAAGTGTGGGGGAACATGCTAAAAGTGTACTCTTCCTCTATCAATAGCTCTATGTTACTATTGAAATAAGTGAAAGTTTAGTAGAAATATACTTTGTTTTTAATTTTTCTTCATGATACCTTCAATTTAGCCATGTATCTTCTCACAATCGTACAAATTAATAGGTAGATGTATACTGTTCATTGAGAATGCTGCACTAAGAAACAATATAAGTTTTTTATGGTCGTTTCGTGATATGGTTTCTGAAATTTTCATTGAAATTTATTCCTATACAACTAGTATACCTACGTTAAAATTTATGCTTAAAACATTTCAGTGATATTTCGGGAACGTTTTCATTTGATATTTATAAATATTGTAGAAAAATATTATATACTATCTCGACTTTTTAGAATGAATGTATGAAAATATATATATAAGTGCTTACATGGATATAAAATACGTAAAAAAATGAACAATTGTTTATGGGAGATATAGATTGAAGACTCTAAGAATCACTGATTATATTTAGTAATTTTTATTTAATAAAATATCAAATTTTCATTCTAAGATAGAAAATTCCAAACTTCAAAATTCGGAATATTTCCTATTTCATGTTAGAAATTCGTCTCAGAAATATGCAAGCATTTCTCATAAAAAAGTTACCTGCTTTTAAAATGTTGAAAGGCTACATAGATTCTCTGGATTCGTCGATCGCAGACGATTCTTGATAAGATCGGATCAGATATCGGGTAAGAAAAGCAATTGGTTGACTGGAGGCATTGAGAAACAATGGAAAAAATCGAGAATTTCATACAATCGAGAAAATCAATAAACACATCTGGCTATTACCAATCACTATGTAGAGAAGCATTTTTCATCTAGTAAAGAATCTACTCCCCAGCTCAAATAAGCAAAATAAATTAAATTTGAAAAATCAAAAAACCCGACTGCGTAAAAAACTAATTAATTATTTTTCATTAATGTGAAACTATTTTTTTATATTACTTACCTATTTTTTTTATTTACTTCTATTGGCTTACTTCTATTTACTTTTATTTACTTCTATTGTGTTTAATTGTTAGTTCCTATCTGTAAACACTGTTTTGATGAGGCCTATAGATGTCTATGAAGGTTACAGTTGCACTAAAGCTAGAGACTCTACCTACACTACCTCCAAGTTGTGTAATATTTAAACGGGACTTCTGACTGTAAAATAGTCAATGAAACATTGTCTTCATTTTGAAAGACCTATCCAATGATATGCCACCCAATAGGGTGTGTAATTTTTTTCCCTCTCTACCGCCATTTTGAATTTACAAAAACAAAACCTAGCCTATAACAATCGGACTGTTAAGACGAATCGATAGAGACCTCGGTCATTAAAATCCATCCAGCCGTTGGGATGTTTCGAGGACATAAAGAAATCCACAATCCCAGATACGCGTGTAACACATAACCCTTCTTGGCAGTCGGGTAAAAAGTCGGAAATTGTACGTTAAACGAGGCAAATGAGGTGCGTTCGTACAAAAAGTAGTTTTATAAATATTTGGAACTTGGTGCAATAGTTATTGCACCCTTATGCAAAAATGCATGAACACAAAATTTATTACGATTATATAAATTAAATTCAGTAATACGGGAATAATGTGACTCCATCTTAAATAGGACGTAATCACCATGGCAACCTGGAATCATTATCTACCATGGGATAGCATTGAATTTATTGTGTATGACAAGATTTAATAGAATGAAGAAAACTTTTATTAATATCTTTTTAAGTTTTGATTCCATTTTCATAAAATTTGACATGGCTTGACAAAATTCTGCAACGATTATATATATTAAATTTCAAGCCATTTGGTTGGGTAATTTTGGGCTGTTATATGCGGGCAGACGGAGAGACAGACAGGCAGACAGATCAGACGTCGACTATAAGTGCTACGCTTATTTATATAATTACGAACGCACTTATAAACAGTAAAAAAACAATGCCTGTCTATTCCCCCTTTTCGTCCTGGAATTTTCAATTTTGCCGTATAATTTCTCTATAATGTAAAATAGAAGGCAAATGAAATCTTCAGTAAGAACAGCGAGACAAGCAAATAATGTAGGTTTTTGTTGTGGTTATTTTAGAGAAGTGGTTTCAAAAAGTTTCATCAAAATTTATTCCTATGCATATAGTGTATACGTCCAAATTCATGTTTAAACGCTGTATTGGTAACACTGCATGATATTTTTCATTGGAGATCTATAATATATATGTATATGCATATATAATGGTCATAAGTATTTTTTTAAGTGGATGTGTGAAAAAAATACCCGTTCGTAAAATATTTGTAAATGCGTACGAATACTAAAATTTTCTAAAAACTATAAAAGTTTCAACTTAAATAAATTAAAGGAGTGATATTTCTTGAAATTTAACAACACACATATAATAAAAAGGTTTACTTTAACACGTATATTAAACACAAAATTTAAAAACTTTATTATTTGATTGTGTACTTATCGGGAAAAAAGCATAATTAAGAAATTCCTGGAACTTGAATTGAGAATTAGAGTTGTTTTTAATGAAGGACTTTCTTACAATATACATACGTTATGGTTAAATATTTTGAAACAACATTTATCTCAAGGTTAAAGAGTTCTCACGCAGTTATTGGCATTGATATTCTGGTTTCTTCATATATACTGGTGTACAAAAATTAAGGAAAAGTCACAAAAAGGCTAATTTTCAAATACTCGAACACTCAAAAGGAAATAATATAATTCGAGTAATTACTATCGCTACAACACAGCTAGTCCATATAACATCTCATTCATGTCACACATGGTCACAAGTGTCACAGTCACTACGGTGAAGCAAAAAAATAGGAAATTCCATACATCTCATTATGAGTCTCAAATGATCACTATATGTGACTCCACTGAGACGTCACTGTGACTGCTGCTTTGTGACGAGTTACCATGTGACTTTACAATGTAGTTACATTGTGACTCTCATGTGACTGTCATTTGTAGACTCAATTTCAAAGTCATCGTGAACGCTGCATTGTGATAAGTTACCAAATAATGTCACATCAAAGTCACATGATGACTTTCAGGTGACAGAGAGACTACTGTGAAGTCACCATTGTGCTCTTTTGTGAAAAGTCTCCATGTGACTATAATATGGTGACTTATCATAATGCAACGTTCATGATGACTATGAAATTGAGTCAAAAAATGACAGTCACATGATAGTCACAATTTAACTATATTGTAAAATCACATAGTGACTCGTCACAAAGCAGCAGTCACATTGACTTCTCAGTGGAGTCACATATAGTGATCATTTGAGACTCATAATGAGATGTAGGGAATTTCCTATTTTTTGCTTCACCGTAGTGACTGTGACACTTGTGACCATGTGTGACATGAATGAGATGTTATATGGGCTAGCTGTGTAGTAGAGATAGTAATTACTCGAATTATATTATTTCCTTTTGAGTGTTCGCGTATTTGAAAATTAGCATTTTGTGACTTTTCCTTAATTTTTGATAACCAGTGTATTTCCCCCTTGAAAACATTTAGCTAAATTACAGCTGTACAGATGGCGCTATGTTGGTGGCGGATTCAACATAGCATGTTTATTTTTTACTTTTACAATCTGTAAATATTTGTGTCTCTCGATACTGAAGTATGACTCTAATGATGTCCACAGAGTGGTTGAAATTTGTCGTGGTTTAGGCTTTTAAAATTTCATTTTTAACGTTTTGAAAGTTTTCACCTTTTGTGTATAATACACCTCTTTAAGTAAACCTTTTTATTATATGTGTGTAGTTTAAAGTTAATATATTTATCACATTTTTATTCATGAAAGTACCAAAATCTAATCCTAAGATAATAAATTCAACGAGTCATTCGGATTTCGTGCAAAGCATCAAACTGTTTCGTGTGAGAAAATACAAGTATATCTCACAGAACGTGATCTGCTTTTGAAGTGTAGAGGTACATGCTAAATGAGCATCCCTCCTATAGTAAAAGCTCTACGACCCAGCCGAAATAAGCGAAAGTGCGGTAGAAACATAATGATTCTACGATCCTTCTTTTCTTCCTGATACCTTCAATTTAGCCAGCTATCGTCTTCCATTAATACAAATTAGGAGCTAGCTGAAATCTTCCGAGCAAAAGACGAAGAAGACAAGGAAATAACATAACATACGTTTTTGTTCTGTTGGTTTCATTGATGCGGTTTAAGAAAGTGTATATAAAGTTTATTTTTATTCAGCATGTGTACGTAAGGCGAAAATCATATTTAAAGGGCTTTTGATTAAATTCTGTAACTGTTTGGTTTGAAATATACAAGAGATATAAAATATGTATCTACCCTATATATATATATAATACTAATGAAACGACTTTATGAAACGACTTTATGAAATGATTTTATGAAACAACTGATTATGTTTCACGGCGATTTCTCCTAGAATATGGAATATTATGCGATAAAATTAACACTAAAAATTCGCATTGATCTCAGATCTCAAAACTGGTATTAGAATTTTTTAATTCGAATTAGTTTTCGATGCATTAATTTTTTTTCTAATTTTAAACACTTTTCTCTAATGATGGCATCTCAAATTTTGATCATAACAGATATTTTTTTTTCATATTTTCAGGGTTCCCAAATGATCCGCCAACTGAATACTGATAAATTTTAACAGAAAATTTTATGGAATGTTTACGCTAGAATTAACTTTCAAAGGTGATTCCGGGGTGGTTTGTAAGAAAAATCTAAAAAGAAAAGTTTTCTAAAATAATATTGGTATTCAGTTGGTGGACCATTTGGGAACTCTGTATTTTAGAAAAGGTTATTATTTTGAATTAATTTCGCAACCAGTTTGGCCTCCCTTAAATGTATGCTATGAAATGTGTCATTCATGTTACTTTTATTCATAATTATATTTACTTGAACAATCTTTCGCCAAATCGGAAGATGCTGAAACTCGCTATTTTTATGTTAGCGCGACACCGGTGATAAATTGCCAAAAATTTCTCCCGTCATTTTTTTTTTTTTTTTTTTTTTTTGTATTTCATTATTATTTTATTTAACCTTTAACTGATGTTACCAATCTCACACACCGGTGCTTTTTTCAATTTTCATAGTTTAACTTGCAAATTTCAGCTCATCTACAAACGCTATGGGAATTTTGTTTCGTTTGGAACTTTAGTACTATCAACTGAGACTTTTGAATAGGTGAATTTTAATTATAACACTCCTGTACAAAAAGTTTAGTACAAAAACAACATTCTATGAGTTAATCGCGGCTTTTATTCATCTTTCGATGGAGAGGTCTCACAGACCGCTTCACACTAGTTATGTGACATTTTCTGTGACACCAGTTAAAGGTTAATATACAAAATTTTCATTTAAAACTGAAACATTTAAAATTAATGACTTTCACTTCTTTCTTTTTTTTTAAACAAAAGGAAAAGAAAAATATTAGGCACAGATGTCATTTACGCACCGGGATACCTAATTGGCGCCAAAATGCAGCTATTTTGCCTGACATAGTAACCGGGCTATTGTTGCTTATTTATTAATAAACGGTTATTTACATTTATTTTCGTTTTATTTTTTTTTAAATGTTATGAATTGTTTTGTTTTATAGTTATTAATTACATCTTTTTTTATTTATTGTTATTTCATTTAAAAAAAAATAGAAATTAATTTAAAAATACATATGTAATCGATAGTCTAAAACAAGGTTTTCGCCAAATTGTTGTAAAAAAATCACGCCAAACCCGGTGCGTATATGAAATCTGTGCCAAATATTAAATGATCTTACAAATCATGACATTTAATTTCAACTTCAAAGCAGAGTCATTCCATGTCAATTCAACCAGACCTTGTAACCCGACCAACAGGGATATGGGTGAAACTTTGTGTACATACTAGCCTATCCTTATATGAACAAATAAAGAAAAATTCTTTCTTGAACCTCATAGTTTGTGAGTTATGGGGGTCCAATTCTTGGATTTTTCTCTAATCGCACATTTCTGAGTCTGTATTTATGGACTGTGGTTCCATCTTCAAAAATTGTTTCTCTGGATCTAAAATCCAAATATGCTTAAAAATATCACTGTACGTACATCAAAAAGTGCAGATTCTAATTAAAAATATGTAAAAAATTAATTTGTAATTTTTAAGACCAAAACATGAAATCAAAATTGAAAGTTATGGTTATTTTTCTGAATTTTTGTCATTTTACAAAAAAGGCTCTCCACAAAAAGGCAAATGAAATTTCCATTTTCTTTTTTTTTCAATAAAAGTTTACAGTTTTGGTTTTCTATTTATGAACTAAAAATGATGTCTTTCTCATGGCTTATGCAACAATTTTGACTTATTTTGGAATGTGGCACCTATCAAGAGGTAAAAATCTCTAACTTTGCTTATGGCACCTAAATAATTGCTGCACATTTTAAATTTAAATTTATTATTCATTTTTATTTATTTGCTAAAATGAACCCTTAAAATTAGACTGATTTATTTATTTTTATAACAGTAGAAAATTTGTATTGGTACATATTACACATTATCTGAAATTGTGTTGTTCTCGATCTTGTCGCATATGTTTGTCACATAAATGTACATCTATCATTTGATTCAGTGGTATATTTCTATAAATGCTTTCAATATGGTAGTATGTAAGGAATATGTATAATATTTAATGGAGGGGGGGGGGGAGGGTATTGCAGTCATAGATTTTTTTTTTCATTTTACTCAAAAAAAGCAAAAATTTTACTTTACAAATTAAAAAAAAAAAGGAGCTCTTATTAAATAAATTCAACAAGTCATAAAAACCACAGTAATTATTTAGGTACTACAGCTTAAATTAGGCACATATATTTGTTTTTTCTTGATTGGTGCAATTTTCCAAAACAGGGTAAAATTTTTACATCAGCTAGGAGAAATATATCATTTTTATTAAAATTGAAATATTCCTTAATTAAATATAATACATTAAATAAAATTGCTGATAACCATTTAAAAAATTTAGATTATTGTATTTTTTATGTAATAAAAAAGAATTTGTTAAATTATATGCAATTTTTTTAAACTAAAAAATCAGAATAACCATTATATTTAAAAGATTTAAATAAAAATAGAACTGAGCTAAATATAAGTATTGAAATAAATGACGTACTTTTGCAGTATCACTTAGACTTATTTTGAAAGATTCTTTCTTTGTGCTATTTTAAATTAATATTTATTATGAATAAGCAACATTGAGAACCTTCTAATATATATTTCAATTTTCCTATCATACTGCAACTCCAAACATAATAACATAACAAAATATCAGTATATCAGAAGATCTTCGTAATTTAGTATCTAAAACACTATTGTCTTTGTATTTCAAAATCGGTGGCTCTCCCCCGCAGAAACAAAAATATTGTTAAATATCTTAAGGGGAAATTCTCTTCATTTTGGTAACGGTTTGTAAAGAATTGCAATTTTTTATTTTTGGCCAGAGCACCCATCACTAAAGTCAAGGACTTTCTTTACATCAGGAAATATCTCTTTCACAAATGATATCACTTCCTTCTGTGTTACACACAGAAGAGTGACATAATGTTGCATTTCATAAGATAAAATGTGTATATTGCTTGATGATAATCTAATACTGAGAGATAGAGTGTACATAACAGTTGGATGAAGAGTGCAGCCTCTTTGGTCCAATGGTAACTTTAAACCTCATCTTGAATAAGAAAAGTAAAATTTTTGCTGAAATCTAACAAAACGCTAGCTTTTTGAGAACCAAATCGTTATAAAAGAGTGTAATAACATTTTCCAAATATTTTAGTAAGCTTATCACAAATTCATTTAAAGGAGAAGTGCTGCTAATACTGGATTGAATACCTAGAGTTATAATCCTCAAGTTTTTCGGAGTTTCCGGTTGAAAAAGAGAATACAACTGATGTAGATACACACACAATATCAATCGCTTTTGCACATAGTATATTCTTAGCAATGCTAATTACATTTTTTTTTCATCAATGACTCTTCAGTATTCCTTAAAATTATAAAACTTTCAATTATTTCAATTCTTTCTGGACCTGTGGCTGTGCTGCATAATCAGTTACTTCAAATTCATCTACTATTTTCTTTTGCAGCACAAGGAAAATTAAATTACCCCTCTATTATGAGAAACAGCAAACTAATAATAATTGTTTTATTAACAGATTCGAAAACACCTGCCTTTACTAAAACATTTTATCCTGCCTTTGTCAGAATGTTTTTATACAAAGCAGGTGTAGAAATATGTTTCATCGAGTAGAAATAAACTTAGCTTTGCTAAATATAAGATATTTAAACTATAAAAAACATATTTAAAATGATTAAAATTATCCAAGATAATAAAATAGAAAGTTAAAAAAAATGTTAAATACAAATAAAGTACTATTTTAATTCAAACACACACACAAAAATAAAAATATATATTGAAAATGTGATTAGTAAAAAGCCATTCTTGTATTTTCTTATTCTATACCAACAAAAGATATTTTGTTTACAGTTATATTGTAAAAACAAAATTAAGAGATTGTTTAAATTTATAAAACGCTTATAATAAAAGAAAATATTTGAATGAATAAATAAATTAAACATAAGGATTATGCACAAAATTTAATGAAGGGGGGGGGGATAGACTGTAGTCATAGACTTTTACCCCCTTTTACTCAGAAGAAAAAAAAAGGCAAAAACTTTACTTTGCAAAAGAAAGGAAGAAACAAACTTGTTGCATAATATTTTCACCAAGTCATAGGAACCACAGTAGTTATTTAGATACAACAGCTAAAATTAGGCAGAGATTTTTTTTTTCTTGATTGGTGCAGTTTCCCAAAACAGGGCAAAATATTTGCATAACTCATGAGAAAGACATCATTTTTATTTCATGACTAGAAAGCTCAAAGTATAAACTGTTATTTAAAACAAAAAGAAATTAGAAATTTTATTTGCCTTTTTGTGTAGGGCTTTTTACGTAAAGTCACAAAAATTTGGAAAAATAACCATAACTTTCAATTTTGGTTTAATTTTTTTGCCCTAAATATTTAAAATTAATTTTTTAATATTTTTTTTTTATTAAAATCTGCATCTTTTGATGTACCTACAGTGATATTTTTAAGATGGTCCGCATTTTAGATCCAGAGGAACAATTTTTTGAAAATGGAACTGCAATCTAAAAATACAGAATCAGAAATGTGCGATTTGAGAAAAATCCAAACATTTGACCACCCATATCTCATAAATTATGAGGTCTAGGAAGGAAAATTTTCTGCTGGAGTCATATCAAGATAGAATGAGTATATACACAAAGTTTCACCCAAATCCCTGTTAGTCGGGTTACAAACCAAAGAAAAATTGGTTGAATTGACATGGGATGACGCAGCAATGTTTTACTAGTACTACTTATTTATCCCGTCGACCAATTTTTCCAAATTATACAAATTGACAAAGTTTTTATTTTAAATAACGAAAGAACAAATAAATTAGTATAACATTAATAAAAATACAAATAAAACGTTGAAATAAAAATCATTTGATGGCGTAAACACGTGCAATTTCCTTAAAGTCAAGTGAATGTGACATTTACAATCAACCATTGTAGGCATTTAATGTTATAGTTTGGCGATAGATTTTTGGTCGACGGGATAACCAAGTAGTACCGTTTTAATTTACCACTCGAAAAATAAAAATAATTCTAACTGTTGAGTTAAAAAAAAAGTTATTGGCGAGATTTGCATTCGGCTAACATAAAAGTAACAAGAATTCTTTGCGATCACGGCAACTTTCATGTAGTTTTTTCAAAAAAATAATTTTGATTCTTTAATCAAAATGGAAACCTTTATGAAAAGCGAAGGGATCAGCCCGTAATTGTTTATGTCAGTTACATTAGACTTGGACTATTATGATATAAGTGAAACGATGGCGATATTATAATATATGGCGGCTTTTCACCTGCGGTTGGATAACATTAAAGTAACAAAATGGCCGCCTGGAATGTAAAAAGCGACAGGATCAGCCCGTAATTGTTTATGGTAGTTACATGACTTGGACTATTATAATATAGGTGAAATGATGGCGATAGAATAATATTTGGCGACTTATCACCTCTGGTTGCATAACATTAATAACCAAAATGGCTACCTGGCATATAGAAAGCAAAGGGATCCGCTCGGAACTGTTGATGATAGTCACATGACTTAGGCTATTATTATATTGTTTTCAATTCTAAAAACAGCGTAAAGAATAATATCATGGAAGACGATAGTATTCCAGTGACGCAGCCATGCCTAAAATCGTATCGTATCGTATCGTAGAATTCGTAGATGGCTGAACTCATATATACAACTAACTCGACTTCAAAGAAAACGCGAAAAGCCGCCTTTCAATAACTCAGCGAATATAGCTCTTATTATTTTGATTTTCTTAGAATAGTCTTATTTCTGCAGTCTAATGTTATTCTGAAAGTTTTACATTTCTACGTGCAGTATATTTTGAGATCTAAATACCCATTTTTAAAGTAAAAGAGATGTTACAAATTAATAATGTCGATAACTTGAAAATGGCCCGGGCGATTTTCTTTAAATTGATATATAATAGGAATCTGTTTTATGTGAATGGAATAAGATAACATTTATTTCAGGGAAAACTCTAATTTTCTTTTTAATTCACATTTTTTTCCCTCCGAAAATGATCTTATTAAAATTAATATATAATATGAATCTATTTTAGATGAACCGAATAAGACCATGTTTGTTTTCAGGAAGACTCTTATTTGTTTTATAATAAGCATGAAAAATCGGACTATATTTTTCCACCATTTATGGGAATTTCACGGAAGATGCGCCTACTGTATTCATGCGCTTAATTTCTTCTGATCAACGTTAGTGGAAAGTTTACGAACCTTCCGTAGCTCAGTCGGTTAAGTGCGGCCCTCGCAATACATAGATTGCGAGGTCTGTCCTCTTTGAAGCAGTAAGCATTTTTCTATTTTTTATTTATTTATTTATTTATTTTTTTTTTTATCAAAGTAAATTTGATTTTATGTTTCTATAAAAATGTATTTATTTATTTTGATTTTTTCTTTAAGTGTTTCACATATCACTATTTCGTGACAATTTTTTAGACAATAAAAATACTGTAAAATATGTCTAAGGCTGCCTCTGTGTAAGCCGAAAATCTGCCTACCGCGGAAAGACTTTCAAGTACCGGCGAATCCATTGAAAATAACATTAATACTCCATAAGCCGGAATCTGCCTAACGCGGAAACGGAAAGGTTTTTAAGGTCCGTCGAAAGCCAATTTTTACATAAGACGGAAAAAAGACTATTTTAAAACTGAAAAGCATTCGGTAAGTGATACTTTAAAACTGATAGATAGATCAAATACGTATAATAAATAAATACATATAAAATACAAATATAAATAAAAGCACATTTTTACGCATTTATTTGTTTACAGTGAGAGAATCTTTATTTTGAAAATTTTTCAGATTTAATGATAAGGAAAAGAAAATACGCAGTTTGTATTTGTTCAATCTACAACAGTTTCTTTTTATTTACAATTTTTAACACAAATAAATTTCTGTTTTTGTACGGTACATACATTTAAATTATGCTTTTTTTATTTTTTCCATTACCCTTATAGTAAAAAAAGAAAAAAACAGACCGTAATTCTTCCATTAGCTTTATAATAATAATAATAATAATAATAATAATAATAAATACATGCTGTTATTCTATCTGTAAATGGAAGACTGCGAGATTTAAAAAAAAATTTCATACATTCAAAATTTAAAAAAGTAAATTAAAAAAAAATTGAAATTAATTTTTTTTTTAAATTTTTGTACTGTTGCATAAATTGGTATGCAAATAAATTGCAGTTTTATACTTTTATCTTTGGGGGAGAGGGAGGGGCTCAAACAAAGGTTTATTAAACCCTCTCTTTAAATCAAAAGAGTATAAAATGCAAGATTTGTCATGTAAATTTATTTTTGTAAATATATTTAAATTATTTTTTAGTTTTACAAAAAAAAAAAAAAAAAAAAAACCCTTGCAAATTTTCCATGTATTCACAGAAAAAATTAAACTAAATAAAACCTGAAATTAAATTAAATAATTCAGTTGGCTAAATAAATTATTAAACCATTGCCTAGCATTAAAAAAATTACAAGGTACAAAATATAATTAAAAACTGTTTCTGAAATAATTTAAGTTGCTAGTTAAATACATCAAAATTTAAATGATTTTCTGCATGGTATCGCCATATATTGGCTAAATTCACCATTAACAATAAATGGGAAATGTATTCATAGAAAAAATTAAGGGAAATAAAACCTCAAATTAAATAATTCAGTTGGCTAACTAAATTATTAAATATAATTAATTATTAATATTAAATTATTAAATAGTGATTTCTTTGCGTCATTGTATCCAAACTAAGCGAAATATATGCAAATGGATATTATGGCGTAAAGAAATCATTTACATAAATTTTACTTTTGATTTTGGATAGCGTGGCACAAAAGATAAATCAATTTATTCATATAAATACATTACAGTGCATTGTGCAGGTTCAGTGAAAAGGTATTTTTAACAGTGTATTGTAAAATTAAAAGTTTCGGTTAGATGTGTAAATATATTTAGCCAAATCGAAAACAATTGAAATTGAATTTTAAAACAAATTGTTTAAGGCTACATCAAGGCGTCACTTAAATTTTGATATCATATCTTTTAAAACTCATAGTTTCAATTTATGAAAAATGTGAATGATAACGCATCAATGAATAAATTTTTATACATCCTTCTAAATTTAACATAATTCTTACGCATGCAATTATAAATAAAACAAAAATAAAATGATGAAATAAATAATATAGCGTCACTTAAAATTTGATATCATTATTTTTAAGTTCCATATTTAAAATTCTTATAGCAATAAGATAAAGTGCTGCGTCACAAACTTTTAACCCGTTAAGGGTTTTTTTAATTGATTTCCTTACGATTAAAAATTTATTTACATGTGACTATTAAAAACAGTAAAACAAACTTTAAAATTACTATTAAATGAGTACGTGTTAAAAGCAGGTAAATATTGAAAATTCTATTTACACGTAAATATTAAAAGAGAAATGACATTTTTAAATAATAAATACATTAATATGCGTTTAACCCTTTCAGAGGCAAGGTACTTCTATTCGTAAAATGTTGAAATCAGTGAATGGCACCAGAATTTACAAACACATGTATTTCGAAATACGAAAATGCTTTTGTTCACTTACTTGATCACCCTAACCGGAGAACCAACCAAAAAATGGCATAGAATGTAACGCTCGAGTGGAAAATCCACACTACAATCACCGTTGCCAGACATCGGAATGCACCCAAAATAATCAGTAGAAAATAGCATATAGCCTGACGTACTTAAATCAGTAAATCATATAAAGTTACAAAACAATTGATGTAAATTGATGTTGTTCACTTACTCCATAAAAGGAAAATTTTCATTCCAATATTCTGTTGCCAATGTAGCATTTAAGCATTAAAATTAAATGGTCCAAAAGTGAACCACCGCTCTTGAAGGGGTTAAAATATTAAATTGTAGTAATTGTAGTAAATTGTATTATGTCAATCGTTTTATAACGCCTTTAAAAAATACCGGGAGGCAAAGACTCTGTTTATTTAATTTTTTTTATTTTAACTTATTTTCAAATTTTTAACTGTTCTTTTTTAACCAAACACGAAAGCAACCATTGGATGCCTTAACAGCAAGCAACTGATTCGTCCTTAAATTTTCGCAATCAAAGGGAATTGAATAGAAACCCGTTTACAGGGAGATCGCCACAGGTTTTTACATTACAATTCAATCTTCTCTAATCTTTTTAAAACAGATCAGATTAGCGTTCTTTTAGATTCTGCGGTGTCTGAACGGGGGTTGGCAAGCTTATCTTGCAGGGGGCAGAGCCCCCTAGTATGTATATATGTTACCGGCCAAACCCGATTTTAGGCCAAACTAGATTGGCCTAGGTCAAATTAGTTTATCCTAACGCGCATAGGATAAACTAGTTTTTCCTAGGCCAAACTAGTTTATCCTAACGGCCATAGGATAGACTAGTTTTTCCTAGGCCAAACTAGTTTATCCTAACAGCCATAGGATAAACTACTTTTTCCTAGGCCAAACTAGTTTGGCCTAACGCTCATAGGATAAACTAGTTTAGCCTGCTATTCCTTAGTCCGAACTAGTTTATCCTAGGCCGATTTAGTTCATCCTAGGCCAATTCAATTTGGAGAGATTTTATTGATTCCAAAGACCACTCAAGTGCCAACCTTCTAGTTTATCTTAGGTCAATGCAATTTGACGTGCTTTTATTGATCCCAACTACCGTTCCGGCGCAAAACTTGTACAAAGTAGTATTGCCGTCACTCCTGTATAATATATATTATACAGGTAATAAGATAAATATTTTATTCCCTGAGGATAAAATATATATTATCTCCCTAGGATATAAAATATATATTTACATATTTTATAAAATTTTATAAAATATATACATTTATATATTTTATTGTATGAGGAGTGAGATACTGTTCCCCTATTTTCCACTATGCCACCGTCACCGGTAGTTACAAAATATGTTCCATATGACAAATTGCGTGCTGGAGGACCAAAGAATGGGACAAGAGGTTATTATAAAAGTTAGCAGAGGAAGAATTCAAAGATTTTTTTTTCACATAAATATCACATGGCTTTGAATTATTTATGAATAAATGCACCATTAAGAATATCAGAAGTACATTTGATATTCTTTCAGAAATCTGGAATTTTCAAAAATCCGGCCAAGTCCCAGTCCCATTTTGGCCTAAAATACATATATTTTTAAGCTATCCTTATTGCAGAATTAAAATTCTCTTTAAAGAATAGTACATATACATTTATACGGATGGGGATACAGTACTGTAAAACCTGTTGGAAGAATCTGTGCATGACGAAATCTTGTTACGGATTTTTTTTTTTTTTTTTTTTTTTTTTTTTTATCGGTGCAAATTGGATATAAAAATCCGTTTGAAATACATTTGCTAGAGACGACGGAACTTCTAAAAAAAGAACTTAACTATAACGAAGTTTTTTTTCTGTCCTGTGTGATTCCGTCTTAGAAGGTTTTTCTATATACATTTTTTTCAGATTTTAAAGTCTCCAAGCCGTGTAAAAAAATTAGTGATACTAGTAATTATTCAGATATTTACATACAAATAGAGATTCATTAAGAAATTAATATAGTTTACAATAGAAGGATTAATATCGTTAATCCACATTCTATGGCTTGAAAATCTAAAAATTTAAAAAGTTCTATACAATTAATCTTCTAAGACGAAATTGCATAGAAAAGAAGAAAATTCGTTATATGCAGGTTCCTTTATTAGAAGGTTCAACGTCTGTTGTAAATGCATTATATTCTTTTTACAAGTAGTAATATCCTTACTTTGCATAGGTCAACAAATTTTTTTGTTTAAAACGGAATTCCGTCATAGGCAGGTTATTTTTCTCAGGTTTTACCGTACTTTAATTTTATGTCCTAAAAATGCATCTACCCATCGTAAAACTAGTCAGATGCACCAATCCCAAAAATTTCTTCTATCTAAAACATGTTAATACTTCAAAATTCGCTATCATAGTGAAAAATTAAATGACAATCTATTCTCATCATGAGGATTCTAAAGATATGAAATTCCGTGCATTAGTTCTTAAGATATGTACACCACTGAAATCGTATAAATCCAGCAAAATGCAGCATAGGAGCGCTGTCTGTTGAGTAATTTTTACCAAATCCTAACCAGAAACAACTTATGTCAACACCTAATTAGATCTGAACTTTGATAAAAATCCGCGCATTAGTTTTTGAGATACAGCTAGTACGAAAATCGTGAAAAATCCAACATAGCAGCCTCACCTGTTGAGCGGTTTACAACAAAACATAATCAGCAACAATATTAATCAAGGTATACTTGAATCTAAAGTTTTATGAAAATTCGTGCATTAGTTCTTGAGATAGAGGGTCTATTGAGGAAATTGTGAAAAATGAAGCATAGCAGCGCCACCTACTAGGCTATTTGCACCAACACCTAATCAGGATCAATTCATATGAAGGACTTACTGAATATGAAATTTGTTGAAAATCTGTGCATTAGTCCTCGAGATAGAGCTATTGCGGAAATCGTATAAGTTCTGACAAATGCAGCATAGTAGCGCACCTGTTGGGCGATTTACACCAGAACGTAAAAAGCAAAAATTCTAACTGAATCTGAAGTTTCATGAAAATCCGTGCATAAGTTCTTGAGACACAGCTATTGCGGAAATCGTGAAAAATGCGTCACAGAAGCGTCACCTTTTGGGCGATTTACACAAAAAAAATTATCATCAACAAATTTTTATTAGGAACCACCGGAATATAAATTTTTATTAAATTCCGTGTATTAATTCTTGAGATAAAACGCCCACAAAATTTGTGTCACAAGCATACAGGCAGACATTTTTCAAAAACATGTTTTTCGGGATCTCTGACCCCTAAAACGTGTAAATTCGTCAGAAACCGGAAGTCGAAAATTTTCAAGAATCCAATACTTTCTTGTTGTAAAAACAGAAGACAGTAAAAATAAAAATAAAAAATATATAAGTTGTAATTGCGGAATAATAGCGATTTAAAAATAAAGTTGGGCCGGGCCAAAGGACTTTCATATGAGCTGGGTTGGAAATTGGACTGAAAATTTCTGCCTGTACAGACCTCAAGAAGAATGCAGTCCAGTCCCGATTTAAGCCGGGAAAAAATTGAGTCCCGCTCCATCTAAATCCGAACTTGTCGAAAGCCTGTACCGAGTGTCGGGATGGAAAATTGGGCGGGCTGAAATCGAATAACCAAAAGACTAGCTCACAAAATTTTGTAAATTTGGATGTTAAACTTCTATTATATTAAAAAAAAATAAATAAATAAACGAGGTTTTAGTGAACTTCGCTCATTTCCATAGATATGTTTGAGTTGAGGGGATTCGTTTTAAAAATTTTGAATTTGAGACTGAACTTGACTCATTTTTGAGAAATTGAATTTGAATTTGTTATTTTTCATTTCTCATTTTTCATTTTTTCATTTTTTCATTGTTATTTTTCAGTTTCTTGGCTGCATGTATGACTGTAATTTAAATGAAAATATAGAATTATTTCTCAAAGAACACAGCCTGCATTTGTGGTATATTGATTTATATTAACACTAGAAAGATTACCTACATGATTTCGACGTACATTTCACATTAAAATAAACCACAGATAAGCGGGACGTCAGCATTCATAGGGTAAAAGAATAGTCCTTCTCTATTATTTAACCTCTTCTGTCCCTGGGTCCCCATACGGGGACTTTTGTTCTTTTCCTTATTTTAAAAAAAAGTCCGATTTTTTTACATTTTCACATCACTTCTTAATAGCTGAATGTTTTTTGCGCTCAAAGGAAACGAATAAATGGCAGCATCTAAGCTGATTTCCACATAAAATAAATGTTATTTTCATCTGAGTTTGCAAAATGCCTAAAAATGCCCAAAAGACATAGTATGACCAAGAAAGTGGAAAATTTTCATAAGTATTTAACTTAACTCTTTTTCAATAAAAAATTTTGAGGATTTGTAGATTATTTACTTGTCTAAAGCTCTTAAATTTGTGATTGCGTTAATTTAGGTTAATGGTTATTAAATTGATATTTTTCAGGGGGTTGTAGTTTTAGATCCACATTTTTAAACCTAAATAACTAAGCGCCTAAAGAATCAGTTTCAGAATTTCCTAGGATATTTTCAATTTCAACAATTATAAATGCTCCAATTAATAATAATAATAATAAAAAAAAAAAAAAAAAAAAAAAAGTTAATAGCTTCAGTAAGAAAGGAATGAAGACGGGACAATGAATTAGCAAATATTTCGTATTGGTACTTACATTAATGCGGCATCAAATACAAAATTGTATCCTTGTACAAATTCCTGTACATTCTGGGAAGTGAAGGATTCATATTTAAAAGATTTTTTTTAGATTACGCAGCAGCTTCATTGAAAATCGAACAATATATAATCGAACAATATGAAAGTTTATTGAAAGTTTATTGAAAGTTTGCAAATTTAAAAAAAAAAAAATCACCTAATTTTAGTAAAAGATTTTTACTTTTGTTGATAGGTGCTGAAAGTTTATTTTCTTGTTCAACTCTACAGCTCTTACTGCAATAGATTTCTTATATGATATAGATAATCTTTTAATTTATTCGCTGTTTTAAGTGTTTTTCAAAATAATACTGTTAAAAGTTTGATAAGCCGAGATACTGTTATAAGCTTTTTCAAGACCGACAAATGCAAAATCTGCTGTTGTTCCAATATCTCTCTGTTTTTACCCGACTGCCAAGAAGGGTTATGTCTTTCACGCGTATCTGAGTATGTGGATTTCTTTATAGCCTCGAAACATCCGGTTTGATGGATTTTAATGAATGAGGTCTCTATCGATTTGTCTTAACCATCCGATGGTTATAGGCTAGGTTTTGTTTTTATAAATTCAAAATGGTGGCCGTAAAATACAAAATGGCGGTAGATACGAAAAAAAATTTTACGCACCATATTGCGTGACATACCATTGGATAGGTCTTTCAAAATGAAGACAATGTTTCTTTGACTATTTTATAGTCAGAAGCTACGTTTAAATATTACACAACCTGGAAGTTGTGTAGGTAGGATCTCTAGCTTTACTGCAATTCTAACCTTCATAGACATCTATAAGTCTCATGAAAACAAGGTTTATAGATAGGAATTAACAATTAAACACAACTTAAAAGTCATCAATACAAGTAAATAAAAAAATAGGTAAGTAATATAAAAAATAGCTTCGCATTGATGAAAAATAATTAATTAGTTCACTTTTTACGCAGTCAGATTTTTTAATCTTTTAAATTTAATTTTTACTTGTTCTATAATCTGTATCCGTACAAAAATGTGATAGATGCAAAATCTATTATTTGAGAAATAAATTTATCTTCAATTACCTATTTCTTAAGCTTATCCAGAAAATTTTCATGCTTTAACTTGTAACAGTGATTTCTCTATATTTACAGAACAGTGTATAATCTCTTGTTTTAAACATTTGATAGTAAAAAGTCCCTTCTGCAATTATTTTTAATATTGATTATCCTACCGAGGCCTTCTTATGCAATAACGTTAAAATTTCAACAATGTTTGTTTGTTTTTTTTTTTGTTTTTTTTTTCCCGCTTTATTTGAGCAGTTCAATATTGATTCCACCAGGTACGGATGTCCTTCCATTTTCTTTATCTCTCGGGGACCTTGTGATCTCTGCAGTTATGACCTGAAATTCAATATTTTTGTGTGCAAAGTGATTTGCTACTTTAAATTAATTTTGTAATAATTAATTTCAGAAGGAAAATGTTGTATTGTAAAAACAAGTGTTTAAAACACTTGTATTTTCAAAAGTGTCACAAGTGTCAAAAAATTCACAAGTGTTTCCAACACAAACCGTGAAGGATATTATTGTTTGACAGTGAAACCGTTTTCTTGATGAGCTTCCTGGAACTTCCCATCTAGGCACTGCCCAGTGCCCCCTTTTCATAGAATCAGACGATGAATTAGTTCGTGTTTTTAATCATGCCGCACCTTTTAATTCTCATTTATTGCGCACTAGTTTGTAAAGCTGTTTTGAAAACTTTTTATTTATTTATTTATTTCTTTTCTATTTTTCACTACGAATATTTCGTAAAATATTGGATTTGAGATTATAGTTTCTATATATTTCTTGATCCTCGTGAAAAAAATTTTTGAACGATACCATTCTCGTCTAAATCCAGACTGCTCTTTTAAATTCTTCTATGCTATTATATATATATATATACAGTTTCTTTTTAGTTTTCTTTTATAGTTTCATTTTAAAAATAAATAATAATACAAAACTAATTTTACATGCAAAAGTATATTGACTTAATGAAAATGTTTTATTTCATAGTACCCATTGTAAAGAAAGTTATGTGCAGATACAAAAATTATCAATAGAACGTCACAATCGATATTTATATAAACCTCAATTTATAAACAATGACATCGTTTGTAATATTTCTTTTCAGTATTGTATTAGATTTCAAATTTCAAACAATCTAACAGCATCTTATAATCATCCTAACAAATCTGATTTTCGTTATTTATTATTAATTTAAAAAATTCTCATAAAATAATAAATGCTAAAAATTTAAGTAATTATTTGAATGATATAGTTAATTGAAACAAAAATAATCATAATCATACATGAGTTATGTTCTGTATTGAATCAGAAAGTAATTGTCTATGGTTAAAAAAATAGTCCAAATTCATAATTTTACAAAACGTTTGTAGTCCTTGAGAAAACTGAACGCTATTTAAGGGGGAAATTTGGAGAAACCACATCTAACAGCTTCTACCACGAGAGAAAAACACGTGGGTTCCTTCCCTGTACAATCAAGGAATTACCTTATCTCCCGCTGTACTTCACTTCTTCGCTCAGTCATTCTATAGAGATTCCCTATTGATTCCAATGACTACTTTTGTTCCTTTATCTATTTTTTTTTTTTTTTTTTTTTTTTTTTTGCTGACACACATTCTCGTGTACCAAATACTGGTATGTCGTTTACACAATGGATCTTTTCATACAATGTTGAATAGCATGTTCCAAACATCAAGATAGGAAAAATATTTCTCTAACCCAAGTAACCTGATTTAAATACAAAATACAATAAATAAAATAAAATAAAATTAATTAACAGTAATCTTAGCTAGTCACACGCTCATTAACGTAAGAAATCTGATAGTTAGTTTAAATATAGGATTAGTTCATAACATTTTTACGAATAATTCATTATTATAAGAAGTCAAATTATCCCATTTTACCTTATCGATTGGATACAGTATATAAGCTCATTTTGCTACTCTTACTAAAAAACTAATACCAACTTTAACTTAAACTAATAATATTTCAATTATAAGTCTAATGATTTAGTATTTAAGGAAGAAAGATAATTATATTCTTTACAATTTTAGAAATAGATGTTTGCCCCTTTATCAGTTTCATATATACCATAATCATTCTTGTCCATGTTGATTTTACTGCCTTTTCTCTGAGAGTTCTTAGCCCCATATGGATGAGCGACCGGTATACGTGCCGCGTAAGGTTTCAGAATCCGTGATTATTCTCACCAGTAAATTTTTATTGTAAATTTTGCCTTATTTAATCCGAGTATTTTCCCGATTCAGTCAGGCAAAAAATTTCTGTTTTGAAAAACCGGTGATAAAAGATTAATAAAAGACGCTCGTCCAGAAGGGGTTAAGCTACTGTTTTCCATTATCCTTTTTATCCCACGTTGAATATCCAGTTTTATTCCAGGAGAATGAGGTTCGCAAAGCAAATCATAAAATTGCAGCTAAAATACAGTTTTTCAACAATTTCATTGTGGAAAATTTATTTTTATTTAGTCTATACACAATAATAGCAAAGTTTACATAAATTTGAATGTGTTCATACTTAGTTTTATTAATTATCACAGTGTTGCCAGATGCACTACTTTTTTTAAATTCAGATTCCTGGTTGGCACCATTTTTTTGAAAGGGTAAAATGCGCCTTATTTAATGACATATTAATTCCGGCGAAAACAAAGAAAATTTTAACGTTTCAAAAAAGTGGTGGCAACCAAGAAATCTGAATAAAAAAAAATAGCCCACTGGCAACACGGAATTATCAAGCATGAAAAAGCCTATAAAATTGATATTTCGATACAGAATCTACACAATTGCCAGTATGAAGATATCAGAATTGCTTCTTCGTCTTCTTGCCTACACTGTAAAAATAATAATGCCAGTTTTCCGGTAGGAATCGGAAAAATAGTTGCCCTTATCGTACCGGAATAATTTCCAACCCAGCTCGGAATAAAATCCGTAAAATACCGTTTTACTGACTATTTCCTTATTTTTACGGATTTTATTCCGAGCTGGGTCGGAAATTATTCCGGTACGATAAGGGGAACTATTTTGCTGATTCCTACCGGAAAAGCATCAGTATTATTTTTACAGTGTAGCTCTAAGTAGTATTTCAACCATTATCCTCTACATTGATGCAGAAATATAGTCAAACTTTGCTTTGTGAAACAAAAAAAGGGCTAAAATACGGAAATACTACCTGCAATCTAGACGCCAGTAATATTTCCGTATTTTAACGGAACTTTTTCCCTGGTAAATTACAGAAAATTTTCCGTTTTTTTTTTCTTTTTTTTTTTTTATTTGTTTATTTAACGGAAATTTTTCTGTAATTTACCGGTAAAATGTTCCGTTAAAATACGGAAATAGTACTGGCGTCTAGATTGCCAGTAGTGTTTCCGTATTTTAGTCGGTTTCTTTTCTTTTTTTTTACAGTGTGGTATTCGGTTTTGACCCAACTATAGTAAGGTTTTACCTTACTTTCTGCTATTATATCTTTATTTGTAACTGAGTAAAACACCTATACATAAGCATTTAGACTCGAGCCTGAATGTACCGTATTCCCCGCATTAGCCGGCATGCCGGAAAAAATCGAGGTACACCAGCATGCCGGAAAAACTCGTTTTTACCGGTATGCCGGAATATGTGAGGTTTCGCTACTGGAGGACGGGCGGCTGATTCATTTTGGTTTTTCTAACAACATTTTTCTCTTTAAGGTAAAAAATCAATACTTATTTTTCTCTCTGTCTCTCTCTCTCTATATATATTATATATATATATTCCTTTATATTTATTTGGATATTAAATTCTATTTATCTTACTAGTTAAGCCGCCCGGCGTTGTCCGGGCCCGTAATAATATGCTAAAATGAACCTGAAATTTGTACTGCAAAATCTCATAAAAAGACCCAATCTCGAACCGAACGAACCTTGAAACGGGTCCCCACTGCCTACAGTACCGTTTAGCAAGCGTTCTTCTCACGCACTGAAAAAAAAAAAAAAAAAAAAAAAAAAAAAAAAAAAAAAAAAAAAAATTCTCTAATCTTTTAGTTCCACATTCCACTACCAGGAGGCGGACTATATTCT
This sequence comes from Maratus speciosus, assembly GCA_963932465.1. Lineage (NCBI taxonomy): Eukaryota > Metazoa > Arthropoda > Arachnida > Araneae > Salticidae > Maratus > Maratus speciosus. The sequence continues at coordinate 449,938,286 of OZ010790.1, read as the reverse complement.
TATTCTTGATAAAACTGTTTTTGAGCGAAACTCCGTTAAACAACCTACCTGTAGATGTATTAGTCAAGGGGTGGTGGACTTAAGCAAGAATTTAAGATATTTGCTGAAATTACTATTCGAAAATAGTAGTATATACACTTTTGAAATTTTATATTAAATTTTAAATAAGTAATATTTATCCCAGAACTCTATCGAAAATCCGCATCTAAAACGGTATAAAACGGAACGGATTTAAATATTTAATCGCGCCTCCTAAAAAAATTTTACTAGCAAGGATTTAAGATATTTGTTGAAATTACTATCCTCGCTTTTTCCGGCATGCCGGGAAAGACCAGGGACTAATATTCAAAAATCTGGTCTCCCTCGAATTTTGCGGCATGCCGGCTAATGCGGGGGAATACGGTATATTGGTGTTCGAGCCAGATTCGAGCTCTTGCTTTTATTATCTAATGCTAATAAAATAGTAAAATAAATTTCTTTGTACACAAAAAATTAAAAAAAAAACCACGAATGTTTACGTAAGTCATACTTTCGGTTCTTAGTTGATATTGTAGAGGATTCAGAAATAAATATTTATACTTTGTATTGTTTTTCTTTATTTATTCAATTTTATTGCATTTGAAGTACAATTTCTTATGATATTTAAAATTTCATAAAATTATGCAAATATTTCAAATGTAATTAAATATTGAAATGATGAAATATTTAATGTCATTACTAAAATCTCATTAAAGTTTCATTAATGTCAGAATTAAAAAGTAACGGAGTTAAAAATAATTAAAAGTTATGAATATTCATAAGATCATAATTAGATAGTAGATTATTATTTAATGAGATTCAGTAAGAAAATAGATTGATTTTGCGTTTCATTAAAATGCTTTTCGATAAAATCGACTAAAGGTAAGATTATAATATCATATCCTGTTGTAATCTGTCAAGTTATACTATTAGTTTGTTATTTGTACTATTAAATAAATCTTTAGAATGAAATTTTAAAATGAAATAAGCAGCATAAAAAGTACTAATGAATACAATTAAATCACAGGTTGTCAATTAATAAATACAATAAATACAGTGCACCAGTTTCAAGGCTTATAATATTTCTGATCAAGAGTAAAGCGGAAAATGTTAGAAAATATGACCAGCACTTATGAAAAGACCGAAGTTATCATAAACGTGTTTCTTAAATTTTCAGTAGGAAAGGGCATCTACTATTTTGCAAAAAATATTTCTGAAAACCTCAGAAACCTATTTTTACATGGTATAACTGGTTCTCAAAGTATTTTGGAGATACAGGAAAAGTTTCTGGAATCGTGAGTACTTACCGTTTTACATTGTATTTTCGTAATTTTTTCTGCCATTTTTGTAGTATATGTAGCATAAAAAAATTATTAAAACTTTATCACGCGACAACAAGGCAATGAAAACCAAGCAGAAGCGTTAGGAAGAAAATCTTAAATAGGGCGTGAATTTGAGAGGAAAAGATTTCTAAAATCGATTTTATATTTTCTAAAGTCTCTATTTGTGTTGAAAAAATAATATTCCTGAACATTTCTATGAGCATCATAAAATTATCATTACAACTCTTGAGATTTTGTACAATAATAAATATTGAACACATTATATGAAATAAATTCCAACAACATTAAGCTTGAAATCTCTTCGAAAATAAATTAATGTGTTCGTTAAATACGAAATAAAAAAAATGTATGTCATCTTAGGAATTTTCATCTTTAGATTGCATTAATTTATAGAAATAAAAAGTATATGTATAGTTCTATATATTTACCTATATATATGTTTTCAAAAGTGATTGAAAAGGTTCTAATTCCATTTAATTAGCTTTTCGTTAAATATTTTTATAGCAATCGATATTTTTCAATAAGTTTTCCGTTACTATAATTGTATTAAGAAACTTTTCTTTCTTTCTTTTTGATATTTTAGACAAAGATTAAACTATTGCAAATTGAGCTTTAAACCAACCGAAGATGCTCCTTATAATTATTTTCCATAAAAATAGCTCTTCTAATTTATCAAGTTTAACGTTCTTTGAATAAATCTCTTCAAGCCAAGAGCTTAATACTTTAATCTTTTGAGCTTCCAATCTCTTTACCCACACATATTTTCAATGGGTGCCTAATTGCCTTGCTTCTTTACTTTTCATTACTTGCATTAGTTTTACTGATTTGAAAAATTTTCAGAATTGAGTTTTTTTATTTTAAAGACACTATTGTTAGGTACTTACAGTTCTAGTAAAGAATTTTTTTAGGCAGGCAAATTTCTCGAAGAAAGTATTAGTTCCACAACTTTTAAAACTGTTGATAAGTATACAATAATATCAATTTGTTTCTTTTAAAAAAATTATTAGAAAAGCCTCAGATTTAATTTTAAAAAAATCCCGATTGAAAAGGGTGGCAATGCTTTTTTTCACAATCGTAATATTTTAAATGTATCGCAATAGTTAAGAAATGAGATCTGTTTTGTTAAGCTAAATCCTTCTTCGTCGGGTACGAGCACGTGTTTCTACTGCAAGAGTGATACACCAGTTAGTATAGTCTGGCTCTGAAATAAAAGAATCTGATAATGAAAGAAAGGCACGAAGAAATAAATTTGCGATCATGATATAGGTGATGAAAAGGCTAATTTCCGTTAATTTATACAATTAAATCATGGGTTGTCAATTAATAAGTGCAACAAACAGAAAGCCGCTATTTCGATGCTTATAATATTTCTAATCAAGAGGAAAAAGGAATAGCAATCAATCCTCTTTGCTTCAAAACTATCATTTTTTATTTCAATATCTGGGGCTTTCACACTATACAGGGTGATTCCAAATTGTTTTTACAAAATTTACAAAATAAGAGGGGTGAAAGTACCCATCCAGACGAGCAATAATTACCATAGCAAATCGAGTCGCAAACTACTTATTTAGTCACAAATACAGAGTGTTTCCTCTAACTGAAGTCGGCTTGTCGATACTAATGTTGCAAAAAAATAAAAATATTGCAAAAAAATGATATGTACCTTGTTTTGTATGAAATGTAATGACATCACAAAAAGTTCTGGAAAAACAGGGTGCTCAAACAATCGATGATTCCGTATGAACTGATAATCACAGTCCAAAATGTGGAGCATGAAATGCATACTGCTGGCGCGTATAATGGAAACTTCTACCATTTTTTTTTTTGTATTATCATATTTACAACAAATATGAGCATATATATTAATAGTGTCATCATAATATACTTCAGTTTTCTGAATATTATTACCGTCAACCAAAGTTGGATTATTTTAGAACACCCTGTATGTTTGATTAAAAGGGTGGTTTGCGACCCTATGTCCCATGGTAATTATTGCTCGTCTGGATGGGAACGATCAAACCTCTTATTTTGTAAAAATAATTTAGAATCACTCTCTATATTGTACATTTTTATTTTATGTCTATTCAGGCCGTTACGTAAAACTATAAAAGTTTGATATAAGTGAAGAGAGGTACAAGACGCTAAAAAATGGCAAAGTATCTATTGAATGGATTTTAATGTACATTTTCCCAGAAATCTATAAAAATATGGTCTAAATGCAAACGACATTAAGAATTGTTTTGGTTTTTGAACTTTATAGCAGTTACATTGCAAATAGTTTGACAAAGCATATATTGTATTAAAAAATATATTGAATTTGACGATATTGTCAATTAAATTAGTTTATAAATTAATATTATGTATAAATTTTATCATAGTTTAGTAAGATTAGTCTTAATAATTTATCTGTCTGTACCCACAGAGATTTGGATGATGACGGCCAGGATAATGACAATTTCATTCTAAAACATTTTTCACATTCTTGTTATTTTTTTATTTTTAGATCTAACATTTTAATTTTGTTTAAAGGAACATGTTTCTTCTATAATACCTCAAATTCAGTGTAATGTTCAGTTTTATTTGTAATTTATAGAAGCCAGGAAAATGAAATAATAAATGTCTACTCAATTTTTACAAAGCCTTTAAACACACTGTTTTCAAAGGAATATATAAAAGATCCTGCTGGTAGCAATGATTTTACTACTTCTGACTTTAACTATGTCAAGAACAAGAAGAATTACTCTGAAGCGCCATCTTTATACCTCATAAAGAACTAAAAGGAGCAGGCCAGGACAATGACATTCATTTTCAGTGACAAACATACTTTAACTATGAAAAATTATTTGTAAAATACAGAACTTGTTACCTTCTACATATATGTACTATATAAGGTATAATTATTAATTAGAAATTAAAAAACTAGAAAAAGATATTTGTACATGAAAGCAGAATGCGTTTTACTTTGCACACATCACAGTGTGACATGCCAGGAAAATGACAATCTGAAATTTTAAGTCTTTTAATTGCTTTATTTTTGCGTTACTATGAATATAATATCCCTTGAAAATACTCCTAAGAATATTTTTTATTAGAATGTAAAAAAAGAAAATTGCATTATGTAACATTAAATAGAAATTTTATTGTGCGGGCTGTAATTTTCGTATTTTGTAATATTGACCCACATAAGCCATGAAAATGACACATAATTACAAATTCATAAAAATGAACTTAAGCTCTTCAAACTTTAACAATTTTACATATAAATTTTTTTATTCAGCTGTTCAAGCAACATTAAAAAAAAAAAATCAAAATTTTTGTTTTCAAAATCTCACATTTTATGATATTCACTCATAAAGACTTCCTTTCTGATACGAAAATTAAAGAGTTTTTATTATTCGAGATAATATTGTATATACTGGCATAAAACACGCTTCCTTGATACAAGGAAATTGATGGAAATTTATAGTTTCACTTTATACGCCGGTTATAGAAATAAAAGTTTTTTTTAAATGGTCAGATAAATTCATACTTCTAATTTAATGAAACCTTACATTATCAGATTACATAAAAAGTGATAGTTATTATACTTTATAATAATTTTTTTATATGTCTGATATAGGTTTCTTTGTAAAAAGAAGTTTGTGCTCTACGGCGTATTTACATAAAAATTGAACAAGTGGATAAGTGTCATATAAGATCCCACAGAGGATTTCGTTTAATATTCTTTTCAAAACACTTTACAATTTAATTAATAAATCCAAATCGTTAATTTATAATCCTTCATCTTCTCCAATAAGAACATAAGTGGCAGCACCATTAAATTTAATTTTAAAACTAGTAAAATTGGAATATATTATTCAAATCGAATTAAAAAAAAATCAAAAACTGCTTTTCAGACAATTGTAATAGCATATGTTTATATAGCTGAAAATCATATTTAGTTACGTGATTTAATTTTAGCTAAAAAAAAATCTTAAAATGGTTAAAACGAAAATTATTTTAATTTATATCCATCGCGCAATGAAATGTAGTCAATTTAAAATTTCACAATTTTTCAAAAAAAAAGAATATTTTGATTTAAAAAAATGATAAAATATATTTCAACAAATTTTGGCCTTAAAATGACATAAAAATATACAAAAATTCTGCAAAATTGAATCTATTAGATAATCTATTCCAGAGATAAAAACTCAAACTCAGACTCCCAGCTTCGAACCAGGAGCCTTTTGAATAGCAAGCAAATGCTCTACCAGTGAGCCATTCAGCTTGCATGAAAAATATTAAAATTAAGGTTCTGTTTTAAAATCTAATTCACAATCTAAATCTAAATTGAAATAAGACTTTTTCAAACTTTTATGTTTTGCCGTGTGATGGGGGGCATTCAGCTATAAGTATGCATAATTTCAAGTTTCTAATTCATACAGCTTCTGAGAACGAACCCTGTGACACACAGGCTGAGGAAGAGGTTTCGTCAGATGAACGAAACGAAGTACATAAGAAACTCGAGGTACTCGTTTGGAATATACGTTATTTACTTACTGAAATACGCTGGAATATACGTTATTTACTCTTATGTTAATACTATATTAATAAATTTTAAATTGTCTAACATTGAATTTTATATTTTTTAAAATGTCATAAAAGTAATTTATTTAGTCACTGGAAAGTTTGCTATTTAAGTAACAGAAGGCAACACTTACTTGAAAGCAACTTATATGAACTATATTTTTTGACATTAAAAATGGATTCTGATAAGCAATATTTCATAACTGAAAATATTTACAGTAATTGAATTTTATAGCAAAATAAAAAATAAAAAATAGTATACTTTTGTTTTTGTAATCAAATTGAAAGAAAAGCATTTATTACAGTCGAAGCATTTATTACAAAACTGACAATATTATTGTTAAATAAGACTACATGCAATCCTTGCCTTTATTTGTAGCCTTACCAAACATATTATATTAGAATAAAATTCCAACTTAATTTTACATGAATTTAAAAAAAAAAAAAACTGCTATTAATGCTAACAGAATTTTAATAAAGACTATCTGAGCATTAACTGAGCCGCTTGATAAAGTATCTTACCAAACTAATATTCGGGTATATTGTCTTCTATAACCAGTCAAGCTAAAAAGTCCATGTGATTCACAGGATTTTTATAGACTTTCGGCTCATAAATTTTTAGTACTCCTCACATCATTACAGAGCTTTTTACAAGAAGAAAAATAAAGCTCAGAATAAGCGAATGGAATGTAACTTTCTTGCCTTATTTCTTTATTTTCTTAAAATATATTCTTTTTTTATGCAGAGTTTACATATATTTAAAAAATACACATTCATTGCGAAACTAGCGAATCTAATCATGTAAGAAACCAAACTTGATTATTTGGCGCATAGTTTATACTGATTCAAAACTTTTTTCTTCATATTTCTAGTTGTTTAATTACCAAATTTTAACCCTTTGCACTCGAGAAGTGATTCTCACTCGCCACTAGTGTTGCCAAGTGTCACGCGTAAATCACGACTCCAAATTGTCTGGACACCACTTATTTCTTATAGATTATTTCACTGTCTTTAATCACAAATAATTCTGCCATTAGATAAGACTAAGAAAAGTTCTTTAAAATACCGTCAACCGGGTACTTTGGTCCATCCCATAAAAAAGGTTTTATTCTTTGTATTGAACAAACAATACAGGATAATTCCGGAGTTTTTGCCCCTGAAAAATATTTTTAGACCCTACTATAGGTAGTTGAATAGTTTGGGGGTAATTAAAAAAATTTCAGTGGCAACACTGGATGTGTTTGTAAACAACTGTTTCGTGTGTAGATTTTAACTTCCCACACTTCTATAGTGAGACATTCTGGATAAGAGAGACACATAAGGTAAGTGTCGAAATATTACCTTTAGTAACCTGTAACCCATATGTGATCCTAGTTTTTCCCTTGATAACTTTTTATTTTGACAGAAAATGAGTTTACGTTTCTCTAAAACATGAAAACTAATTTTTCGGGGCTACTTTGTGCCAGGCCTTTTTGGTCCGGAATAGCTCCAGTTACTCAGAAATGCATTTTATACAATCAAATCTCTTAAAAAATGTATTAAGTAACATTTTTTTTCAAATGTTACTTTAGCAAAATGTTACAGTAATTATTTTTGTTCCAGTTGCTGATGATAACATGATGAAAACTGTTTCTCGTGTCTTTAATATTATCATTTGGTTTATTGTGTTTAAATGTTAAAAATAATCATTTGTTTATCAAGTTTGCAGTGTTAATTCATTAGCAGATCCTGTTGCAATCAATTGCTAATTGGTTTCAATATTCTAACATACCAACTTTGCTAATTTTACATGAAAATAAGTTAATGGACCAAAGAGGCCCCCAGCAGGGCCTACTTTGTTCCAAAACTTTAAAAATAGTTAAAAATAAAAAAATAAAAAAATGCCTCTTTAAAACCATACAGTTTCAACCATACAACCATACAGTCCATCTTTCATTGTTTAATGTTAATTAATTACAATTCAATTTCATTGTTGAAAAATCATGTATAATATTTTTTAATAATCTAAATGTTAGTGGAACCAGGAAAAAGTGGCCCAAAGTAGCCTCGGTTGACGGTACTGTTGTCCAGAGAATTTAGAGCTTGAATTTACGCAAGACATATGGCAGCACTAGTAGTAAGTGAGAGTCACTTCTCGAGTGCAAAGGGTTAATTTGGAAATTTACATACGAATAAAAAAATTGTTATTTTTTTTCCTTCATGATAAAATGAAAAATGATTGGAAAAAAAAATATAATTCGAATTAATAAAAAGCCTTATAGAATAATTCTTTTACAGAAAATTGAATAACTATATAATTAAGCCGCTGAATCTATAAAAATAATGTAAAAGTTATTATGTATCAAATTGCACAGTAGAAAATTTCCATTTCAGTAATGTACCAGACAGAGTCAAACGTGTATCATATTTTTAAAACCGATAGCCAAACATATACGTTCCAGTATTCGAAGTAAATTCCATGTATGGTTTCTTTCCACATCTGTGGAAAAAGTTCAGTATCATTTTTTTATTCGGCTGAAATTAAATAAAGAAGTTACAATACCTATTTTCGTCAACATTCATATTATTGAACCGCCTCAGCGTTCGCTCACAAAGTGAGCGAATAATTTAAAATGATAGCAATTGCTAGTGCCAAAGCTGGGCTCAATGTGATATTCACCAACAGTTCGATGCCTTTGAATTCGATCAGCTCGATCCAGCTGCTTGTGCTGGATCGTTATCTCGTTTAAGTGGTGTATTTTATTTTTATTTATTTATTTTTGCTCAATATTATTGAAAATTGTACTTTAAAGATATCACGCATTCACTGCAGTTGTTGGCACTAGATATCTGCATTCTGAGCATATCCAAGTGGGTCAAACTCAAAGTACAGTCTACATCGAAAATTACACGATTTTCTGTTAAACAGCTCGCGTTTGACAACAGACTCCCAAGTGTAGACCGCAATGTAGTCATTGTTTTACGATGTCCGAATATTCCTGATAGATCCATATTTCATTCCCTGTCATAATTTTGCGATAAAATCTGAATATCTTAGGGAGAGGGAGGGGGTCAAACAATGTGTTCCAAATGTTCCCTCACAGTTTTTTCTAAGGTGGTGTAAATAAACAGAGCACTTCTCTAGATATAGTAACTAGGGCTGCGAAGCCGGTGTCGGAGTTGGACCCATTTTTGAGTGAATGAATCGGAGTCGATCTGTTAAAATTCCCGGAGTCGGAGTCGTCCATTTTTTACACCGACACCTTGCTCTCGAGAACCGCTGCAGTTCGAAGATGTAGGGATTGATGGTGCTATGGGAACGACTATGGTTTGCTAATAATGCAGGAGTGCATAAGTTTAGCTGCTGTTTGAGAACTTGGGGTAAATCTTCTTTAGCCACAACAACTTGTCATTTAAATAAATGCGATATTTCTATAAGAGAACTGATATCATATTTGCTAAACTCTTAAACCCCTTCTGCGCTGTAATGTATATTCATTAACAGATGTAGAATTCATTCACATTAGTTAGGTATTTAGCAGTCTACATTCCGTTAAGTCGTCTTAAAAGAAACACGCATTGCTGTGTGTCATACGTCATTGTGTGAGTCTGCATCATATACACGATGAGAGGAATCAACAAATTATAATAAGAAATGTTTTGCACTTAATGGGAATTTGTGCAGAAATTGGATGACACATATGTGACACTGGTATTCGAGACGCCAGTACTATTTCCGTATTTTAACGAAATTTTACCCCGTAAAAAAAAAAAAACGGAAAATTTTCTG